>CM076582.1:1561546543-1562023937 GCA_034641835.2 Pinus albicaulis
ACCTACAGTGGTAAGCTCACAGTGGTAAGTTGTATTTGGTGAAACGAACACGATCGAATGAAATTGCGCCACGTCAAGTGAGGCGGTATATGGAAAACAACCCATTTTGCGTTGATTTTGGCTTTGGGTGGACGTTTGGTTTACAGGCGCGATATCGATTCTACACCGTCAAATCTAACAAGTTGAAGTGAAGGGCCAAGATTAAAAGGGAAGGTGTAGTCGAAACAGCATGTGGGACCGGGGTGACTTATGCGTTGGCGGGCTTTTGAAATATAATAAAACCTTTATATGATATGTGTTGTAATCAAAGTTTTTATATACAACAGGGCTATGTATAAGCGATATATGGTGGGTTTATTGAAATGGGAGGGATGCGCATGAGGTGGCTTAATTAACCAAGGTTTATTTTTATGTATAGCATAAGTCTATTACATATCGGGAATAATGATGGGAAGGTTTAATTCGAATGAAAATCAAACCATAGCTTTACCATGATAGAATTTAAAGTTAAAAGTATACGCGGGGATTTGATATATATATATATATATATATTGCAAAGGTTTTGGGTTTAAAGTTTGGTTTAAACTAAACTTTATAATAAGCGGGGGATTATGTTTTATTTTCAAATACATAGGATACACCTGAAAACTTATTCGTATATTTTTTATTTTATTATATAGCTTTTTAAACCATGGGGGTTTAATAACTATAGGGGGGGGAGGGGGGGGTATTTGTATATATTTAGTTTTAGGCCAAAAGGGGGTTTTTTTTTGTTTTATTTCAACATGTGGATAATAACTTTGGCTCAAAATCTTATAATAATGGGTTTTTGGGGAATATTTAACATAAGGGAATTATATAGGTAGGATAAGATAAGTTAGGGGATTTAATATCATAAATTAGAAATTAATATGACAGGGGAAAGGACTATTCAAAAATACACTTATATGACTAAGTAAAGTGAAAATTTATAAAGCAAAGCTTATTATTTCATAATTTCACCACTTTTACTCAGGATAGAGCATTTTTTAGGGTTTGTATGCTTTATGAATGAAGGGAGTTAATCAAATGGGCTCTTATGTATCATTAAGTAAAAAACGAGTTTTTACTTATGAAAATGAATTAAATGTATGAATGATGAATGAATATTGGTGAAGGGGAGTTTATCATAAGAATTTAACATTTTCCACTATCCAGTCATTAAGCCTTGGGTCCGGTCCCAACAAAAGTCAGAGAAATGCTCTGAGCCTCTTTGACTGGAAGTGTAGAATATTGAAGACTTACAAGGGAAGGGAAATTAGTGATTTTCTGCTCGGTGATAAATATTACATGATTTTTCCCAGTTCTTTCTACCTACTCAACATTAATCTAACATTTTTTCTTCCTTTTGCAGGTGCATTTGAGCTTGCTACCTTGAAAAATTTTGTTCTTTTGAAAGCATAAAAACTATCTAAATCTATCTTATTCCATCTGAGGGCTCAGATTAAATTGATGAGCTCCTCTTTATTCCCTACCTATCTACTGATTAGTCAGGATTAAATTGTTTGACCAATCTTTATTCACTATCTAAAACATGGAAATTGAAAACAGGACAAGTTAAGATTAAATAGTTTAAGTCATCATGGATTATGGCATTTATTGACACTCTGCCATAATCATCTGCAAAAAGTAAAAAGTAGTGGCATTTGGATTTGCACACTTTCATATTTTATTTCATATTTTTTCTTTCGGGGTCTATATATTTTTTTTAAGTCCTTTGATCTTTCTTTTAGGACTTTTTAACCTCTTTCTGATTTTCTATTTTTTTTTTTTACAAAATATGGGAAAACAACTTGCAGAAAGCAAGGTATGTACATATTTTTCAAGGATATCATAATTCAATTCCAAATTATGAATCCTATACTTATAGGACCCTAACAACGACTTCACATGGGGATGGCATTTCCTGGTGAAATGTCAAGAAATCTAAGACTAATAGCCTTCAATTTTGACCTTGATGATCCAGTAATTATCTTTTGTTTTCTGAAAACACTCATATTTATGACATTTTACTTTTCAAATCTTAGGGCCTTCTCTCCGGGCTTCAACTTTGGAAAGAAAATATCCAATCCAAAATAAAACTTCAATGGATATTTACAATGATGTAAAAAGTAACTGGGACTAACTATTGGTTAACTCACAAGAATAGTAGTTTTTGAGCATTCTACCATTAACTGGTCCTTATTGAATATCTGTTCCATCCAAATCTTTGATAAAGAAAGCATTGTTACCCCTATATCCATAAATTACATATGATCATTTCCATAGAAAGTCAAACTTTCCATGCTTTCCTTTTTCTTCTCTCCTGGAATCCCATTTTAATACTTTATCTCCAATGAAATACTCATTTTCTTTACTTATTTTGTCAAAAAATTTCTTGGTTTGATCTTGAATGACTTGAGATTTTTCATAGACTTCTTCCCTTGTTTGTTGTAGATGAATTGTTTGATTTATCCTTCTTTGTATATCATTTAACTCCACTTGTGATTCTTGGATGATCTCCATTACTCGAACACCTAATGATGATGGGAAAATTGCATCCATCCCATATACAATTTGGTAAGAAGAAGTTCCAATTGACTTTTTGGTAGTAAGTCTATCTTCCATAAGGCATAGACTAACTTTTTATTCCAAGTTTTCTTGTTGTCTTCAAGTAGTTTTTTAATGATATTCACAAGGCTTTTATTTGAATATTCAGCTAGGCCATTACCCTGAGGGTAATAAGCATTAGAATGGCCTAGGGTAATATGGTACTTGTGACATAAGGCAATCATTTTCTTAGATTTAAATGCTGCTGCATTATTAGTAATTATTTTATGTAGGCATCCAAATCTAGATAAAAGGTTGTTTTCTATGAAAGAGATAATGACTGAGTCAGTGGCTTATCTGGTAGGAATGGCTTCAATCCACTTAGTAAAGTAATCTGTGGTAGTCAAAATCCACCTGTGTTGGCCAGAAGATGGAGGGTGAATTTCTCCAATGAAGTCTAAACCCCATTGTTGAAATGGCATTTCAGTAGAAATAGACTTTAGACGTAAAGGTAACAACTTCTTTTTTCCTTCAAAAATCTAACATTTATGACATGAAGTTACAAATTTTTTCACATCAACAAATAAGGTAGGCTAGTAAAAACCAGATCCCCAGATCTAAGGATCTTATCTTCAGTACTTTTCCAATATAAGTGTCCTCCATAATCACCTGAATGAATTCTTCAAGAATTTTTCCAGCTTTTGATTTAGTAAGCAGTTCAGTAATATCCCACTTTGTTCTTTCCAAAAAATCACATTATCCAAAATACAAAATTCCATTGCTTTAAGTTTAATGAGTCTAGCTTTAGTCCTTATTAATCCAGGAGGAGCTTGTATGTGTGTAAGTACAAAGATAATATCTGAGTACCATGGTGAATCTAGAAAGGCTTCACTGATCAATGGAGTTGCCATCTCTTCCTGGTTATCAACCTGAGCAATAAAATTTATATCTAATGCATTGCAATTGGATTCAACCATCAATCTAGCTAATCCTTGTCCATTAATGATTTTAATTGGTTTAATCTCTATGTCATATTCTAGGATAGTGGCAATCCACTTTCCTCTTCTTCCATCGGGACCATCCTGAGTGAGAACTTTTTTTACTACAGAATTAGGGACATAGGCAATAATGTGGGAGTAAAGAATGTAAAATTTGAAATCTTTTATAGCTTTAACCAACGCTAAAGCTTGTTTCTCTATTATGTTATATTTCAGAGGTGCATCTCTAAGGGTCTTACTGAAAAAGGCTATAGGCTATTCAAAACCTTGATCATTCTTCTACAGTAGAACTGTAGCAATGGTGTGCTCTGAGGCAAATGAAAAATTATAAAGTCTTTTTTGAAATCTGTACTGATTAAGACTGGTGTTTTAGTTAAAGCTTGTTTAATAGAGTCAAATGATTGTTTTTCTTCAACTGTCCATTTTAAAACCGAGTTCTTTTTAAGCATGTTATTCAGTTGTCTGATGATTTCTGCTAAGTTAGAAATTTATCTTCTTAAAAAATTAATTTTACCTAAAAATGCTTGTAACTCTTTGATATTTCTAGGTATTTGAATGTTCAGAATGGCCTCTATTCTTGCAGGATCTATCCTAATACCTTCCTTTGAAATTATGTGTCCTAGTAACTTACCCTCCTCTAGTCCAAAAAGACTCTTCTTAGGGTTTAAATATATACCAAATTTTCTACATTTAATAAAAAATTATCTCAAATGATCCAAGTGTTCATTATCTGACTTAGAAAAAATAGTAATGTCATCTAAATAAATAACCAATAAGTCATGTATTTCCTTTTCAAAGGCTATGTCCATATCCCTATGAAAGGTAGCTCCAGCATTCATCAAACCAAAAGGCATTTTCACATACATGAAAGTGCCCCAAGGAGTGGTAAAAGTTGTTTTAGCTTGGTCTTCCTTTTGAACAAGAATTTGGTTGTATCCTGAAAAACCATCCAGCAAAGATATCCTGGAAGAACCAATTACCCTTTGTAAAATATGATCCATCTTGGGTAAAAGGTAATTATCCTTCAAAGATACTTTATTGAGATTCCTAAAGTCTACACATAATTTGATTTCACCTGTTTTCTTTCTAGTAGGTACTAAGTTTGAAATCCAATCATAATATCCGATTGGTGCAATGATTTGGGCATCATACATGCGTTTAACTTCCTTTTCTATCAAAGATAATAAGACAGGATTAATCCTCGTCAATTTTTGTTTAAATGGTTTCTAGTCATATTTTATAGGAATCTTATGTTGAATTATGTTTTTGTCATAAGCTTTAAGATCTTCATAAATCCATGCGAATGCATCTTGATATTCCTTTAAAATTTCAATGTATTTTTCTTTTTCTTGAGGAGGTAAAGATTTTGACATTTTAATCATTTTGGATTTAATTCTGTTCCAATGTTACATTCTTCAATGTCAGACCTAATTGGTTCCATTTTTGGATTTTTAGGCGCATCATTGGAATCAAAAAGGTCCTCCAAAGGAGTTGAACCCTTAGGCAAAAAATTATCTTTTAGATCTAACATGTCAATTTCTTCTTCAATGATTTCCTCTATATCTACTTTCTCTAAGTTATCTATGTTAAATTGAGTAAATACAGTGGGTTTGTTAAATTTATGTACATCTATGTTATCTATTTCACAATTAAAATTTGAATCTATATTACAGTCTGAATCTATCTGAAAATTTTCAAATTCTTCCTCATTACTCAAAAAATGGTAAATATGTTCATCTTCAGAGAAAATCTGCTAGTATTTGACATTGTCTGGGACAATGGGTCTATATTTAACTTCAGCAGTATACCTATGTGTTGGTTGAAAAGGTAAGTTACATGTGCTAGCAAAAGTTGCCAAACAATGTGCTTGAATGTTCTGTTTTCTAGGTATATTAGAAAACTTACATTCCAATAAATCTTCACATAAATCAGTTGCTGTATCTCTATGTCTGGCTAATCTAGGATTATGAAAAAAATACTCTGCATTTATTTGTTTTATGACTAATTCTAAATCTCCCATGATTAAAATCCTTTTACCTCCTAAATTTCTGATGATTTGGATGCCTAAGATAAGTGCCTCATACTCTGCCATGTTATTAGTACATTTTAAGTTGAGTCTAGAGGCATGTCCTTCTGAATGACCTGTTTCAATGTTTGTGATCCATATTCCAGTTCTTGCTCCTGATTTGTTCACAGAGCCATCAAAGTCTAAGTGCCAAAGGGCTTCATGAAAAATATTATCATTGTTTGGTTTTGGCTTTATGTCAATTATTTCAGTTTGGATTTCATTATTATCATAGTTACATAAAATGAAGGAATCAAGATCAGTTGGTGTTGAGTAAATGGGGTAATTTATGGATCTTTTTGCACTTCTGACCATGAATTTCATTAAAGTTTCCTTATAAAGTTTCTTTGGCTATCCAAGTACTGATATAGTAGCATAGCTCATGTCTAATTGTAGAGATCCCTGCAAATTTGCTCCCCATGAGCGAGAAAGAAGCATACCATACTTTGGTGGGATGTCAGCTACTACAATATCCATAACCATGCTCTTACCAGGGTACTGAACCAAATTCACACATAAGTCTTTAATCAATCCTATGCACTTAACTTTGCTAGAATCAAATGAGAACAAATATTTATAAGGCCTGGTTATTTCTAGATTAAGAGTTTCCATAATAGCTTTTGGCATTAAGTTATGGGAAGCTCCTGAATCTAACATAGCATTGTGTAAAATCTGATCGTGAATAGTAACGCTGATATAGAAAGGAGGGACTAATCCATCTGAATGCTTACCATTTACATCAGGGCCAAAAATCAACTCAGGTTGATCATCATTCAAATTAATGGCATCTGCATCATCATTCATGTTCAAAGTCTCAGTAATTGTTGATTTATATAAGTCATTATTTACCAATTCAGTTAAAGGAATTGGTATTTTTAACTTAGCTATTTCAGTCTGAATGTTGAATGAGAGTTGAGACTTACTAATCTAAAGTAATTCATCTTTTGTAACTATTATCTGGGTTGGTTTTTCTTGATTTTCAACAGATGTACTTTTATCTTCAGTTGTTCTAATATTCTCTGTCTGAGTTTCTTGACCTTTGTTGTTTTTAATTCTTTTTTCAGGGATAGTTTTTGCGGCAGTAGATGTTCTATCAGACTTTGAATTTTCAGTAGTTGTTTTTGTATTATCAATTTTAGGATTTTCTGATTTAGAATCAGCAAGATTCTTTTTAGGATCAAAAATTTTTTTTTTTACTGGATTAGAGGATTTTGTAGTATTAGCTTTTGGTGCATCTTTGGAATATTGAGCTATTTCATCAGTTATATCAACAATTTTTGGATTTGTTGGTTTTTTAGGACTAGAAGGATTGGTATTTTTCTTTTTTTCCCTAGGGAGAATTTGCAAAACTTTTGTTTTTGGGGCTTCTACATTATTTTTAGTTTGATTTTGGGAATTGTTTTTTGTAGAAGATTCATTATTTTTCTTGTTTCTAAGGTTATACTGACTATGTATTTTGCTAATGGCAAAGTCATAACACTGTTTATAGTCAAAGGATTCACTAGAGTTTAATTTGAGCTGTTGAAGCTCAAATAGTTCTAGATCTTCCTGAGTGAAGAAAATGGTGTTGTTTTCATCTATTCCCATTAGATGATTGATGTCATCCTCATCTTCATCATTATTTTGAGAAATTTCAGCATAGTTCTCCTGAAATGGGTGTCTAATGTTTTGGTCTGGAGCAGCTTCTTTAGCTTTTCCAGGGTTATTGTTTTTTCTGAAATTGAGATTTCTGGTCTGAGGTTGATTATCCCATTGAGTTTTTCTATCTAAATGATCTAATCTTTCAACCACCCTTTTTAAAGTTTTAGCAACAAAATCTAATTTAACATCTGAATCTGAACTTTCTTCTTTAATATTAACTCTTCTTTCATTCCTAAGTCTGGATTTCCTAGCTAGAATGTTAATTTCTACACTAACAACATCTAATTGCATTTGTTCTAAGGTTTTAGCATCTCTTTCTCTTAATTGATAGGCCATCTCTGGATAAAATCCATCAGGGAATTTGAGAAATATAGAGTAACATGTAGGTTTAAGATCTGCAGGAATAGCATTATAGACACCGTTATACCTAGTGTATTAATCTTGGACAGACTCATTAGGAGATCTTTTTAAAGCATCAAACTTAGACAAAATTTGAAGGGGGTTCTTTTTATTTTCCCATTTATTTAAAAATATTCTATGAAATGCAACTAAATTAGCTATACTACCAGCAGCTAAATTTTTGAACCATTTTTTAACTTCTCCTATCAAACTTTGGGCAAGTAACCTCATTTGGACATCTAACTCATAAATTTCACAGTAGTCTGTCATTTTTGTGACATGTTGTTGAGAAGTTTATTGTGATAGGCCATCAAATAGTGGTACATGTTTTTGGTAATCCTGAGGCATATCATGGAGGTTTTGGGGTAAGACAAGGGGAACATACCTAGCAGCCATGGCTTGAAGCTTTGTTGAGATGGGAGGTATAACAGTAATAATAGGGGCAGTGCTGGATATGGTAGCTGATGAACTAAAAAATGTAGTTGAAGAGCTGGGAAATGAAGATGGTATGTAAATGGAATTGCTAGGAAATAAAGATGTGGTGCTTATAAAATCTGATTGCCAAGTAGTGGATGTAGTGGATGAAGGGAATAATATCCTAGGCTGCAAAGGCAACTTAAGAATGAAATGGTTTGTATATGAACTTGAAGAATTATCTATAAATGAAGTGACAACATATAAAGATGAATCTGTTGTTGGTATTATTGTTGTGTGCAATTGAGAAACTGGAGGTTTTATGTAAGATAATAAATGAGCTAATTCAATACCTTCATCAATATCTTTAATCAATGAAATATTAATATTTTCAACTTTATTTTGATATTTATATTTACTTGACTTTGTTCCTACTGAAATATCTGTTTTGCATTCAAAAATGAAAGGAAAACAGGATCTATAACAGTATTTTTCAAATCAGTTCTAGATTTAGTTTTAAACAATGAATATTCAAATTTTATATCAAAACCGATATCATTCAAACTCACTAACTCTTTGGGTAAAGAATTGGCTTTTCTTAATGGTACTTCAGTCTCTAAATTGACAATTTTTTTTTTCTTTTTTCCAATCTGTTCTGGGTTATCTACTATAATTGCAGGCTTAGGATCCAGATTAGACCTGGTATAGTAGGTTTTCCTAGACGCCAGAATGACTGTTTTGAATACCCACAACGTATAAAAAATAATCTTAAAGTAAAAATTTAAAATAAAGATCTTCCTTTAAGACTAAATTTATGACTGGAGATTGTTTAGTTCCCCAGTATGGTCGCCACTATGTTATCAACCTAGTAATTTCTTAAGTTGTGGGATTTGAATTTTTAGCCAAAGAACACTAGGGGTAACCACAAACCTACTCCAAATCCTAGGATCTAGCCTTCCTAGAATTCAGAGAGGGCTCTCTCTTTAATATTTATCTGTGTTTTGATTTATGTTTTTAGGCTAGTTATGATAGAACAATTGGTTTTGTTTTAAAGGTTTTGGTGGGTAAAAATCACTTAGGATTAAACTAGAGAGAGATCTAGTTGTCCATTGGGCTGTGGAGTCTAAGTCTAGATAGTAGTACTAGAAGGCAAGGCCAAAAGGGTACAAATGTATTCAGGGAAAGGTAGATAACCCTCAAAGATTTGGGGAAAGGTTTTTGATGAAATTGTATGATTGGGATAAAGGGAAATGAAGGATCCTTTGATCCAGAAAAAGGAAGAAGGAGGCAGGGGTCAAGCAGGAGTAGGAGCAATGAAGAATTCCTAACACCGGAAATCAACAGAAAACATTTAAATGGTAACTTACTTAAAAATAGGGAGCAAAAGGCTAGTCTTGTAGTAATATTCCTAGTTACACATTAAGATAGATCAAACACATAATGAATTGCATGAAACTCAAAAAAGAAACAATGACAAGAAGAGATGTGCTTCACTCTTCAACTTATCGCAAGAATCCTAAATTATGATGCCACTTTAGCTTTGTCCAGTCTGCTACTTTGAATTCAACACATGAGAGCCTCCAATGTATCAACAAAAAGTCTATAGTAATCTTAGCAATTTTTTTCCACACTTAACACTTCTAATACAGAAGTATTTATACAAAATGTTGTTTACAAATATCCTAGATAAATGTAGGAATATCTTTAGGAAATATAAATTATCTTTCCAAAATAAGAGGGACAATTGCTTAACAAATCAGCAAGCTGTCCTCTTATCCAAAATATATAGAACAACTTTATATAACAAGGAGATTTTTATTGTATAGATGTTTGCTGGCTATTTAGGAAACATCTTTGTTTGAGTTTCCTTGAATGACACACCTTCCTCTGATACTCTTTAACACTACTTATTTCAAAAATGATACACTTTTACTGATATTTCACTCTTTACTACTGAAAAATATGTCTTACTGTAGTAAAAAATCAGCTGACTATCTCTTTATTTCATTGTTTCTGTTTGACTATTTTTAGTGCATTTTTCTTCATTGTTTTACCTTTTCACTATTATATTAAATCTGTGAATACTTGCCATTGCTCTGCATTTGGAATTTTCACATTTTTCATCTTTCTAAAGTTCTCATTGGCATATGTGTACTTGGAAAAGGTAGGTTTGAAAACAAAAAGATGCCTAATCTCATGCTATAGAAAAAACAAGTCTTCAAAATATTGAAGGATGACCTTTCCTGTAGGAGTGCCCAGTGGCAGTGGTTTGTTAACTTGTTCTTTTGCAAACTCCCTTATCTTCTTATCATAATATTTTTGGATCATTAGTTCTTCATTGAAGACATGAATATCTGGCAAGCCTCTCTACCTCAAAATAGTGTATTTTTCCAAAAACTTAGTAATG
The DNA here is from genome assembly GCA_034641835.2 of Pinus albicaulis. Lineage (NCBI taxonomy): Eukaryota > Viridiplantae > Streptophyta > Pinopsida > Pinales > Pinaceae > Pinus > Pinus albicaulis. The sequence goes on from CM076582.1 coordinate 1,561,557,036, forward strand.
GAAATGTTCATAGATTCGCATTTTTCCTCTAGGTTGTTCATCAAATTTCTCTTAGTCACAACCTTATTGATTTTTAATATTGTTTTAGTTTTGTCCTATACCTGTAACTCTTCCAACTCTCCTCTGTTCTTACTTTTCAAGAAATTGATAAGTTTTAAAGCTTGTGATGGCTTATCAGCTAACTCATCCTTGGTTTTCTGAATCCCAGTTTGGGCTACTAATAGTAAGTCTCTTTGCTCATAGATGACCTGAATTGAAGGCCATTGAGAATGTACAGCTTCAATAATATTTTTCCAATGATGATTCTTGATGCAGGAAATATGTTCAGTAAATGTTAACTCCTTTTGTAAATTGTTTATTTGTTGTTCAAGTCTGATGGCCTTCTGCTCATGGTTTTTAAAAGTTATCAATGCTGTTTTTTTGGTGGCTTCAAGACTTTGAATCATATTTTTCAAGCTATTTCTCTCATTAGTTTTCAAGGATGTTTCATCCATAGCTTTCACTATTTTACCTGCTCCATCTATTTGATGTACCTGTGTTGTGGAAGAATCTATGGCTGATGTAATAGCTAAATGTATTGGCACTACAGTTGCAAATGGCTCATTAGGTGCTAATTTTTCTCCGAAAGTAGAAACCACAGATGTGGTGATTACTGGTATAACTGTAGGAATAGTTGGAGCATCAATTTCCTTTACAGTCTCTTTCTCCTTAACAAGTTTATCCATTTTAGTTTCCATTTCTTTAATCTGAGCAGTTAGTTTGAGGATCAACTGCATCATCTCTTCTTTTTCTGTTTGATCTTGAAGCATTTCTTTGGTCTGTGGGTGCTCTCTTTGAGGAAGCTTTAGCTGTTTCCTCAAAGCTTAAATATCATCATTTTTCTTTTTTATCAAAACTTCAGCAGCCTGAACATCTGAGGGATCAATTCCCACCTGCAAAACTAAGTCTTCTAAGGCTTTAATCCTTAGATCTTTGGCATAGAGGGATGCCTTATCCAGTTTCATTTGGTCCTACATATTTAAGACAATATTTTTCAATTTGGTAGCACTCATTGCCTTTGTCACCACAGTTGAATATAGCATTTTAGAACTGTGTCTGTGGAATTCTATTTGGTCAAGCTCATGAATGTTTTCAGTATCTACCTCAAACTCCATGTTTTTGTAATCTGCCATTGTCTTTGGTGTCGAAGTAGTTGGCTGCAAAAGGGACATAATTATATTATTTGTTGCATAATCAAAGGCTATCATTAACCTGTTTTGATTCCCTATTTTTTCCTTAACAAACTGAGAATAAATATCAGACTTGATTTCATCGTTCTTTTGCTTGATTTTCTTGTACTTTTCTTTGATATATAAGTCTTTTTCCTCCACTGTATGTGAGGAATAAGCTTCCGTATTTTGGGGTTTTTCAATAATCTAAGTATATTTTCCTTTAGATGTTCTTTGTTCCTTTTCAATCTCTGCTAGAGTCTCATTAACTATCACTGTAGCTTCATCATTGTTTATTTCTGGCTCATTTGTATCTCCAATTTCAATAACTTTTTATTTTCCAACTGTAGTAATTTTAGGCCTCTTATTATAAATGAGCTTGAACTTTGTCTCTGTGGTGGTCTCAGTTGTATAGGTTCCCTCATCTCTGCCTCTTTTTGTAGAGGTTTCAGGTTGTTTTGAAACTACCATAGTTTGTGTAGTATCCATTTTTTCTATTGGTTTTGTATTGACTGTGGTATCTATCAGAGTTTTCTCTATCCATTCCGCCTGATTTGCAAACTTATCAATTGTTGGCTTAGGTTCATGTATAAATGGTGTAAGTTTGCATTTAACCCTTAAATTACTCAAGATCCATTGAGGATCATAGTTCCATGGAAATCTCTCCTGAAATTTAAACCCTGCTAGTATCTTGGTGATTTCCTTTTCTGCTTCTCTGTTATTTATGATGAGAGGCCCAACTTGATTTTTAAGCTTGAATTGGGTCTTTTTCCTGGTAGCTAAGAAGTTGATGGAGTCAGAATTTATAATTTTCCTTAAGTATTCCAATGAAAAACTCTCATGCACATGTATTTTGGCAACTTATAAGGTAATACGTTTGAGCCAAAAATTCTTATCTCTGTGTGTTTTTCATAAAGAAACCAGTCTCCCATCTTATTTTGTTCTGATAACTGCAATATTCTTTTCATGTCTTCATTTACTCTAGGCTGCTCTACTTTATACAATATATTCATTTCTGGATGGAGGAATAGGTTTGAAAAATCTGTATAACTGAACTCGTTGCCTTCTTTCCTAAGAAAATAAGTCCAAAAAATAATGGACAGAGACTGGCCCTCTAAGTCCATTTTTGGCAATGAAATTGGAAAATTGTCAACTTGGAAGAACATAAACAAATGAAACAAGTATGATGAGTACCTAAACACCCCTTCAGTGGTTAGTTTGGTCAATTGGTGATAACTTCTATAAGCTATGAATCTGGCATAATCAAAAATCATTGCTGGGGGTTGAACTGGGGATAGACTAGATAGAAAGCCTATAATGGATTCATCAATGAATCCATTTGTGGAGTATTCGAGTATAAAAGATATCATTGATATAATGTGTCTTGACCCTTCAGGAAATTTGGCAGTAGAATATAGAGGGTTTATTTTTGGGATGTCAACATGACTGGTAAAAATGTTTTGAAATATCATAAATTTCTTAGGAAAATCCAGTCCTAAATAAAACTGGGTCCATGCTTCTATGGATAGAGGGATTGCTTTAGGATCAAACTGTAATTGCAACATCTCATTTATGGATTTTGTTGTAATAGAAAAAAGAATCTCTTTGTCAGCATTAACAATGGCTCTTTGGTCTGGTACATAATGCTTTTGGCACAATCTGACAAGGTCCTGGCTAGGGTGGGTCAATGGCACTACATGTTTGGGTAGATGAATATCCCAAACAGGTATTTCATCTTTATCAAGGTATTTATCATAGCACCAATTGTGTATTTCCAATAGATTAAATTCTACCACAGGGTCAGCAATCTTGTAATCCATATCAGTCAATGGAAGGAATAATACAGTAGGTATGGGTGGATGAAGTGGATTTACAGATACAGTGGTTTTAGCAATAAGTGCAGGAGTAGATTTTATGGCTTTTGATGCTTCGGATTTGGGAGGCTTGGATCCACCAGGTTTAATAGGCTTAGAAGCCCCAGCTTTGGCTATCATCTATTTCTTAGTCATTTTTGAACAACTAATGCAAGCTTAAACTGTTTGCAAGAGTTTTTTTCTTTAGATAGAGGATGAATTTATCAATTTATAAACCAAGATAGTATCAGAAAGTCTTATATTGCTCAATTAGGTATCTGAAATATGAAAAATGGTTTAAGACAGAAAACGAGGGTTTTCTGAATGACTTCGACTGTAAAAATGGGTTTTCAAGATATATTTGGACTTCAATCTCCTCCCCGTTCCTTGAAATTGATTTTAAGCAGACACAACTGAGGAAATTGGCTTTAGAAGGGGCCTTTTTTAACACAACAATTTTTGGGAAAAATTTGCGAGGGTTTGGCCTGTTTTGGTCGTTTTTTGGGCAATTTATACGGATAATTCTCCTAATTTAGACTTTACTTTACTTATGGATGGCTTAAACTTGAAATTTGCAGGTCTGTTTATCGAAAAATACTTCAAATGGAAGGTTTTTTTTTATTGTTGGAAGGGTTTTCTGCAACTTTTGTGGTTGAATTTGAGCTCTGGTCCAACTTGCTAGAGTAGAAAATGGCTCGTCTAATATTCAAGCAGGGGATTTGTGGTTAAATCTGGGTTTTTATTTAGAAATTGGTCAACAAGGGCTTAAACACAGTCGAGCAACTTCAATACAGTCTGGCGGAGCTCTCTTTCAGTTTGGAATACGCAACTAAACATTAACAATGGTATATCAAAGGTTTAAAAATTTGATATTTAATCATTGTAAATGCATTAATTACAGGTCTTATCATAGGCGGGAAGGTAGTTTATATTTTGAAATGTGAAAACCATCAGCATTTTTTGCGTAGATCTCAGGTGGCAAGCTGTTTTTTCCAAAACAAATGTGATTGAATGGGGATTCACCACATCGCCGGAGGTAGAAATGAGAAAACCACCCATTTCGTGTTCATTTGGGCTACGGGAAAACGATCATGTTGTGAGTGCGAAAAGGATCTGGCAGTGTTGGATCATCGGGAAGGGAGCGAATGGCTGAGATTTGATGGGTAGGTGTGGTCGAAAGGACAGTGGGACCGGGGTGACTTATGCACTGGCGAGCTTTAAAATATAATAAAACCTTTATATGATATGTGTTGTGATCAAAGTTTTATATACAAAAGGGAAATGTATAAGCAATATATGGTGGGTTTATTTGAATGGGAGGGATGCGCATGAGGCAGGGCTATATTAACTTGGGTTCATGTTTATATAAAATGTGGAGTTTTATATAAGGGGGAAAAGGGAAAAGGTTAAGTTATATTATGGCACACTTTAACCTTAGGTTAAGCTTCTGTGGGGAAGAATGGCAAGTATATTACAAAGGTGCGGGTTGAACCTTTATAAGAAACTTAGGATAAAATGAGATAAATGGGATAACGTTTATGCGCTTAGACATTCATAAGATAAGTAATAAAAGCCAATTTTTCATTTTTGTTTTATTATATAGTTTTTAAACCACGGGAGGGTTTAATAACTGTAGGGGGTCGGGTATTTCTATATAGTTAGTTTTAGGCCAAAGCGGGTATTTTTTGGGTTTTATTTCAACATGTGGAGAATAACTTTGGCTTAAAATCTTATAATAATGGGTTTTTGGGGGATATTTAACATAAATGGAAATATAGGTAGGATAAGGTAATTTTGGGGATTTAATAGCATAAGTTAGAAATTAATATGACAAGGGGAAAAGAATACACAAAAATACACTTATATGACTAAATAAAGTGAATTTTTTTAAAGAAAAGCTTATTATTTCATAACTTCACCACTTTTACTCATGATAGGGTGTTTTTTGAGGGTTTGTATGCTTTATGAATGAAGGGATTTAATCAAATGGGATTTTATGTATCATTAAGTAAAAAATGAGTTTTTACTTTTGAAAATGAATTAAATGCATGAATGAGGGATAAATAATGGTAAAAGGGGATTTTATCATAAGAATCCAACTTTTTCCACTGTCTAGTCATAAAGCCTTGGGTCCAGTCCCAACAGAAGTTAGAGAAATTCTCTAAGCCTCTTTGACTGGAAGTGTAGAATATTGAAGACTTATCGGGGAAGGTAAATTAGTGATTTTCTACTCAGTGATGAATATTACATGATTTTTCCCACTTCTTTCTACCTACCCAACATTACTCTAACATTATTTTTCTTCCTTTTTGCAGGTGCATTTAGGCTTGCAACCTTGAAACATTTATTCTTTTGAAAGCATAAAATATCTAATTCTACCTTATTTCATCTGAGGGCTCAGATTAAACTGATGAGCTCCTCATTATTCTCTACCTATCTACTGATTTTTCAGGATTAAAATGTCTGAAAAAACTTTATTCACTATCTAAAACATGGAAATTGAAAACATGACAAGTTAAGTTTAAACAATTTAACTCATCATGGATTATGGAATTTATTGACACTCTGCCATAATCATTCAGAAAAAGTAAAAAAGGAGTGGCATTTGGACTTGCACACTTTCATGTTTTATTTTCATCTTTTTCTTTTGGGGTCTATATTTTTTTTAAGTCCTTTGATCTTTCTTTTAGGAATTTTACCCTCTTTTTGATTTTCTATTTTTTATTTTTTTTACAAAATATGGGAAAACAACTTGCAGAAAGCAAGGTATGTACATATTTTACAAAACTATCATAAGTCAATTCCAAATTATGAATCCTATAATTATAGGACCCTAACAAATGGTATGTTTATGAGTCAATAGAACTATGCTACTAACATTTTGAAAAAGTTGAAGATGGATAGGTGTAAGCCAGTAGATACTCCTATTGAAGTTGGTACAAAGTTAAGTAAATATGATGTAGGTACGAATGTTAATGTGAATTTGTATAAGCAACTTTTTGGTAGTATTATGTATCTTACTGCTACTAAACCTGATATAGCATTTGGAGCTAGTTATATTTCCATGTTTATGGAATCTCCTAAAGACTGTCATTGGAAAGTTGGAAATGATAGAATGACAAAAGAAGAAACGAATACAAAAAAACGCTGGAGAGCACAAGCTGTGAATTATTTTATTATGAGAAATATATATATAAAGGCATATAGACAGTTACATAGAAACAATTTGAACCAACTAAAATCTAATTTCTAAAACTGATTTCTAAACTAACACTTAACGAAAAGATTAAATATTTTAACACTCCCTCTTAATCTTGAGGGTTACATTGTTTTATGCCTAAATTTTGACATTGAAATTCAAAATTAACTTTTCCTAGCAGTTTCGTGAAGATATCTACTCATTGTTCCCTGGATTCACAAAATTTGAAAACAATATCACCATTTTTGACAAGTTCATGAATGAAGTGAAAATGAGTGTCGATATGTTTGCTCTTTTGATGAAAGACATTTTTCTTTGATAACGAAATAGCGGAAGTGTTGTCAGAAAGCATTGAAATAGGTTCATTTTCTATATATTCGAAGTCAGAGAGAAGTCTCTTTAGCCACACTACTTGACATGATGCTAAATTTGTTGCAACGTACTCGGCCTCTTTTGAAGATAGCGCAACTATGGGCTGATTTTTGGTTGACCACGTGATCAAGTTTCTACCAAATAGAAAATAATAGCCAAAAGTTCTTTTCCAATCATCAATACATCCTGCGTAATCACTATCTGTATAACCAACAAGCTTACTGTCTACGGAGGCTGCATATGATAAACCATAAGTAGATGTGCCTGCAGTGTATCTTAACACCCTTTTTCCAGCTTTCCAGTGATAGTCTTTAGGAGATTCCATAAACATGGAAATATAACTAGCTTCAAATTATATATCAGGTCTAGTAGCAGTAAGATACATAATACTACCAGCAAGTTTCTTATACAAAGTTGCATTAACAATAGTAAGTACATCATCTTTACTTAACTTTGTACCAACTTCAATAGGAGTATCTACCAATTTACACTTGTCCATATTAAAATTTTTCAAAATGTTAGTAGCATACTCCTGTTGACTCATAAACATACCATCATGTGTTTTTTTCACTTTGATACCTAATAAGTATCTCATTAATCCGAGATCTATCATTTCAAATTCATTTTTGATTGCAGCTTTAAATTTATCTAACTGCATGTTACCTGTATAAATTATGTCATCAACATAAAGACACAGTATCAAATTATTACCTTGATGGTAATTCTTGATATATAAAGTGGGCTCATCTTCGTTCCTTCTAAAACCATTATTCAAAAAGTAATGGTCTATTCAGCTGTACCAAGCTCTTGGGGCTCGTTTCAAGCCATACAATGATGTCTTCAACCTGTAAACCTTATCGTTTTGATTCTTGATTTCGAAACCAGGTGACTGATCAACATACACTTCTTCATTCAATACACCATTCAAAAAAGAAGAATTTACATCCATTTAGTAAATCGGCCACTTGTTTTATGCTGCAATGGCTAATAAAAATTGAACAGTGTGAATTCTTGCTACAGGTGCAAATTTTTCACCATAATCTATTCTAGGTTGCTATGAAAAACCTTTGTCAAATAATATTTCTTTGTACTTATCAACTTCACCTCTTTGATTTAACTTTGTTTTAAAAACCCATTTGACACCTATAGAGTTTTTATCATCAGGTAGATCAACCAAATCGCAAGTTTGATTTCTTCAATAGCATCGATTTCATTATTCATTACATCTACCCATTCTTTGTCTTTTATAGCCTCTTTAAAACAAGTAGGTTGAAATTAAAGAAATGCAAAATTTACAATATCATCAACATAATCTTGTGCATAAATATCACTTAAGTTTCTCATTTTAGGATTATCAGAATCAGACTCAAAGGATGATGAATTGCTATTGCTTGATGAATTACTACTGGTTTTGTCTTGAACCTGTAATCTTGGAGTGCATGTTGTAGGTGCTTGATGTTCATCTAACAGAATAAAAGGATTAGGACAAGTATTGTTCTCCTTTTCATTCCAAGACTTGTCTTCCAAAAATTTCACATCTCGACTTATGAAAAAATTCTTAGTTATAGGATTAAACAAGATGTATGCCTTAGATTGATCACTATATCCTATAAAAATATATTTTTTGCTCCTATCATCAAGTTTTTTTCTCAATTTTTCTAGAACATGAGCGAAAGCAATACAACCAAATATGCGAAAGTGTGAAACAGTTACATTTTTTTCACTCCATGCTTATTCAGGTACAAAAATTTGAACTGTGGAAGTTGGTGATCTATTAAAAATATATACCAAACATGAAACTTCTTCATCCCATAAATATTTAGAAAAATTTCGTGTTTTGAGCAAACTTCGAGCCCTATTCATAATTGTATGATTCTTTCTTTCCGCAACTCCATTTTGCTCTGGAGTATAACTGGTTGTCGTTTGTTTTTTAATACCATGTTGTTTGCAAAAATCACTGATTTCGTTAGATTCATACTCACCCCCTTTATCAAAACTCAAAACTTTAATAAACTTGCCACTCTAATTTTCGGCCTCAGCTTTGAACTCCTTAAAATTGGAAAATATTTCAGATTTGTATTTGATGAAATACACCCAATGTTTCCTGCTAAAATCATCAATGAAAGTAAGAAAACAGAGACTACCAGCAACTGATTTTTCTTGCATTGGACCGCACAAATTTGTATGCACTAACTCTAATTGTTCTTTGCCTCTATTAGAGACTGAAGCAAAACTATCTCGCTTATTTTTACCCATTATACAGCTTGTACATGAAGAGATATGATCAGACAAAGCAGGAAAACCTTTCACCATAGACAGTCTTTGCAACAAACTCATACTTTTGATAGGTAAATGACCATATTGCAAATGCCACAGATCAGAGTGAATTGGCATTGAAACATTATGTGCATACAACTTCTCAATTTTCAACTGTAATTGATACAACCTGTTCTTTTTCATAGGAATCTTTGCAACAAGAGAGTTATGTTTATGAACAATCGTGCAGGTAGTGTTGTGAAAGCTAACATCATAACCATGTGCATCTAACTGACCAAAAATCAACAAATTATGCTTGAAATTGGGTACATAATAAACATCATAGATTTTATTCACAACATTTTGTTTGGTTAAGACATGTACAACACCTTTTCTTGAAGGTTTAACTTGGCGATCATCACCCAAACCAATAGAAGAACTGAAAGATGTATCAAGATGTGAAAACAAATAACTATGACCAGTCATATGATTACTAAATCCACTGTCTACCAACCAAACATCTTTATTAGGTACTTTCACAGTGACTTGGCATGCCAAAAATAAAGCATCTAATGTTTCACATTCAATGTTTGTTACATTGGCTTTTTTTTTAGTTAAAACATACTGTAATTTTCGACATTCAGACTTATAATGGCCATACTTTTTGTAGTAGTGACATTGAATTTTTTATTTATCTATCCACCTATGACCATGATCATTTTGAGATTGCTCTGAATTTTCTTGACTTACCTGTGATCTATCATCACATTGAGACTATCCTCTACCTTTTCCTCTCCTACCATGAAAACCTCTACCTCTACGTCTATCCATAGAAGCTTTAGATTTGAAAGAATGCTCTAAATTACTGACATCTAAATTAATTCTTGCTTCATGAGCAAAAAAAGAACCAGTTAATTCTTCCATAGATAATTTTTTTAATTCTCTCGATTAAAAAAAAGTAACAATCATGTCAAATTTTTTAGGCAAACATCTAAGAACTTTTTCAACAATTCTTTGGTCTTCTATTTCTTCACCATTCATCCAAAGCTGATTAACAACACCCATAACTTTAGTCATAAACTGATCAATGGTTTCTGAGTCATTTTAAGTTTTTTAAATTGTGTTCTGAGAGTATGTAATCTTACCATTTTTACTTTATCATATCTTTGATAAGCAACCTTAAGTATATCCCATATTGATTTAACAGTCTTAACAACAATAATTTTAGGAAAAATAGAATCATATAAGGAATTTGAAATGCATGACTTCGCTCTACCTTCTTTATGTTTTAGTTCATCAAATTGTTTTCTTTGAGAAGCAGTCATACCAGCAATTGTATTTGCGTCATGATCTGTGAAACCAAAATCTACTGATTCCCAACAACCTAAGCCTTGTAAGCATGCTTTCATTTTAAGGCTCCAAAAATCATAATTTTTTCCACTAAACAAAGGCGTAGGGATTGCAAACTGACTTGTCGAGGGCATGTTTGAAGTAATCAAAAAACTGAAAACAACTCTTTTTAAAATACTTCCAAATAGATAGCACAAATAGACTTTCGATGAAATTGATTAAAAACTATATTGTTTCTAACTCTTTTTAATTTCAACACCTTAATTTTATAAATCCCATAATTGAAGATTCACACCAGCATCAAAGACATATTTCCTTTCCTTTAAACATCCTCATTCCATTTCTTTCAAAAACCTCATTAATAGGCTAGAAATCCAAACCAATGAACTAAAAAACCGTGGCAACCAATTACACAATTTTTTTTTAAAACTTTGAATAAAAAATGTGGAAGCCTTCCTCTAACGCTGATTAGACAAACTATTAAGACCAATCAAGTAAAACACTTGTTAGCCTTTCTCTAACACTGATTACACAACTACTAAAACTATGAATCATGCACCTTCGATGGCTGAAATCGATTCACGGCTTACAAATTCCTTGCTGGAGACTCCTTCATTCAATGACTTGGAAACTTCAAACAAAAAAGACAGAAATGAAGTGAAAAAGCATGCAGCAAAGAAGGCAGCAACAACTTCTCTGCCTCAAAAAGCTTCAAACAGGTGCTTCAAACAACTAGTGCAAGTCTTCAACAACAATCTGCTTCAAAAGCTTCAAACAACAGCTTCAAACTCAACAACAAATCTCCAGCAGTTTGCCTTTGCCCAATAAAAACCCCAATGCTATGATACCATGACAGAATGACAGAAGAAGAAACAAATACAAAAGATTGCTACAGAGCACAAGCTATGAATTATTTTATTATGAGAAATCTATATATATAGGCATATAGACAGTTACATAGAAAGAGTTTGAACCAACTAAAAACTAATTTCTAAAACTGATTTCTAAACTAACACATAACAGAAAGATTAAATCTTGTAACAGGAAAAATGGTGTTAAGATACATTGCAGGTACATCTACATATGGTATATTGTATGCAGCTTTTATAGATAGTAAGCTTTTTGGTTGTACAAACAATGATTATGTAGGTTGTATTGATGATCGAAAAGCACTTATGGCTATGCTTTTTTATTTGGCAGAAACTTGATATCGTGGTCATCCAAAAAGTAGCCCATAGTTGTGCTATCTTGAATATAGGCCAAGTATGTTGCAGTGAATTTAGCATCATGTCAAGTAGTGTGCCTAAAGATACTTCTCACTGACTTTGGATATACAGAAAATGAACTAATTTCAATCCTTTGTGACAACACTTCCGCTATTTCCTTGTCAAATAAAAATGTCTTTCATCAAAAGAGCAAACATATTGACACTCGTTTTCACTTCATTCATGAACTCATCAACAATGGTGATATTGTTCTCAAATTTTGTGATTCCAAGGAACAGTTAGCGGATATCTTCACCAAACCACTAGGAAAAGTTAATTTTGAATTTCAATGTCAAAAGGTAGGAATAAAACAATGTAACCCTCAAGATTAAGGGGGAGTGTAAAGAATTAATCATTACGGTTAGTTTAGAATTAGTTTAGTTAGTTCAATTGTTTCCTAACTGTTTTTTTATGTATATATATCTTTCATAATACAAGAATTAAGTGTGCTCTCCAACAATCTTTTGTATTCGTTTCTTCTTCTATCATTCTGTCAACGGAGTTATCTATCCACTAATGCACTGCAGTAGTATATGTCACAGATTGATTTAAGGAAATACAAAATCAAACATATAGTGTCCATGCATTAATAGATAATACAGTCAGATGTAACATATAGTCTCCATGCATGCATTAATAGATAGATAACTCCAGAAATATCAATTACCCTGTGATTGTAGCATGAAAAGTCATGGAAAAAATCTTGTTTTTGTATAGACCGGTAGAAAAATGAGAAAAAGCGAAAGCATAAACAAATGAATATATTCTATTAGATATCAACTGAATGTAGTGATAAAACTAACTAGGGTTTCCTATGATACGACCCAGAGAAAAAATGTGAAAATTTTTGTACTAGAAAATTATTAGCAACCTTTTTGTTGCCTTGGCTCATGATCTTTAAAATACTATTAGAGTTTTAAAATATAGAAAGGAGAAAGAATTCATGTAGTATTCTTTAAAAAAATTCTACTGTAGACGAAGTAAATATGATCCTACACATATATTATTAAGGTACTGTTCCTATATCTTCAAATGGGTGCCACCATCCTTCTTGTTTTGTTTGCCAAACGATATTCATTGGATAATTTAATTAGAATTATATCATTTATTGGCTATTTTGATTAGAATTGTTCGATTTATTTCCCATTTTAATGAGAATTATCCCCGAGTAGGGTGTCTCATCTTTTTCCATTTTTGTTTCCCACATGATTTCCTTTCCTATGTTACAGAGCATAATTTTGTTTATATCATAGTTTAATCAAGACGACAATGACCTTCAAGATTCCTCTTATCATTTGTCTTTTTAATATATTGGATTTGATAGAATTACTTTTTAAATATTAAACAAACTATACAAGTTTGAATCTAATGGCTCTTTCTATTTGTTGTAGAACATATATGATATTATCAAAACAAATATGTAAAACATTATCAAATGTGAAAGACAAATATAATGAAATAAGCAAGTGAAAATGTCTGTATCTTTCAAATGAAAAAAACCTCTAGCTTTTTAAAATTAAATTTGTGCTTGCCTTAATTCCAAAATAAATGAAATTTTTAATAACTTCTCGTGCTCCTTTAGACCAATATTTGGTAGGTAGGCATGGAAATATTTTTATTCATTGATGTTTGTTGCAATTCCCAAGATGAAAGATCTCATTCTGGATTTTAATGTCTAGCATGGCATGAAATTGTTGATGTTGTACTACCATGATCTTCATATTACTCAAACCCTTGTAATCTTCACGTTTGGTCTCATATATTTCTATGTTAGGATTCATTCTATAAAAGAGCTCTAATTGTGAGATGGTCCTTGTTGGTAATTGTAAATAAACACAACATATGAATGTGTTCCCCTTTCAAAAGAGACAATTTACAGATAGACATCAATTTACATGGAGAGGAACTCTTCCAAATTTATTCAACTCTTTTATAAATTTGATTCATTCCACTCTAAAAACATATGGAAATTACATTGGTTTTATAGAAAATGGTCAAGGCCTGCAAATAAATAAAATTCAATGTAGATTGGACATTCAATAACCAAATCATCATTCGACTCTTGTTCAATTTTTTATACATGAAAATGCATACAGAAACACATAACAACAGACCTGAAGTTTTATTGGTTCCACTTCTGAAAACAGATCGCGTCCTAAGCTCCATCACAAATCACTCATCAGTGATTTTAACATTTAGCCTGGGCACTTACGGGAAAAACATAAGACTTGCGATGTGCCATGTGTCATGGCACATATCACATCGCAATGTAAATACTTTAACTTGCGGGTGCTTATCTGTTGAACTCCTGAGATTTTCGATGTGAACTTTGCGCTACCCTCGTGAGCTTGACACGTGCCCCTTTGCGACTACATGGCATCGTAGATAACTTAACTTGCGGGCGGCTGAAAAAGGAAAATAAAAAATTTTGTGAAGTGCAGGCTGTGGGTAGTAAGCTATGGGAAATGAGAAATATAAAAAAGTTAAGGAAATAAGGAGAACAAAGGTTTATGCGATAATGCAACAAAGTATATGGTGGGTCCTGCCGAATCGCATCAGTGGGGAAATAACATTTGGTGAAGGCTTAAAGTTAATCGCTAAAAGTTGCGAAGTGTGAGCGGTGACGCGGAAAAGCATGGTAAGTGTGAAATGCATAAAACAAAGAAATAGGAAGAATGAAAATGTTTGTGCGCGGTTGCAATGCGGAAAATTTTGGTGGTGGATCCCATTGATATCGCATTAACGAGGAAATAAATTTCAATGAAATGTTAAGTGCTAAACCAAAAATGTTGCGAGCTACAATCTATGGGAAATAAAGGAAACTAATGCGGTGGGTGAAGAAATTAAATGTAGAGTCTGCAGATTAGGTAGTCTGTTTCGATTTTGCGTAAAACGGCTTTAGATTTGGAGTCTACTCCTTATCTTTCCCTGCAAAGAAAATTAAATGAAGTTGCGGGTTGCTGCCACTTTTTATTCATGGCAGTGTTTGGGAGTACTTCCAACACTCCCCCTTAATCACAACTCTCACCATCAATCACTCCCAGACACTGTTTGAGATAAAAAAAAAAATCTTCTATCACAGTGGCTTTGTGAGGATATCTACAACCTGTCCCTCTGACCTGCAATGCTACAAAACAATTTCACCATTGTTAACTAATTCCCTTATGAAATGATATTTTGCATCAATATTCTTTTTTATCTTCTGGAAAATATAATTCTTTGACAATGAAATTGTTGAGTTGTTACGACAAAATATTGTGGTTCCTTTGTCTTGTTCATGACATAAATCCCCCAGCATACTTCTCATCCAAACTGCTTGACATGCAGCTGTTGTTGCTGCTAGATATTCAACTTCTGTTGTTGATAATGGAACTATTGGTTGCTTCTTGGAAGCCCATGAAATGGCTCTCGATCCCAAATGAGAAACATACTCTGATGTGCTCTTTCTACAATCTACACTTCCAACCCAATCACTGTTAGTGTGAAAAACCAACTTAAAATTATCAGTTAAGTATAGAACACCATACTCCTTTGTTCTATTTACATACCTCAAAATTCTCTTGCCTGCTTGCCAATGTGTCTCCTTGGGTGTCTCCATGAATCTGGATATCAATATTAATGCATACATTATATTAGGCCTAGTTGCGGTCAAATACATTAGACTTCCAACCATGCTCTTGTAAAATGTCGGATCAACATTCTTGCTGCAATCTTCCTTGCTCAACTTCAACCCCATGACAATTGGAGTTGATGATGGCTTGTTGTTCTGCATATTGAACCTCTTTAAAACTTCTTCAACATAATTTACTTAGGAGATAAAATCCCCCTTTTTGTTTGCTTTACTTCTATACCCAAAAAATATCTCAGCAAACCCAATTCAGTCATTTGAAATTCACTTTTCATGATTGCTTTAAAATAAAAAATGAGAGAGACATCATTGCCTATGAACATCAAATCATCTACATATAAAAAAAAAATTGGAATTTTATCGTCATTTTCTTTGATGTAGAGTGGGTTCACCATCACTCATTGTCCACCAGGTAAGCATCAATCCTTCTATACCATGCTCTTGGGACTTGCCTCATCCCATAAAGAGCTTTCTTCAACTTACACACTTTGCGTTCTTGGCCTTCTATCTAATAGCCAGGAGGTTTTCAACATACACCTCCTCTTTCAACACTTTATTCAAGAATGCTGAATTCACATCCATTTGATAACCTTTCCATTTTTGTTGTGCTACTATAGACAACATTGTCCACATTGTCTGCATCCTTGTAATAGGTGAAAAGGTTTCCTGATAGTCTCTTCCTTGTTGTTTCTTGTAGACTTTGACAACAACTATTTCTTTGTGCCTTTCTATATTTCCCTCAATGTTACTCTTGGTCTTATAGACCCATTTCACTCCAGTAACTTCTTTTTCTTGTGGGAATTCCACTAACTCCCATGTGCCATTCTTTTCTATTGATCCTACCTCTTCATTCATTTCTCCAATCCACTTTTATTCTTTTACCGCATCTTCAAAATGGATTGGGTCATCAATATGAAAAAATAAAGAAAACAAAGAATTAAGACTAGCATAATTATCAACTTCTTCTTGCTCATAAATTTCACTTAAATTTTTGAATCTTGGTCTTCTTGTATTTGTTGAAGATGTGATTGGAGTTGCTGATGGATGTGGTGTGCCTAGAGAAGCACTTTCCAGGTTTATCAATGTTTTTCTATTTCTTACTTGCGTTGTGCTCTGTTGAGCTTATGTAGGTAAAGAAGGAGCTACAACTGAGGAATTATTTTCTACAATCAATTCCTCTTTGTCTTCATCTGAAATACATGTCTTCACATTAAAACCCTTCTCTAAAATTCCACCCCAAGCTTCTTCTTCTATGAACTGAACATCTCTGGTGATTATTACTTTCTTGTTTTATGGATTATAGAGCTTGTAAGCTTTGGATTCATCACTATATCCAATAAACATACACTTATCCCCCTTGCTGTTCAACTTCTTCCTTAATTGATTCGGGACATGTACATATGCCACACATCCAAACAATCTCATGTGAGTGAAACATTGCTTTGTTCCACTCCATGCTTCTTCTGGAACTCTGTTCATAACAGATTTAGTTGGACATCTATTTAAAAGACAAGTTGCACAATTTACAGCTTCTTCTCAATACTCATTTGGCAAATGCTTTGCCTTCAACATACTTCTTACAATGTCAATGATGGTACAATTCTTTCTTTCTACTACACCATTTTTCTGAGGTGTATACCTTTTGGTAAACTGCTTGTGAATCCCATGCTCCTTTCAGAAACGAAGGAAGTCTTTCGAGATATATTCTCTACCTCCGTCAGTTCTCAACACTTTTATGTAGTGTCCACTTTGCTTCTAAACAAGAGCTTTGAAGTGATATAATTGTTCAAACACTTCACTCTTATGTTTTAGGAAATAGACCCATTTCCTCCTTGTGTAATCATCTATAAATGTCAACATACAGTGACAGAGCTAACCATGGATTTTGCATTGGCCCACATAAATCTGAGTGGATAATCTCTAAAGGTGCCTTTTCCCTTATACTCTTTCCCACTGGAAATGATTCTCTGTGTTGTTTGCCCAAGATGCAGCCTTCACTTAGGTTGTTTGGTTTCTCTATGAGTGGTAATCCATTTACCATGCCTTTTCTATGCAACAAATTCAAACCTTCGAAATTGAGATGTCCAAATCTCAAATGCCATAACGAGTTCTCATATTTCGCTTCTTCTTGAAAGATTTATTGTCTGAAAACTGCTACAACACCTCCTTCCTTCAATTCTGATCTGATCTTGAGAGGAAACATTATATTTCTTGTCATATGCACTTTTGAAATGAGTTGTGTACTTGGAGGTATATCTATGATTATGCACACATCATTTTAAAAAAACACATTGTATCCATTTTTCACGAGTTTTCCAATGCTTAGAAGATTACATTTCAGGATAGGGACATAATAGACATTTGGCATAAACTTCTTCTCTCCCTTCTTTGTCAGTATGTTTACTCTTCCTTTCCCCATGACAGAGACTTTTCTATTAGTCCCCCTTGTCAGATCATATTTTACACTCTCATCTAGACTGGAAGAAGTTGCAAAGTCATATGGTTTCAAGTCATATGGTTACTACACCCTCAATCTAAAAACCATACATCTTCTTGTTTTTCTTGTGCTACATTACAAGTTAATAGCACATTTCCTTGGTTCTGATTTTATTTTGTAAAATTTACTTTAGGTTTACTACCCAGTGTTGGGCCTCAGTTTTGTCTCATTTTTCACTCAAAATCGCTCATGCTACTGTTTGATTAAATGATTATTGTTGCAAGTATTTGTTACTTCTTTTGTTTTAACAGGATTAAAATACCATTAATGGAAGTTTAATAAAGGTTTGTATGTTGCAAGTTAAATTTGATTTGATCATGTTTTGAACCTATAATTACTTGCCTGCACTGTGCAACAGATTCCTGCGCCAATTCAATTCTTACAACGTGCCTGCACCAACGCATTTTTTACAGCGTGCCTCCACCAGTTTGG
Organism: Pinus albicaulis; assembly: GCA_034641835.2. Taxonomy (NCBI): domain Eukaryota; kingdom Viridiplantae; phylum Streptophyta; class Pinopsida; order Pinales; family Pinaceae; genus Pinus; species Pinus albicaulis. Next base: position 1,561,575,096 of record CM076582.1, read on the forward strand.
GGCTTTGATACATTGACACGTTTTTGGGAGAATATGAAAGAGGTTTATGATAAAAATTTCATTTGAACACTTCCACATAAGCCAAGACACACCCATCACATAGAGATTTATATTTAGATAATAATTAATGCTACAGCCCCGAATTTGTAGCAATTTTTAGACTGCCTATTTACACCTCAATTTTCGCGTCGATCATAGTGAATATCATAATTCTGAAACATGGGTTTTTCTCTCAGCATAGGAAATTGAGTAATCCTTGGTCCATTTTCCAAAATTAGTAATGGTTAAAAATATACGAAGGGGGCTTTCGAGGAAGTTTGTTAAAAATACCAACTTTTCCAGAATTCTAGAAAATGCGCAGATTTGGAAACTTCCTGGTAAATATCCATTATTTCAGTAGGGAAACAATTGTAATGATATTTTATTAATGATAATTAGTTTGGACTCAATCCCCATGATGTTTGCAAAGGATTGGCTTGTTTTATGCCAAGTTTGGAATGTAAAAAAATTATAAAAGAAGAGTTATGGCTCCAAGCCTAACTACTCAATTTTTTTTCAATCAATTAAGCAGACGGCAAAAGCACGCATAGGCAAGAATTGCGCAAAAGGGAGGAGAGGTTGTTTCAATGTAGCAGCACATGGATCTCATTATGGAATGATTCTCCTACTTGCTGGGATTGGGCGATGTCTGCGTTATGTAAAAGACTATTTTTTTAAATTAATTGAAGCAATTTTTATTCATGCTTTGTCTATTCATTTATTACATCTAATGATTTCTATTTCTGTGTGAACCAGGAACTCAAAGAGGGTGTGAGTTGGCTGGGTTTGCCGCCAGACTAGCTCGACACCGCTCTCATCTTTTAAATAGCATTTCAATTCTTGTTTGTTTGCTGTGTGAATTTAGTTTTAAGTTTTATTTGAGTTGCTGCAATTTGTTTCTATTTCATTTGTTGCATTATTAATTATACTTGCACCTGAAATATTTTAAACAATGATTGTGCTCTCCAGATTGTCCGAATCCATAAGATCGGCTCTGCCATTATGATCTCTAACTCTAATTCTGTAAATTAATCCATATCTATTAATTTATATTTAAAGCTATGATTTTTACATTTGCCAAGCCGATATTTATAAGTACGGAAACTAGATGTTTGAATTGATAAATTCTTCATTAATATTATGGTTTCCGTTAACTTCTGGATTGTTCTTACACATAATTAGTGCAAGCATATTTTCTTCTTGTACCAATGCAAGCACGTTATAATATGCAGTAGTGCAGGCAGAATTAGTGCAAGTACAATAGTTTGAATTGCTTTTGAATTTATTCCAGCATTTACAGTATTTTCGTTATTGTGCTGGCACCGCTTGATTTCCAGTTCTAATTTACCTTCTGTTTACTTGCAATTAGAATTTCCTTTTCCACATGATTTCAATTGTTTGGATTGGTGTTTCTCGAACTAGTGCAGGATTACATTTATTTTTGAGATTAATTGCAATATAGACTAGAATTTGTTTTGCAAGTTACCAGGGACTCTCTCTGGCATTTCCAGTGCTACGTCTTGAAGTTCATGACCTCTCCGGATTGACAAATTAAATGTTGGTACATTTATAGACCCTATACTGCACCCAACACCCAGGTTATTTTGCTTCTTTCTACGTTAATTTGCATAATACTCATACTATTTGCAATAATGACATTGGACTTGATATTTATCATACCTTTGTCCCTATGCTTGATTATGGCTTGAGTCTTGGCTTGGATTCTGATTGCTTCCCCTTCCACTTGTGTTTGCAGGGCTTCTTTTTCCACATGTGTGTGGGCTTCTTCCTCTTCCTCATTATTTTGATCTTCCTCGACCTCTACCTTGACCAAAACACATTTTGTCTTGAATGCATGCTCCAATGAAGATTTTTTTTCTCTATTCAGTCTGTGCTCACGAGACATCAGTGATGCATAAAGCTCATCCACTAAAAACTATGAGAGAACCTTTGTCTCTTCTATGGCCACCACTATGGCATGAAACCTTGATGGTAAACTTCTTAATAATTTCTCACCTATTCTCCTTTCTTCAAGTGTCTCTCCATGAGACCTGATTTGGGTAACCAACCCAATGACATGTGTGAAGAACGAGTCTATGCTATCAAACTCTTTCATACAGAGAGGTTCAAAATATCTTCTTAGCATTTGAAGTTTTGTTGTATTCACCTTTTCCATGCCTTGATAGGCTGTCTAGAGGGTATCCCATGCCTCCTTAAACTTTTTTGCTACTGCAATCCTTGGGAAAATACTCTCATGTACTGCTTGGAAAATATAGAAGAGAGATTTGGACTCCTTCTTCTTATTTTCTCTCAAAAAATATCTTTGTTCTTGTGTCAAAGAAATATATCCTACTGCATATGCCAGTCCTTGGAAACCATGTTCCACTAGCTTCCAAATATCTTGTGAGGAGAACATGGCCTTCATTGTAATAGCCCAATAATCATAATTATTCCCATTAAATTGTGGTAGTTGGGGATTAGTCAGGCTTGTGCCTGTTGTTTCCATCTCAACGGTGTAAGCAAAGCCTTCTCACTACTGGACAATAATCTTCTCAAAACAATCTTTCAGCTTCTTCAGAAAAGAAAAAATTATTTCACTAAGAGCCTAGACTCGTTCTGATACCATATTGGTAATTGTAGATAAACACAATAGAGGAATTTGTTTACCTTTCAACACAGAGAATGCAAAAAATGTAGAAATAACAAATTACAGACAAACATCGATTTACACAGAGTGGAACTCTTTCAAATTTAGTCAACTCTTCTATAAATTTGACTCATTCCACCCTAAAAAGATATAGAAATTACATTGGCTTTATAAAAAATGGCTGAGGCCTGCAAATCAATACAACTCAATGCAGATTGGACGTTCAACAATGAAATCGTCCTTCGGCTCTTGTTTGGCTCTTTATACATGAAAACGCGTATAGAAAAACATAAAAACTTGTAAATCGCTCAGCGATGATTTTAACATTTAGCCTAGGCGCTTACTGGAAAAACATAATACTTGCGATGTGCGATGTGACGTGGCACATACCACATCAAAATGTAAATACTTCCACTTGTGGGTGCTTATCCGTTGAACTCCTGAGCTTTGGGATGTGAGCTTTGCACTACCCTACTGAGCTTGAAACGTGCCCCTTTGTGATCGCATCGCATTGTAGATAACTTAACTTGCAGGTGGCTGGAAAAGGTAAATAAAAAAATTTGTGAAGTGCAGGTTGTGACCAGTAACCCATGGGAAATGTGAAATACAAAAAAGGTAAGGAAATAAGGGAAACAAAGGTTTATGCGGTAATGCGGAAAAGTATATGCTGGGTCCCGTCGGATCGCATCAGCCAGGAAATAACATTTGGTGAAGGCTTAAAGTTAAATGCTAAGAGTTGCGAAGTGATGGGTGGCAATGTCGAAAAGCATGGTAAGTGCGAAATTCATAAAACAAAGGAATAGGCAGAATGCAAAATTTGGTGTGTGGTTGCAATGTGGTAAAGGTTGGTGATGTGTCCCGCTGATATCACATCGGCGAGGAAATGAAACCTTAAGTGGTAAAAAAAAAAATGCCGCGGGATGTGGTCTGCGGGAAAGAAAGGTAATTAATATGGTGTGTAAAGAAATTAAACACAGAGTGTGCGGCTCCGGTACTCCATTTCAATTTTGTGTAAAACATCTTCAGATTTGTAGTCTTATTCTTGTCCTTCCCTGCACAGAAAATTCAATGAAGTTGTGGGCTACTACCACTGTTTATCCATGGTGGTGGTTGGGAGTACTTTTAACAATGCTCTCTTCTTCAATAAATTTTCCCTTTTCTAGCTTGGAGACCTAGTGTTTGAGCTATATTATTTCTTTTTTCAAATTTTCTATTTCTTTGCTTATTTCTGGGAAGGTAAGAGTCTTATGTTTATCATTTTTATGATGCTTCTCCAAACAAAATCATCTACAAATAGAGATTTAGAGCTAGAACTCTTACTGGTGAAAGTAGATATTGATCCCTGGTTCCTAAGCATGGTATGCGAGAATGTTTCTATAAACCTTTCCTTCATTTCTCCTTCTAGTAACATTTTATTCCTTTAATAATTTTAGCTTCTTTATCATCATTGAGCTCTGCCATGCAAATATTGAGTTTTGCATGTGGTTTGCTAGGTACTTATGCTTCTAGATCCTCCTCAGAACTATACTCTGAATCATTTTCTGTATCAAACAATGGAAAGTGACAATTATCAGAATATGTACAAATACAATTTTCAGCAATAAATATGTTAGCTTGCTCTGACTCTTCAGAGTTAGAATTACTGAAACTGGAGGTTTCAATTGAGTTGCACCAATCTTGTCCAAGCATGTGAATTTCTTCTTTGATATGAACATTAGGATAGTGTTCAGTTTTATGCAGTTTGGAGCCACACTTAAAACATTGGAAAGTTACAAGTGGTCTCTTTTATTTTTATTTTTCTCGAGAATGTTTCCCTTTGTTTAATTTTGAGCCTTCTCTAACTGAGCACCTATTTGATGCATGGCCTTGTTGGCCACAGAACCAACATACAATTTTATTCCAGGCTTCTTTTTTATGTGCCTTAAGATGTATATATTGTAGACTATAATAATGAGTATGAGGCACAATTTTATAATATCCTTTAGTATACTTTCACTTAGCATGCTTAGGCTGGCTGGAGTGCTTTCAAGTTTATCTAGAATAATGTTCCCTTGGTCTAGAATACTTCTTGATAGCTTTATTTGTTCTTTTTCTTTGTACAATAGGCTCATCAAGAGATAATCCATATTTATTGCAGATGGACTTACTATCAGGAAGTTAGGATATTTTTTGTATTGACTCATTCATCTTTGAGTTTTTACATAGGACGACTAAAGCCTTGGTTATGGTGCAGAAGATTTCACCCCATGTATAAGATTCATATGGTTGTTCGAATGCCTCCTAAATTCTCAAATAATCAACAAATTTGGAGGGTATTGCAGTAAGTTATACTTGTTTCCATAGGCTTTTTTTACTGTATTTAACCTCATATATCCGTTCCACCCAATCTCTATGGAAATATTCATATCGTGACATCTTTTTGGACTTGAAGTTCATTAGTATCTGGGAATGTTCATCTGATATCTCAGTTTCAGAACCACACCAATGTTCAAGAATCATTGATGTGAGGGCACCAATCATGTGTCTTTGTGCAATTTGTCTTCATGTAATACAGTATCTCCTTGCTCATCTTTCACAAATTCTTCTGCCATTTTTTCTAAAATTACGGGAGAAGAATCTACTTCCCATCACCTCTGAAGAGTGCCAGTAAAGCATTGGTCAATGTTTTAGAGGATTCAATTTTATTTTTACCTTTCATGCACATGAGTTTGTATTTAGTAAACATCTGGTCAATCATTTGTCTAACTTGGCTAGAACTAAGATTATCGACATTTCATTATTTGTGGGATTCAGGTTGGAATGTCTAGAATTTAGACATGCGACCCTTGCCACTGAGGTTAGGGGCAGGATATATGGTAAATTGACTTGGCAGAGGTTCATAAACTGGAAAAATATGGGATTCAGAATATGGTTCTCATTTTTTAGGATTTCTTTGGGAAAAAAATGGGGAAATGTATCAATAAGTTTTGTTTGTACAAATATAGGATTATGGAAAAGAATATATGAGGAAATATATTTGTCTTTTGTAGAAATGGATAATCCTTCAAATTTGGAGGTCAACTCTTTAATTTTTTCTTGGGTATGATCTAATCCTTGAGTGAACCCCCTTTCAATATCATCATACTGCCATTTGAGTTGGTTAGACAAAGACGTTGTGGCTCTAGTGCTTTCACGGACAAAACCTTCAAGGGTGGAGACAGAAATTCAAATTCATTCAAATTCTTATTCACAGTGTTCATAGAGACTTGTAGAGACTCAACTTTCTCTTTCTGTGAAAAATGAGTTGAAGTATGTACAAAGATACCTTTGGGATCAGTATTTTTCCAATATAACTGCTCACTGACCTTTTGGATTCTGACATCTGTGCTTATGGAAAAGTCATCTATTAAAACCAAAGGAGCAACTCTCGCAAAATTTTCCTTTTCTCCTAACACAATACCTTTATATGGTGGAAAAATTGATGGAGATTTAATTTTTGAACCATCAGAGGCTATCCATTGGTGTTTGGTGGAGCTCTAACTAGAAATCATTTGTATCTATGTACTTGTTTGTTCTTTCTTCCATTCATAGAAAGAAATCCAAGTTTTTGTAGAGTCCATTTATTCTTTCCATGTGAATGAAAAACTTTTTTTTTTTTCCATAGATGTTGTCAAATTGAAGTCATTGGAATATAGATGTGAAAATAGATCCCAATTCAACATGCTTTTCATCTAGGCAGCATGAAATTTGTATTTTGGACATCTTGTCATGAGAGAAGAATTTGTACCTTTCAGGTTTAGATGGATTTTTGTAGTCATCTAGAATAGGATTTTGGAAATGGCAAGAAGGAATGAGTGAATCCATCTGCTCAAGATAACCTACGCCATACCTTGGCATATCAGCAGGGCACATTTTTCTGAACATTTCGGTGAGCCTTGGGTGTTCATTTTACAAAGACAGGAGGTCATGAATTACAAGGAATTCATCACGAGGAAATGAGATATCGTTGCATTTAGAATTTGGACAAGATTTTTTTAGAAGAATAAAAGGCGCTTCTCCAATTCTTGGATTACGATTTTTATGGATAATTAAATTGTACAAGACTTTGCAGGTTGACTAGACACTAGAAAGTAGGGCATTGAACTTCAAAATTAGAAAAATTTTGAACTTGAGCAAGTTCAAATAATTCAACATGGAGACAATTTTTACATATGGAAGACGATGTGGTGGATGATTCAGAAGAAGTAGGTTGAGAATTTTTGTAATTGGTTACTGCATGTTCTATTCTTCTTATGGGAATAGTAGATCTGCAAGGAAAAGATAGAAATGTCGAGAAAGAATCTTCTCTGATTTTTGTAGAGATTATATTTTGAGTTTTAGGTGTTCTAGGAATACCTACCGCCCAACTCTCAAGAAAGCTTAGTTCTTCCCAGTATTGTTTGATGCTCAATATTCTGACTGTGAGAATCTATGGGAACAACAACACTTGTTTTTTATTCTTGGCTGGGAGAGTGCAGGACTGCTGGATAGAGGGTGTTAGTATGACGGAAACAACCTCTAGTGTGGATAGAAATATTAGTTATTTTTCTCCTCATATCAAAGCTGTATGTATTTAATTGTAACTATAGTATGTCTCTAATCTGTTCATCATACATATAGAAAGAAAAGTTAGGGTAGCAATCAAACCACAGGTCCATTGGAAAAAGGTGCAACAATTCCTCCGAGAATAGAATGAGTATATTTGTTGTGGCTCATATCACGAATGGTATCCAACTATGAGTTAAGAAAGAAATTCCTACGCGGATACAACCAAGGTGAACTTAGGAACTGTTATGTCTCTTATCTTCCTTTTGTAGTTATTTTGGATCTAACAAGGGGATTGTTTGAACATATTTTGTATTTTCTTGGAATTGTCTTACACATTCTTTTACAGAAATTCGAGAAATGGATTTAAGGTGGAACAAGGAAAGGTCAGAATAAACTTTGGATGGACTAATTTTAGGGAGTTTGAAGCATGAAGCAGGCTGGTATTCAACAATTTCAATTTCAGAAGAATATATTATAGAAGATGAATCTTTATCAAAGAGATTTCCAATGTCTATATTACTAATACTTTGTTCCTTATCTTGTACTTTTCAGAAAGAAACCAATATTGTTCCAGTGTCCATTTGAACAAAGAAAGAGTTTATAGAATAGACATTACTGGCTCTGATACCACATTTTGCAGGGGCTTCCTCCGACGAAGAATGATGCTTGCTGATCAAGAAATTTCGAGAAAGATACACAAAATTTTACATGAACCTGTACAAGAACCTTCAAGAAAGTCTGACACCGAACACCCTCTTGTGCGACCTTCTACCTCAATCAGGAAACAATGTCCCACTGATCTAGGTAGACCTTTGAAGAACCTCAAATGAACCTCTCTCTACTCGGAATTAAACGAAGTACGCAGTAAGAGGATTCTCAGAATTTTAAAAAAAAAAAACTTCTCATATTTATATTTTAAAAGATTTTACACATGAAAAACAACAGAAAAATTACAATTTAACCTTTTTCCCATTTATAAAACATTAGGCATCATTATAAAATTGATATAAAGTAATATAATTTTACATTTTAATCTATTCAAAGAATTTATAAATTGGATGAGCTTGACTTCAGTTATTCACGAGTGGCATCAAAGTTAGCAGCAAGAAAAACCCACACAAATTTAATCGTACATGACCACAAAATCATATATTCCATCACAATCTAATGAAATGGAGATAATATTAGAAATAATAATGATAAAGAGCGATATATAGAGAGGAACGGAAGGTTTGAAGCACAGACATTGCCCTCATACATTTACACGTAATTCTCCAATTGAATAAATGAAGAAGAGAGATGGATATATAAAGGCAGAGTAAGATAAAATATCAGCCTGCAAGCTATATTAATTAATCAAAGAGATTACACACATTATATAAGGAGTATGTTCCTACGTTATAGGAGGTAGCTAGAACTATATTTATTCCTAGTTTAGTGTGTGGTTGAGAGAATATCTCAACCACATTATGTGCATCCAAGATAGATTTCCTATCTTGAGACTATCTCATGTATAAATCTATGTAATATCTTTGATTAATTAATATAGTTTGAAGACTGATATTTTATCTTGGTATCAGAGCAACCTCAGCAAATTTTATCTCATTATGATGATAGCTTTTCAGTGATGCATCTCTTAATTTTAAAGCCTGTCGTCCTTCCAATCTAGCAACAGAAGGATGTGAATTTGGATGGGGATCAAGCTGCACACTATATCGTAAAGTCCTGCTATTTTGAAATGCAGTATTTTCTTTTACAAAATGAATAATTTCTTACGCTATTCGCTTGCATTATTTAGCATCAGTCTGCTGAAAATTTCGACTATATTCATCGACAAGCATCCGAAACTGGTTAAGAAGATGCTGGATCATCTCCCTGCAATTTAGCATGAGGCAGACGAGAATGAAGCGAGCATAAAAGTGGAGCTGCTTGTTAGCCAAGCCAAGATCCTGGCCGCTCTCTTTGAAATACTCGCAGCTCAAGATCACCTCGTAGAAGATACAAGACTTCGACAGATAACTTGCCTCACTTGTCCTCTGGTACTGGTTGTAATAAAATTGAGTAATTCTGGACACAATTTCACTGATCTCCCAGCCCTTGAGACTCGCCTCCAACAATTTCTTCTGTTCTCCTGCTGAAACTTCCACAATTTCGTGTAAACCTTGAATACCTTATGGAAATAAGAGTCATACTTGCTTCGGTCGTAGGCCAGAAAATCCCTAATGCGAGCGAATTTCTTGTCAGCCTTTTCCACCAGGCTCCAATACACCTCGCTTACCGGCACGACCACTAGATTATTGCTGTTGGTTTGTGCTACCATTTACATTACACAAAACCTAAATTCAATACCTCTCGCTAGATTGGTTTAGATAAACAGAAAATATATGTTAATTTCAAAACTAATTTATTCAAACCATAGCATGGCCGTGCTCTGGAAGGCAAGCAGCCACTTGGTACCAAAATATGGCTTTCGGCTTCTCACTCAGTCGAAGATGGATGAATACATAGTCAATCTTCAAGTGCTCGGCCTCAAGCAGCGGAAAAAATAAACATCAGTGCTCTACACGCACCACAAGCTCTCTCCAATCACTCACTAATGTAGTAAGATGGACAAACAAAATTTAATAGAACTATACAAATATAGTCATTTATTTTCCTATGCCCAGGAAGGGCCAAAGGCCCTTACGGGCTCTGATACCAAGATGAAATATCAGTCGGCAAATTATATTAATTAATCAAAGAGATTACACACATTTATACATGAGATAGTCTCAAGATAGGAAATCTATCTTGGATGCACAATAATGTGGTTGAGAGATTCTCTCAACCACACACTAAACTAAGAATAAATATAGTTCTAGCTACCTCCTATAATGTAGGAACAGACTCCTTATATAGAGAGTTACAACCATAGACAAGTAGGAATTACATATTCCAATAGTGTACTTCTCTTCCATGATCGGATCTCTTTTTTCCCTCTAATTTAACACACAAATAGATATATAGATATGGAATTCATCGACACCTCACTATATTTTTAAAACCTAGATGCGATGACTTTGTCCGTCAATCTGAGTAGAATTATACTACTCGGTAAAGGGGAGAATAATTCAAAATGAGTTTATTTCATTTTGTATAGACTAACCTACACTCTTCTTCTCCTATCTTATGGGATTCGTAGTCAAGAATCGGTGTAGAGAAAGTCTACTTGAATTCCATTCAAACCAAGTTCACTGGCGGAGGAGGTACTCATGATGTAATTTTTTATTTCATTATCATATAAATGTGAAAGGTGGATAAATAATGTCAGACAATCGGGGTCACATTAAGACATAATAAAACAATCAGATTACAATCATGTTAATTGTTGTTTAACAGGTTTAAATTTAATAAGTTATTTTTAGGATTGAAATTCAAAACATGTTTAAATACTTTTGGTATTAGGTATTGGACAATGTATTAAAAAAAAATATTCTTTTCTAACCCAATAATGTACACTCATTTATTTAAAAAATAAATTCATCAAACTCAATTCGAATATAAATCAGGGCTACTTATCTAATTAAAATGATGTAAGATAACTCATTTTTCAAAGAACTTATATGAAATAAAGTGTTGCAAGGTAATTATATTTTCAAAAAAATTGCTTGTAATATTGTTGTGTATAACTAAATAAAAATATTTTATGGGTCTACTAAATTTATGCTCAAGTTCTAATTGATAGGAATTTGGCACAAGTTAGGGGATTACTATAGTTCCTATAGTTTTACTTTAGTACGAACTAGTAAATTGATATATAAAGAGGACAAATTAATTGCATACAGCACAAAGACTTACATAAATTTTGGCCTGTAGTAATCATTAATAAATTTCCACATTTACAACAATACTCTTATTTATTAAATAAAATGTTATAAACATATAAATAATGGTGAGTGGCTACCCATAGCAAATATATTTTCATTATAATAACTTCATTTTAATCTATTTTTCTTGTCAAAACATGCTTAAACTAGATCATCCATATAAATTAAATTGTTGGTAAAGTATAATAGGCACCAATCCAAGATATACATCAAAACACTTATTTCATAATACATTTCAGAAACTATGAAGATTTAAAAATTGTGATCTTGCATTTCCAAAATAATCACAGTGGATTTTTTTGGCATATGTTTTGAGCCATGAAGTGTGGCTCATTGTGAGGACAGATACAATGAATATGAGTGATAGCATATAGATAAATAGGTGAGACATGCAGTAAGAAAGAGCCATTATGTAAATTTGAACGTTTCATTGTGATAACCTTCTAGAATTAAAGTTTACCTAATTAATCTCTTTTCCTGCATCTCTCACACTATCGATAGGATTTCATCTCTTCTTACACTTACTTGTATATGAAAGATTCAAAGTTTATGGTACAAATTGCAAGTGAAATGATTACGATTTTTAGTTAGTTATGTCAGATTCATTAATGTATTAACAAGCTTTAAAACTGAGTTTTGAAAAAAATAAAGAAGACAACACTCGCATAAAAATATACACACGACAAAAAATGATGAAGGAGTTCACCCCTCTTAAGCTACAACTTCTGGTCCAACTTCCAATGTTGGGTCTCTTTTATTATGCTAAAAAATATGTGTTTACATCAAGTTACAATACTCAAAATACTAAAACAATGTCTCCAATGGCTCCAAAACAGTAAAAAACCCCTTACTGAGCTCTTTTGGCCCTTAAAAAAGTCAAAAACTGACTCAGGCTCCATAGAAGTTTTTCTCCTAATTGTCCTACAATTTGCACTCTCTTGCAATCTGTTCTACAAATTCTGTCTTTTGCGGCCACGTGGAGCAACACATTTTCCCCACATGTGGTGCAAATTGTCACCTCCTTAAATTTCCTGGTTCGACCTTAAACCCATTAAAAATGCACCAAGTGGCTCTCTCTTGGCCATTTGATGCTGAGTTCATTTTAGCACCCGTCGATGGTGTAACTTCGATTGAAATGTGAATTCTTGTTCGACCTTAAACCCATTAAAAATGCACCAAGTGGCTCTCTCTTGGCCATTTGATGCTGAGTTCATTTTAGCACCCGTCGATGGTGTAACTTCGATTGAAATGTGAGGTTGGGTTTCAGAACCCACCATGGTTCAATTCTAATCTCCACGCCCATTCCATTTAACTTAACATGCGTTCAAAAACCTGTTGTCAGAGTCATGGGTTGGGTTAGTGGGAACCTGCCCAAGGCAAGTTCCGTGACTATCGACCATAACCATAGCATTAACCACCAGCAATAAACTATTTCACGTGCTATGATAGCATTGGCCTCCAGTTTTCTAAATGTCGAGTTTAAACATGTGCCAACATGGCTCTAATATTTCCCTTAATCGTGCCATGTGCCTCGAATAAACATTGACTGCTGGTATTTTCTAACCACATATGCCATTGAAACTTTAATTAATGATAATATATGGTTTGGATTTAATATCTACCACCCGAAATTTGGGAGACGCATATATATATAATATGGTTTGACATTTTGTATGTATCGTCAATTTATTGGTGTATGGTCATGACTTTGGGTTAAAACATATATAATAAGGTTGTGGTCGGGGTTAGACCCAGACCTCTAGTTGCCCACCACGTCATTTGGGTGAGGTGGAACGGGGGTTAGGTGTTAACCTCGGTCCCACCCCCCTCCATTGCAACCCTTTGAAATTTTTAAATAGGTAATGCACATGTAGCATAATAAGAACCACCATAGGCGAAGCGGTAGAGAGTCTTGTTTGCAGTTATGAGGTCAATAATATAATATGGTTTGACATTTTGTATGTATCGTCAATTTATTGGTGTATGGTCATGACTTTGGGTTAAAACATATATAATAAGGTTGTGGTCGGGGTTAGACCCAGACCTCTAGTTGCCCACCACGTCATTTGGGTGAGGTGGAACGGGGGTTAGGTGTTAACCTCGGTCCCACCCCCCTCCATTGCAACCCTTTGAAATTTTTAAATAGGTAATGCACATGTAGCATAATAAGAACCACCATAGGCGAAGCGGTAGAGAGTCTTGTTTGCAGTTATGAGGTCAAAGTTTCGATTCAGGTGGAGGGAGTTTGACGTCCAACAATATTTTTCACTAATCAGTGGAGGCCACGTGATACCCACTAATTGGCTTATGTGGCTCTCCTTCATTGGGACACTTTCATAAACACATTATCCACTCAAAAATTTCCAGGGTGTACTTCCAGCCTAGGAATACTTCCAACCTATCCAAGTCAGCGTATGCATCATTGGGTGTACTTCCAACCTAGGAGCACTTCCAACCTAGGAGCATCAGATGTCGGATTTGAGTGAAACTAGTTGCGTTGGTTTTAGGGCAATGAGATATTTCGACGTGGCACTAGTTTCAAAGCAATCCGAGCACTTTGAATTTTGATCATTTTCGATCCACTCGATCAACACTCGATGGTGACAAATCCACTAGAGAATCCACTCGATCAACATTTGATGGTGACAAATCCACTAGAGAAACTTAATTTTGAGTATTCTCAAAATGCAAGGTCAAAATTCCTTTTATCACAAAAGTCTCCAATCTCAAAAAATTAAAAAAAATCAATAAATTATAACTTCATTTTATTTTCATTTTTTTTGTAATCTTGGCAAGACAACATCTTCATCATGTCCAATATATCACCCCAATCAGGCAGGGAATTGACCGGAGACTTCACATCAAAGAGTTCCTTAAAAGAGAATCCAATCACCATATATTCAAGACCGCGAGGAGTATTTTAAATTATTCATATATATATATATATATATGAGTTAAATAATTGAACGTCTAGAAAAACATGTAATAATAGTTTTAAGCATGGAATTCCACTCCATTTTACTATGAATATATTTAATTTATGACTAATACAATATGTTATTGGTACCACATGTGAAACGTAATTATGGCCACAATAAGTAATTATTGAGCGAAAAGACTCATTTTACAACCCATGAGGGGGATGTAGGGGATGTGTAACTCATTTTGACATATACTTAAAAATGTATTAATAATAAAAAATCATTTTAATTTGCATCATAAAATGTGATATAAAATATTATAATGTAAATTATGTATATATTATATATCATTTAAAAAAAATTATGTATATATCATGAAAGTATTTCATCCTTAAATCTGACTTAAGATGAATATGTGCTTGTAAATATGTTATTTATATAAATGAATTATTAAAAACTATTATTTAGATGAATGGATTATTAATTTGGGTGGTTTCCTTTCAAAGCTTGACAATAAAAAATTAATGTGCAATATCTAAATATTGTAAATATATCCAAAACTTATGGCACAACATGGATTTGTCATTAATCGACAAAATAGTGCAATGTGCAAAGGTTGCAATATCAAATCCAAATTATAGCCCAATCAAATATTTAAAATATTGAATTCTTTGAATAATATTGAAAAATAAATAATAAAATAAATAATTTTAATTCGGAATAACTATTGTTGAATTAATGAAAATAAACCTAAAATATATTTTAAAAAAATAAATAAAACATTTAAAAAACCTTGAAGAAAGTCTCTCAAATATGAAAACATAAAAAAATTCAAATGAAGGCAGTCAAATAACAATGAAAATAAATATTTTTGTGATGTTTCATGTCCGAAGATGGCAAATCCGCCATACTACAATTCAACCTATAAAGAAAGACGGAAATTTGTAAAATATATATGCGTCAAATTTACTATTTTACAGTAATAAAGAACGTTAACTTTTTCCTTTTTTCACCTGGAAAATAGGTTGGTAAAAACGTGTAACAGATGGATACTTTTTAAACGCACGTTCGCGTATCGTCATGGATCTGGTCGCACACTGATTGATGTCGGATTTTTTTAGGGTTCATCATTTCGATATTGTTTCCCCGCATGCCCTCAACGATTTGATCGCACGTTGATTGATGTTTGCTGAGATTGAAAAGAGAAGATCATCATGTTAGCCATTATTGCGTTCTAAGCAACTATTACGCCTCGGATTGAGGCAACTAGGCCATTAAGAAATTTTTTTTTATTGATTCATAATTGCATCCATGTTATATGCCGTATAATTAGGTTATCTATATTTGTGGAGTTATCTATCCATTAATATACTGCAGCAGTATATGTCACGGTTAGATTTAAGGAAATACAAAATCCAACCAGTAACATATACTGTCCATGCACTTATGGATAGATAACTCCAGAAAAATCAATTACCCTGTCATTCTAACGAAAATTCATGCAAAATTTCGTGTTTTTGTATAGACCGGCAGGAAAATGAGAAAAAGCTAAAGCATAAAGAAATGAATATATTCTACTAGATATCAACTGAATGTACTGATAAGACTAAATGGAGTTTCCTACGATACCACCCAGAGAAAAAATGTGAAAATTTCTGTACTAGAAAATTATTGATGTCAGTTCAGAGTTTGACGACCAACTATACCAGTGCATGCGCCCGCAGAGTAGCCTTTTTGTTGCCTTGGCTCGTGATCTGTAAAATAATATTCGAGTTTTAAAATATAGAAAGCAGAGAGCATGCGTGTTGTATTCTTTAAAATGTATACTGTATACGAATCAAATATGATCCTACATATATTTTTTTTGAAGGTACTGTGCCCATATCTTCAAATGGGCGCCACCGTCCTTCCTCTTTTGTTCCCCGGACGATTTTCATTGGATATTTTAATTAGAATTGTCCCATTTATTGGCTATTTTAATTAGAATTGTCCCATTTATTGCCCATTTTAATGACAGGGTGTCTGGTCTTTTTCCATTTTTGTTTCCCACATGGTTTCCTTTCCCAAATTAGAGAGCATAATTTTGTTTATATCAAAGTTTAATCAAACGACAGCGACCTTCAAGATTGCTCTTATCATTTGTCTTTTTAATATATTGGATTTGATAGCATTACTTTTTAAATACTACACAAACTGCACAAGTTTGAATCTGATCGTTCTTTCTATCTGTTATACAACATTTATGATATTATCAAACATATACGTAAACAATTATCAATTGTGAAAGACGAATATAATGAAATAAGCCGTATCTTTCGAACGAACAAAGCCTCTCACTTTTTAAAACGAAAAACTAAAACCGAAAGCACGCAGTTGGATATATGTGCTTGCCTTAATTCCTAAACAAATGGAATTTTTTATAAGTCACAATCTGAATTTGCACTGTAAAATCTATCCTGTATGTAGTTGGGCCCATCGTGATTCCTCTCCTGTAATCATGTGCTTGTCTTATGAATTTTCAAATCCAGGATCTGAGACTTTCGCATATATTTGTTGCTCTGGGTGAGTAATATTATAATTATTTACGTGAAAGAAAGTTTTAAGCTATCCATGTTGCAGTGTTATTCAATACAAGCTACACGCATTCGTACCTCGGTTTCGTAAATGAATGAGGTGGCCATCCGAAGGGTTAAAGATATGTGAAAAATTGCAATGATAGCTCTGTTGTATTATTCTAAAAGGTGATTAGGAACGCTGGCAGAGAGAATAACATATAACTTACTAGTTGCACAATATATTGTAACATATCATTTTGATTGTAAGAGATTTTCGATAAATTGCGATTACATGATTGTCATGAAAACAGAAAATTTGATTTACGGTTTCAAAATAAAAATAAAAAATATACAGTATCTAGAGAAATTTATATGACATGATTATACTATGTCATGTGACTGAGAAAAGTTTCATTTCAATTAATTGAAATGAAAGATGGACCGAACAGCGTTTTCCAACATTGACTAACAACTAAGTAGATTACAGAGGAGACCAGGG
This sequence comes from Pinus albicaulis, assembly GCA_034641835.2. Classification (NCBI taxonomy): domain Eukaryota; kingdom Viridiplantae; phylum Streptophyta; class Pinopsida; order Pinales; family Pinaceae; genus Pinus; species Pinus albicaulis. The sequence continues at coordinate 1,561,592,189 of CM076582.1, forward strand.
AATAAGGATAATAAATAATATAAATGGAGTAAGATTCAACTAGAACCCAATTAAATTAAGTGAACTCAAACTTACTATCACACTTAGCACAACATTGAGAAAGAGATTAATGCTCTCAACAGGCTCTTTTAATCTCAAATGTTACAATTTGTTGAAATATTAAAGTCACCTGCCGTGCCTTTGGGCAGGAAGAAAACGAGTACACAGAAGCAGCAGTAAAGATTTGAGTGCACAGCACTCTGTATTTAAGAAGAATGATGGAGAACCGTAAGGAGAAGAATTAAATTTGCGATCGGTAGCCACAGATAGAAGATGAAATTAATTTTGATATGGACGAAGTCATTTTTGCAGAGGAATGAAGATCCTCGTAGATCTGTTCTACGGAGGAGCAGAGTAATTAAAAACAGTCATTTCGGGTGTTTAAAGCCTTCAACAACCAAAGTGAATAAAATAGCCAAAGTTTTTATTAAGTGTCTTGTTGATGAGGAGTTCTGCGATGCGATGCGATCGCAATCGCAAATCACAACATATAAATGATGCAAGGACCGAGTGTCTTGTTGATGTGGCAGAGTTCCGCAAGCGGCACGGTTGTACACAATACAACCAAAAGTTATATTATAATCGCCCCCCATAGCAGCAGAGGCCCGTGGGTCCACTTGACCACGTGGCGATGTTTTAATGGAATCGCAAGAGTTCAATCGCAAGGATCAATCGGAGCGCTTTTGAAATATGCTCCGATCAAAGGCCGGACCCGATCATACAATATACCACAGTGGAATGGGCAATCGCATCCGAGTTCCCAATCGCAATCGGAAGCTCTTAAGTGTTGGGCTCGATTGCACCTTGAAATTGGCGGACCCGATGGCGTTATACGATGGAGTTAATAAGTTCAATCGCGTCTGGTTCTTAATCGCAATCGAAACTTTCCGATTGATCACACGCCTTTTGTTATGTGCTCCGATTGAAGTGGCGGACCCGATCCAGGTATAGGCCGGAGTTAATAAGTTGAATCGCATCCGTTTTTGGATCGGCAATCGGAACATTTTTTGAACAAGGCCCGATCGCACCAACTGAAGTTCAAACCCGATTGGTTTGTGAGCCAGATTTCATATTTGGTCATCGCATCTAATTGTCAATCGCAATCGGAGTTTTGGTTTGTTATTTGTATTGTGGGTCCCGTATCATATTTTTTTTAATAGTTTTGTTTTTAATGTTCCACATAGCTTTGTAATGTTTTAATATATATGCGCGGCATATAAAGAGAAAAGGCAAGTGAGCCTGTAGAATTTATTGTATTGCATTGTTTTCGCACAACAGCGCGGGTAGAATGAAATACACAGCAGTGTGTTGACTGTATGAAGACAGAGTATTTTTTTTTAGAGAACAATGAATATTTTCTGACCATTGCGTCTGTAGCAGTCTTGGTAGTATTCTGTGAGTCCCTCCATTGAGGAAGAATTTTGTAATAGTTTTTTTTTTAAGTTCTGTTAATGAAATAGAAGAAAGCATTTTCATGCCATCTCTGTTTGCAAGCAAAATTTTTGTTTTAAACTTCTCTGTGTTGTAGAGGAGAGATCATTATCTCTACTGTTTGTTTGGAATTTTTAATATTCCAACATGGTATCAGAGCTAGTTCAGGCTCTTTGAAGGTTTCAAAGAAGCTGAAGAAGAAAAAGATTTGTTGAAGCGTTTTCTTCAGCAGAGTGAAAGCCCAACAGAAGTCAAAAGTTCAGGTATTTCTAAAAAAAAAACAAAAATAACAGAGCTGTTTTTTCTGTTTTAAAAGAGTTTGCTCTTTCAAGAGAAGGAAAGAAAGTTTTTTTAAGTTTAGGTTCTGAGTTCAGTTTAATAGCAATGGTTGGACCAAGTACTCGTATGAACATTGGAAATGTTCAGCTTCCACAATTTAATGGAAAGAACTATGATTATTGGGCCATTACCATGAAATCCTTGTTTGTCTCACAAGACTTATGGGAGTTTTTAGAAGATGGTTTTGTTGAACCAGTTGATGAGCAGGCTTTTAATGCCTTGACTCAAGCAGAGAAGGACCTATTCAAGAAGAATAAGAATAAAGATGCTAAAGCTCTCTTCTTATTATATCAAGCAGTAAATGAGAGTGTGTTTCCGAGGATAGCAGCAGCTAAGAGATCCAAGGAGGCATGGGAAACTCTTAAAGTAGCCTATCAAGGCATGGTTAAAGTTAAGACAGCAAAGCTTCAGTTGCTGAGAAGAGATTTTGAAACTCTTTGCATGAAAGAGTTAGATAATGTAGACAGATTTTTTATACATGTGGTTGGGATTGTAAATCAGATAAGATCCCATGGAGAAACTCTTGAAGAGAGAAGGATAGTGGATAAATTTTTGAGGAGCTTACCCTCAAATTTTGATGTTATTGTTACCACCATAGAGGAGACCACACATCTCTCACAGTTCACAGTGGATGAACTTCATGCCTCACGTATAACTCATGAACATAGATTGAGCAGAGATGAACATTCATCTCTTGAGCATGCCTTCAAGACCCAGATGCCTTCAGGAAGAGGAAGAGGTCAAGGAAAAGGAAGAGGAAGAGGCAAAAGCCAAAATAGAGGTGGAAGGAACAACCCTTCACATTCACATGGAAGGAGCAACAGTCAAAGTCAGAGCCACGGCCAATGCAACAGCTAGAAAGGTGGACATCAACACCAACATGCTCATGGACAAAGGTATGACAAATCCAATGTCCAATGTCATTATTGCAAGAAATATGGGCACTATGCCAATGAATGTAGAAAGAAGCAAAATGACATGAAAAATAAGCAGAATGCTAATGTAGCAAAAGAAGAAAAGAACCCAAGTAACGTGATGTTAGCTTGTAACGTAGCACAAGATAGAGAAGATGATGTTTGGTTCTTAGATTCAGGTTGTAGTAATCATATGACTGGAAACAGAGTAATGTTTTCCAATCTAGATGAAGAAATAAAATCTGAAGTGACCACAAGGACTGATACTAAGATCTCTGTTAAAGGAAAAGGCAGAGTTAGTATTCGAGCTAGAAATGGGGAGCAGAAATTTGTTCCTAATGTGTATTATGTTCCAGGTTTGAAGTGTAATCTTTTGAGCGTTGGGCAGATCATAAAAAAAGGTTACAATGTAATATTCAAATATGATGTGTGCACAATAAAAGATATTCCTCCAAGTAAGAAAATCATTGTTGAAATTCAAATGACCAGAAATAGAATGTTTCCTCTCAAGCTCAACACTGACTTAAAGGGAAAAGGAAAGAGTATAGCAGCTGTAACACAAGAAGCCTTTCAGAAGGAAGAGAAGGATGAAAATTGGTTATGGCATCTGAGATTTGGACATCTCAATTTCGGAGGATTAAATTTGCTGCACAGAAAAGGAATGGTAAAAGGTTTACCATTGATTGAGAAGTCTGACAGCATATGTGAAGGCTGCATCTTGGGAAAGCAACACAGAGAAAATTTTCCTTCAGGGAAAAGCATAAGGGTGAAAGCACCGTTAGAAATCATCCACTCAGATTTTTGTGGGCCGATGCAGACAACATCAGTTTCAGGCATCAATTACATGCTGACATTCATAGATGATTTCACAAGAAAAGTTTGGGTTTATTTCTTAAAATATAAGAGTGAAGTCTTTCAGAAATTTCGCTATTTTAAAGCTCTTGTAGAAAAACAGAGCGAACTGTATATAAAAGTTCTCAGAACCGATAGAGGACGAGAATATATCTCAAAGGAATTTCTGTGATTCTGTAGAGAGAATGGCATACACAAGCAATTTACCACCAGGTACACGCCGCAACAGAATGGAGTCGCTGAACGGAAGAATCGAACCATAATGGAGATGGTGAGAAGCATGCTGAAGGCAAAGCATTTGCCGAATGAGTATTGGGCAGAAGCAGCAAACTGTGCTGTATATATTTTGAATAGATGCCCCACAAATGCTGTAATGAACAAGGTTCCAGAAGAAGCGTGGAGTGGCAGAAAACAGGGAGTCACCCACATGAGAGTTTTTGGATGTGTGGCATATGCACACATTCCAGAAAAATTGAGAAAGAAATTGGATAGTAAGGGGGAGAAGTGCATTTTCCTTGGATATTGTGAGGATTCCAAAGGATACAGATTGGATAACCCATCCACAAAGAAGTTTGTAATTAGAAGAGATGTGCAATTTATTGAAGAGGAAGCATGGGATGAAAGCATTGAGAAAACAGTCAATGTTAAAAATTGTTTATCTCATGATGAAGATGAGGGAGATGTGGTTGAAATCAACAACCCATTCGTTGCAAAACCTCCAGCAGCGCAAGGCCAACAAGGGACGCCTCAAGAAGTAGCGAGAACACCCTTGAGAAGAAGCGGCAGTGGTTCACCGAGCACATCACACAGAGTAGAATTAAGTGCTTCTTCAAGCACGACTACACCAAGTGAATGTGGAACAAGGTTCAGAAGCATTAGAGAAATCTATGAGCAAGGAGCGGAAAATGAAGGTATGAATTCCCTATTTGCTTTGTATTTTCAAGTTGATGATCCTAATCATTTTGAAGATGCAATTAAAGATAGAAAATGGATAGAAGCTATGGATGATGAAATTAGAGCCACAGAGAAGAACAAAACATGGGAGTTGGTTGATCTCCCAGAAGGCAAAGAAGTCATTGGAGTTAAATGGGTCTATAAGACCAAAAGCAATGCTGAAGGAAAGATAGAAAGACACAAGGCCAGACTTGTTGTCAAAGGATATAAGTAGAAGAAAGGGATTGATTATGAAGAAAATTTTGCACCAGTTGCAAGAATGGAGACAGTAAGAGCAGTGTTGTCAATAGCAGCACAAAATAGATGGAAAGTATACCAAATGGATGTAAAATCTGCATTTTTAAATGGAGTTTTAATGGAAGAGGTATATGTGGAACAACCTCTCGGATATGAAAAGAAAGGCCAAGAGCATAAGGTCTGTAAACTAAAGAAAGCTCTTTATGGGATGAAACAAGCACCAAGAGCGTGGTATAGCAGAATAAACTCCTATCTAATGGAGAATGGATTTGAAAAGTGTGAGGAAGAACCCACCCTCTACATCAAAGAAAAAGATGGTAAGCTATTGATTGTTGTTTTAGATGTTGATCATCGAATATTTACAGGTAATGAAGATTACCTTGTTGAGAATTTTAAAACAGTCATGAAAGATGAATTTGAAATGACTGATATGGGTTTATTAAGATACTTCTTGGGAATAGAAGTGGAGCAAGGTGAGAAAGGGATTTTTATATCTCAAGTAAAGTATGTGAATCAAGTTCTAGAAAGATTTAATATGCAGGAGTGCAAAGCTGCAATTACTCCCACAGTAATGGGATTGAAGTTGAGTAAAGATGACGGCAGTAAGGATTTTGATCCAAGTTTGTATAAAAGCATAGTTGGCAGCCTCATGTATTTGACTGCAACTAGGCTAGATATTATGCATGCTGTTAGTTTAATTTCCAGATTTATGGAGAAGCCAAAAGAAGCACATTGGCAGGCAGCAAAAAGAATTCTGAGGCATGTGAAAGGAACAAAAAGACTTGGTATTTTGTATACAGCTTCAGAAAATTCAGAATTAGTTGGATACACTGACAGTGATTGGGCTGGAAGTGTAGATGATTGGAAGAGCACTTCCGGTTATGTTTTTCATATGGGTTCAGGAGCCATTTCATGGGCTTCTAAGAAACAGCCTATTGTAGCATTATCTACAGCAGAGGCAGAATATGTGGCAGCTACAGCAGCAGCTTGTCAAGCAATTTGGATGAGAAGGATGTTGAGAATTTTGTGCCAAGAACAGGTAAAGGGCACTGTGATTTATTGTGACAATAGCTCAGCTATTGCATTGTCAAAGAATTCTGTGTTTCATAAAAGAACGAAGCACATAGACACAAAATTTCACTATATCAGAGAATTGGTGAACAATGGAGAAATTGTTTTACAGCATTGTAAAACAGAGGAGAAATACGCAGATATTTTAACTAAACCATTGGGACAGAAGACCTTTGAATTTTTAAGAAAATTCTTGGGTATGTTTGATAACCCGGCAGCTGACTTTAAGGGGGAGTGTTGAAATATTAAAGTCACCTGAAGTGCCTTTGGGTAGGAAGAAAACGAGTACACAGAGGCAGCAGTAAATATTTGAGTGCACACCACTCTGTATTTAAGAAGAATGATGGAGAATCGTAAGGAGAAGAATTAAATTTGTGATGGGCCGCAGCCACAGATAGCAGATGAAATTAATTTTGATATGGGCAAAGTCATTTTTGCAGAAGAATGAAGATCCTCGTAGATCTGTTCTACGGAGGAGCAGAGTAATTAAAAACAGTCATTTCAGGCATTTAAAGCCTTCAAGAACCAAAGTGAATAAAACAGCCAAAGTTTTTATTGAGTGTCTTGTTGATGAGGAGTTCTGTGATGCGATGTGATCGCAATCGCAAATCACCACATATAAATGATGCAAGGACCGAGTGTCTTGTTGATGTGGCAGAGTTCAGCAAGCAGAACGGTTGTACACAATACAACCAAAAGTTATATTATAATCACCCCCCATAGCAGCGGAGGCCCGTGGGTCCACTTGACCACGTGGCGATGTTTTAATGGAATCACAAGAGTTCAATCGCAAGGATCAATCGGAGCGCTTTTGAAATATGCTCCGATAAAAGGCTAGACCCGATCATACAATATACCACAGTTGAATGGGCAATCGCATCCGAGTTCCCAATCGCAATCGGAAGCTCTTAAGTGTTGGGCTCGATTGCACCTTGAAATTGGCGGACCCGATGGTGTTATACGATGGAGTTAATAAGTTCAATCGCGTCTAGTTCTTAATCGCAATCGTAACTTTCCGATTGATCGCACGCCTTTTGTTATGTGCTCCGATTGAAGTGGCGGACCCGATCCAGGTATATGCCAGAGTTAATAAGTTGAATCGCATCCATTTTTGGATCGGAAATCAAAACATTTTTTGAACAAGGCCCGATCGCACCAACTGAAGTTTGGACCCAATTGGTTTGTGAGCCAAATTTCATATTTGGTCACTGCATCTGATTGTCAATCGCAATCGGAGTTTTGGTTTGTTGTTAGTATTGTGGGTCCCGTATCATATTTGTTTTAATAGTTTTGTTTTTAATGTTTCACATAGCTTTGTAATGTTTTAATATATATGTGCGGCATATAAAGAGAAAAGGCAAGTGAGCCTGTAGAATTTATTGTATTGCATTGTTTTCGCACAGCAGCGCGGGTAGAATGAAATACACGGCAATGTGTTGACTGTATGAAGAAAAATGATTGTTTTTGAGAGAACAGTGAATATTTTCTGAGCACTGTGTCTGTAGCAGTCTTGGTAGTATTCTATGAATCCCTCCATTGAGGAAGAATTTTGTAATAGTTTTTTTTTTAAGTTCTGTTAATGAAATAGAAGAAAGCATTTTCATGCCATCTCTTTCTGCAAGAAAAATTTTTGTTTTAAAATTCTCTGTGTTGTAGAGGAGAGATCATTCTCTCCACTGTTTGTTTGCAATTTTCAATATTCCAACACAATTATGGGTATTTACAATGCCGAAGTTCTCCCTTTCGAATTCAATTGAAGTTTTTCCCAAAAATTTTGTAAAAATATCTGCAATGGTCTAGGATCCACAAAAATCAAGAACTATATATCCATTATTGAAAAAATCTAAAATAAAATGAAAACTTGTGTTAATATGTTTTCTCTTTTTGTGAAACACATGGTTTTTGGATAAGGCAGTAACAAATCTCTTATCAAATAAAATAGGAGTTGTTTTCTTTTTAACATGTCAAAATTCTTTCAATAGCTCATAGTCCTGGACAAGCTACCTAAATTGCAAGTACATACTTGCCTCTCAAGAAGATATTGAAACAATGGGTTGTTTCATGGAAGCCCATGATATCAGATTTTCTCCCAAGTGAAAAGTGTATAAGAGTGACCAATATTAATAATGCTTGTAGAATAAGCCATAGTTTAGTGTCCCTCCAACATATCTTAAGATTATTTTTAGAACTTTCCAATAGGAATTCTTGTGTGATTGCATAAATCTAGAAACAAAACTAGCTTCAAGCATGCGTGATGTGAGGTGTAGTTGTAGTGAGATACAAGTGACTACCAACTAGACTTTTATAAAAAGTAGAATTAACCGATGGTACTTCATCTTGGTTGCTCAACTTGGTTAGTAGAGCAATTGAAACATTTGTTAGTTTGTAGTTGATCATTCTAAACTTGTGTAGGATGTAAGTGGCATAGTTTTGTTCATAGGCAATAATACCGTTCACACATTGTGGAATTTCAATTCCTAAGATATAATTCATAAGAACCATATTATTCATGTGAATTTTTTTATTTTTTTTCTGAATATGGCTACTTCTATATTGATATTAGTACAAAAATAGTGTTACAAGGAGGACATGGCCTCATGATTTCCAGCCCAGAACTGAGGCATCCTAGCTTTACCAGCAGGTAATTTGTCAACATTACAATTATGAGAGAGACCATGAAAGCGTCGAAGAACTGCAAGACTTTCTGTTCCTATCAAATGACTCAAACTTGTGACTGACATCATAGCATGAACAGACTTAGACAAAAAAGCTCCTGTGGAGTAGACCTGAGTGGCTAGATGTTTACCATTTTTAGCCATACCAAAAACAAAACAGACCAAATTTGAACCAGTGAGGAGAACAAGATACTGAACCAAAACCTGAATGTAGCTCCCACGCAGGGGAGACCGACCATTAAACAGGACTGAAACCAAGAAAACAGTAGCATGATTTGTCATAAACTTGAGACTGTGGAGAAGCACCTGAAAGCCGAAGGAGCCCAAAACGCCGTCGCACCCGGAAGAGACTAGCTTACTGAGCAGAGGAAGGGTCTTCCTCGACAATGAGGCAGGCATATTTGTACGGGTCCTCATCATCAGAAGGGGGACCGCAATTGCGTTCAGAACCACCGACAGTGGAAGCCGAAGGACCAGCCGAAGCGCCCAGATTGGCGTCGATGCTCGAGGAAGCTGGCTTCCCAGTATCTGCCTGGGGCATGCTATGCACTGTTTCCAAGAGAGGCTCCCGAACAGCAACATTGGTGGCACGAGCTTGGGCTGAGGAAACTGGAACAGTTGGAGCTGCACGAAGGTCTATGGTCACAGTGGCGAGGAGGGAAGTGTTATCTATGCTGCAGGGGAAATGAAGACGGGCGTGATGTGAATTAGCCCTGGAAGAGAGACGGAAATGCCCCGCAGAGTTGAAGCGGTTCCGTTCCCTCCCACGCCCTCTGCGTGGAGCAGGAAGCCGAACAGAACCAAACTCGGAAGAATAGGACGAAGAGTCAGAATTTGAGGGGGAGGAACGATTAATGGTGCGCCCCTGGACACCCCCTCTCCTGCAAGGCATTCTTGGGCGGAGGCGCGGCATAGTTTGAAGAGCTGCAAGAGAATTGGGGGCGGGATGTGCCGAATGACAAGCAAACTCAGAGACTGACGGACGCCGAACTATGCAGGAGGCACAATTGGAAAGGTGGATGCCGGGCAGAAGCTCTACGCAACAATTTAACACACAGCGCTTGCCATTGCTGGTGCGATAGCAGCGCTCAACCGCAGCAGGACGACAACAGACGTTGAGGGGTGAAACCAACACAGTATGTCCAGAATTCTCCATCGCAGTTGAATGAATATGCCGGCTTCGGGGAGAGAGCTCCCATGTATAGGCATTCAATGGCCTGACTGCTGCAATTAAGGCCTGGATCATGCGATGGGTGGCGGTGGTGGTAAGCCACGCGCCAACCCACATGGCCCCCTGTGCAGCATTAAACGTTGCAACCACCCGCATCCGGGAGTGAGAGGTCTTTGTGCACCAAGAGGTTGCAGTCATGTTGAAGTTGTGCGTCATTCGAACTACTGAGAGGGCCGGAGAAGAATGGTAGTTTCTGAGCCGCTCCTTGATTCGCAAGTCTGTCAGCAACCTTGTTGGCAGTTCGACGAACATGCCTGAAGATAATGCTTCGGGGGGTTCTGAGCCATCTTTCCATTTGCTCCAACCTGCTTAGAAGCCGCCAACTGGAGGCTATCTTGGCAGCGGAAGTACCTGATTGGATTCGTATCGCGGCATCAATGAGAATTTTGGAATCCCCTTCGATCTCAAGAGGGAGAAAATTTTCTTGAGCTGCGATACACAAGCCTTGCCACAAACCTTCCAGTTCTGCCGAATTATTGGTGTCATTCCCCATGGAGCCATGATAGATGTGTTGAGCGGTGCCCTTATCATCACGAAAAATGCCTCCAAACCCAGCAGGACCTGGGTTGCCTTTGGCGGCGCCATCAAAGTTTAGTTTGTAAGGATGCGTGTCTGGGGGAGTCCAGAACAGGGGAGAATCCCGCGGGGAAGCAGAGGAAGCTAAGTCCCGGACTGGGGGCGGTAAAATGAGATTCCAGTTCCTCAGGATGAGGTGTTCCTGAGTGGAAGCCGGCATATCCGAATCCTGCCAAGATCTGAGTGCCAAGGTTTCTTGAATGTATTGTTTTAGGAGAGTCCAAAGGCTATCAAGCGATCTGCATTGATCCTTGAAGATCCTGTTGTTGCGCTCTTTCCAAAGGATCCAGTAAATGAATCCTGGTAGGAGAAGCCAAAGAGAGTTGAGAAGATTACTTTGAAACGGGTGCTTGGGCCAGTTTCGGATTGTGTTTACTATATCTCCATTTCTTCTACCTGTGCTGCTATTGCAGAGAGTAGCTCTCTTCCAAAGTTGATCTGCAAGTGGGCATTGATCCATGAGATGTGTTATTGTCTCTGCTTGTGACTTGCAGTTGGGACACCTTGATGGTCCTATGATTCATGTGAAATTTTGTTTGCATCATAGTTTTGAATTATTCTAACATCACATTACTTGTATAGAGAAAATCATGAGCATAAAGGAAAAAAATGAGAATTTTACCTTCATGATTTTTGGTATAAAGAGATGGCTCATGGCTACTTTTGCATAATCCACTTTTGATGAGGTAAGTGTGAATTCGATTATACCAAGATTAGGGAGGTTGTTTCAAGCCATATGAGGCTTTTTTCAACTTAGAAACTTGATGTTCTTGTCCTAGAATTTTAAAACTAGGTGGTTGATCCACGCAAACATCTTCCTCCAATATGTCATTTAAGAATGTAGATTTGACATCGAGTTGAAAAACTTACATTTATTTTGAGTTGAAGTGGCGAAAATATTTATGAATGTATCTAACCTTACTACTATATCAAAGGGTTCACCATTGTGCATGTCGAGTTGTTGACAAAACACCTTTGCAACTAGCCTTGCCTTATGTTTCTCAATTTTTCCTTTTTTATTCAATTTGGTCTTGTAGACCCACTTGATACTAATGTTGGTTTTGTCTTTTGGTAGATCAACTAGCTCTCAAGTCTCATTGTTCTCTATGGCTTTGATTTCATCATTCATTTATTTAAACAAATATTGCTTTTTTATGGCCTCTTCAAAGCGGGTTGGTTGACATGGAAGAAACGAAAAATTAATTTTCTTATCAAAATAGTGCTCTTTCTCATATATGTCACATATGCTTATGGTTTTCTGATTATCTTCTGAAGAAGTATTGTTTTAAGAGTCTTGCGGCTCTTCTTGCACCTGCAATCTTGAAAACCTTGGTGGATGAACATGTTGATCTAAAAGTTGATCAATTTTCTAGCACCAAGATTTTTAAAAACAAAACATAAAATCCTTAGTTAGCAGAAAATTTTTGCAGAGTGGATTTTACAATCTCTAGGCTTTTGAGTATTCATTGTAGCCTAAAAAGATGCTTTTTTTCACTTATATTGTCAATTTCCTTTCGAAACTTTTCTCGAACATGTGAAAATGGTAAACAACAAAATATTTGAAAGCGAGAGACATTCACCTTATTACCATGCCAAGCTACTTACGGTATTGTATTTTTGGAGATGTTGTCATTGATGGAAAAGGAGATGGAAAAGGAGACAGTTTAGAAACAGAGAGAGAAAAGAGGCAGCAAGATCTATAGAGAGTCGAGCAGCAGCAAAAGAAGCAAGCCAGTACAAGACAGAGGTTGCAGAGACAAAGAAAGGAGGCAGAGCTGTGAGATGAAACAATCGAGAAGCAGAGAAAGGTTGCAGAGAGACAATGAAAATAGAGGCAGAGCCATTAACAAACCAACAGTGAAATGATTACAAGAGATGTGGAACCATGCAGAAAGGGCGAAACCGAGAAGCTAAATAACAGCAGGGCTCTGTGTATAAGGGTTAATACGAAGAGTTAAGAAATAAAAACGTAACGCAAGTGTTAAACCTTATGGTAGTGTTATATTAAAATAACAATGAAACAGGGGTTTATATGTTAAGGCAGAGTTCATATATTCAAGTGTTGAAGAAATATGAAATGAAACCTTTGAACGGAGTATATATATTTATGGAGGTGCGAAGAATTTGATGAAGCGGAACCATGAACATAAACAGACCCCTGAACGTGAATAGTAAAACCGGCGCTCAAACAAACCAGTGGTTTCACGCGATAGTTGAAGTGGTAAGCAAGTATTGTAAAAATGAATGCGATATATGTCATTGATGGCAACATGTCCTAAAGCGGTTTCCAAATACAGCTTTTTCGTGTGATTTTGGAGAATTATGTGAAGAGCATATAAGTTGTGTGATATTGCACGTCGTTCGTTGGATGGGGGTCCAAAGCTCAGTAGGTGCGCAAGAGCAGATTGATCGTCCGATCAAAGGAGTAGGTGTGGGGAAGAGAGCCAAGGATGTGGGCCCTACATTCATAGCTGTGGAGCCAAAGTATTATGCGAATGACTGTGTATTCTGTGTTATGAAAGTTAATAAACAGGCAGAGGTTATAATGTATATTAATATATGTTGATATATATGATGGGCCGAATGCAGGTTGAATTACATGGTAAAGTGTTCACATATAAGTTAAGTGCATGCGTTTATTATAAGGTTCATAATAAATTGAATGGGGTCGTTATATATGTCCATATATTATAATTGACATGCAAGTCACCGAAGGAGTGCTACATATGATGGTCAGCATATAGTAGTATGATGTGGGCCCAAGCGCTTTTACATGAAGTCGAGGTTTGATACCTATTGCAATGTTAATATGTTACATGGCTAAGGCTATACTGGGAGCGAAAGCATTAATCAAACTATGGAACCCGAGAGGTTATATATATATATATATATATATATATATATATATATATATATATATATATATATATATATATATATATATATATATATATATATAAGTGTTGGGCTTAAGTCTGAGACCAAGAACTAATATAATGTTGATGGAAGATATTGTGTGTAGTGTGGGACCCCCTACATAAAATTCCAAGAATCATAACCCAAGCTGGAGGATACATAAATACTGAAGTGGAAAAGTATATATATATATGCAGCGCTTTATATATGTAGCACTTTATAAACAAGGGACGAAAGTATATTTATATATATATGTGAAGCGCTCTATTGTTTGGGCCTAATACAAATGAAGTCCTATGAGGTGGGACCCTAAAAAATCGCATCGGAGAAAATTATGGTAGGAGAGCATGATAATAAAAGTTCCGATTGCGATTGCGATGAAGATGCAGACCTGATGTGTTTGTGAACTGTGACTCATACGTGCTTGAGTTCCGGCATAATAGTGAACCATCGCATCAGCACAATGAAGAGCAGAGAACAGCGATTCATCGCATCGGCGCATTATAGTGTAGTGACTAGTGAATCATCACATCAGAATGAAAGCAGAGTATCGAAACATGCAACTGAAAGTTGCGATTGAGATTAATCACAATCGGAAGTAGTTAAGAGGTGATGCATCGCATCGGAGAATAAAGCAAGCTCGGCAACTGGGCTTGAAAGGGAATTTTATGTATTAAAACGATTTATTATTGTTATATTTCCAAGAGTTATCTGAGTTATATAACGCGGTAGTTTATATGTTAAAACTCTATATAATTATGCCGATAGTTGAAATTGCATTATATATAAAAAGCACAGTTACATATATATGGCAGTTACACCACGGCCGTGAACAGGAGATCAAACAGAGCCGAAAAGGACAAATACAGTCACAGAAAAGACAAACTCGGTGATCCAAAACTGAATGGGTTGATTTATAATCCTGATTGCAACTGAATGTATATGTTTTTCATTGATTTATATTGTTTGTGATGCACTGGAAAGTCTCCGTAGGAAATAAAAATCCACTGTAAAACTGATAGTTGTATAAATTGCTGAGATTTTCTGAATGAGTTGGAAAAATAAGAGAGGAGGCAGAATGCAAAGATTCGAGCTACTCAATTTGAATTCCCTGTGGAATACGGACTGTTATGAAGCAAACTGTATAAATCATATCACATTGATGTGCAAAAAGAGGATAGAGAAAGCATAAAATGAAGATTTGAGGCAGAGAAGATAAGAAAGAGAGGAGCAGAAAGAGAGGCTACATAATAGAGCTGATATGTGAGGTAAATCAGCAAATATTTCCATTTGATTGAATGAGGAATTTGGAGCTTCCTTATCAAGTTGACGCTTGATAGATGTCAGTTGTAGCTGACTGAGGTTGGAGACTCCTGTAGGTCGGTGCCTGCAGAAAATCAGTGGTGAGAGGGAGTTGGAGCTTGCCTTTGCATCAAAACAATAATAAGATGTGGTTTTCTCCCTTTGTGGGTTTCCACTTATATTTGTTGTCTCTATGCGTGTTGCCTATGTGTTGATATGATCTACCCAATCTGCTTAATGTTTGCTGCTCTCATAATAAGTTTGGTGTCACATTAATTTAATACTTGCTGCAACATATTAAGACTGTTCAGTTATTAAATTTGGTTATAAGCCTGATGAAAAGTTTAAAAAGCTTATGTATGTGTTAAACTGATTCACCCCCCCCCCCCCCAACCCCCCCTCTCAGTTTAACTAAGGATTCAACAATTGGTATTAGAGACAGTTCCTTTTCTACTAGTTTAACCACTGAAAGGAGATCCTAGGTCCCCAGGATGGCTAGTCAAGAAGGAAGCTCAACCAATAAAGCCCCTTTTTTCACTGGTGCTAATTATGCCTTCTGGAAAATAGTAATGAGAGCATACATAATGTCTCTAGGAATAGAGGTTTGGGCTGCTATGGAATTTGGATATGCCCCAAAGGCAACTGACCCAGAGAGAGAAGCTAAAAAAGAATTTGTAGCAAATTCAAAGGCCATGAATGCAATCTTAAATGGACTATGTGAGGTTGAATTTATCAAAGAAATGCATAGCAAGACTTGCCAAAGATATGTGGGATACTCTTGAAAACATCCATGAGGTAAATAAAAAGGTAAAGATAGGAAAACTTCAAGTATATAGAGATCAGTTTGAAAATTTAAAAATGAATGATGATGAAGATGTTGGCAGCTTCTTCTTAAGAGTTGCAGAAATTGTTAACAATATGAAAGCTCTTGGAGAAACCATACTAGAAAGTGTAATTGTACAAAAGATTCTAAGATCACTTCCACCCAATTTTAACTCCAAGGTGTCTACAATAGAAGAAACAACTGATTGGGAAACCTTGACCATGAATCAGTTACTTGGAAATCTAACAGCCTATGAGATGAGACTCCCACAAAAGAATCCAAGTGCAAGGGAGGCATATTTTAAAACAGAAAAGAAGAAAGAAGAAAAGGAAGACATATGTTCTTTCTCTGATGAAGAAGATGCCAAGTTTGTCAAGAAACTGGATAGAGTCTCAGGTAAATATAAAGGTAAAATTCCATTCAAATGCTTCAACTGTGGAAGATATGGACACTATGCTGCTAAGTGTCCTCATAAGAAAGCAAGAAATCAGGCTCATGAATCAGAGAAAACTACACCAAAGAACTGACAAAAAGGAAAGAAATTCAATAGAAAATATTTCTATGTTCAACAAGACAGTAGTGCATCTGAAGACTCAGATGAACCCTGAAGTGAAGAAGGAACCTCTGAATTTTTATTGATGGCCATAGAAGAACTTGAAGGACTCCTTCTAGAAGATGAAGAAGAAGGTAAAGTTAACCTTGAGTGGGAGCTAAGAAGTTCCCTGGAGGAGATTAACAAACTGAAACTGAAGTGCAGAAAACAGAAGGACATTCTCCTCAAGTATGTAAGAGAAGATCAAAATTCAGAAGTCCTCATGCAGTTGAAGGTAGAGCTTGAAGAAGCCAAGAAGATAGGAGACATGTTACTTAATAAAATCAAGGATAAAAATCAAGAACAAGAGAAGTTGGAAGAAGAAGTAGTATGTTTGAGGAAGAAATTAGAAAATTCTCAAAGGAAAGTGTCTATAAATTCTTCTCAAACAACAAGCTTTGGTAAGTTGAATGAAATTCGGGATGATCAAAGATCTCCTCTGATAAAAACTGGGACATGCTATGAAGGAGAATCAAGTAAAAGCAAAGAAAAAGAAAACAAAAATATTATTTTTTTGTAAAAGCAAAGAAGGCCGATGAAGTAGCTCAAATATTTCCTAGAAAAGAAGAAACATGCAATGAGCGAGACAGAAACCAGAAGAAACCTCTAATAACAAAGAATGAAATAAATACTCAGAGAACAGAAAAAGAATCATATACCCCTGCGTATGTCAAATTTGGAAGCCATCAAAGTAGATTCTTCCCTCCTATGAAAAATGCCACCTTCTACGCCTGCCACAAGTTGAGACACATTGCTGCATATTTTCATACAAGGAGGAGTAATTCAAACCAAAAAAAGATGCAAACAGTGAAGAGAATGTCTCAAGAAAAGAAATGGAGAAGACAACCTCACATCAAGTATGCAAATTGTTTCTATGGTTACTGTTTTTATTGTAAGGAATTTGACCATAAAATCATTGAGTGTAGAAAATATGGACAAATATTGATGTTCAACACGTCAAGGAGGTTTATGAATCAAAGATATTTTACTCATACTCACAATTCTGCGAAAATTATGATCAAATGTTGTGTATGCAATAAAATTAGACATATGCCTTCGAAATGTCCTCTGAGAGGATGTGGTTCATCATCTCGTAAAAGATACCAAACAAAAGGATGTTTCCAGAGGAAAAAGAAGGTGAATAAATGTGACCTGGCTCTAACTGTTCAAGACCTGAAAAGCCAATGGTATTTGGACAGTGGCTGCTCAAAACATATGACTGGAGATAGAAGCAAGTTTATAACTTTTGATGAAAATAAATCTGGTAATGTTACTTTTGGCAATGATAAATCAGGAAAAATCAAAGGAAAAGGCTCAGTTAGCCTAGATAATGGTAGAGGAAAGGCCCAAGATGTACTATTTGTATATGGGCTGAAAGCAAACTTGCTGAGTGTCAGTCAAATATGTGATAAAGGCTATGAAGTTATTTTTAGGGCACAAGATTGTGAAGTCAGATCAAGCACCACAGGAAAGACTCTTCTCAAAGGTGTTCGAATAGAGAGTAATTTTTACATAGTGAAAGAGGAGGATGAAGCATGCCATCTTAGTAAACTTGAGGAGTCATGGTTATGGCATAGGAGATTGAGACATCTTAGCTTTTACCATATTATCAGACTGAGCAAGAATAAAGCGGTCAGAGATATGCCAAAAATAAAAAGGCCTTCAAATACCATATGCAAATCTTGTCAATTAGTCAAACAGGCCCGCACATCCTTTAAGGCCAAAGATGAGCTATCAACAAGAAGACAGCTCTAGCTTGTGCACATGGACCTGTGTGGACCTGCAAGAACTAAAACGCCAAGTGGAGAATCCTACTTCATGCTGATAATAGATGATTTCTCCAAAATGACATGGGTTTCATTTCTCAAGAATAAATCGGAAGCACTGGAGAAATTAAAGATGTTCAAAGAATTAGCAGAAAATCAAATAGGATGCAAGCTAAAATGCATCAGATAAGACAGAGGAGGTGAATTCACAGATTATGACTTTGAAGACCTTTGCAATGAACATGGGATAAAGAAACAATTTACTATTGCGGGGACACCTCAGCAGAATGGAGTAGGAGAGAGACAAAACAGTTTTTTACAACAAATTTCCAGAGCCATGATGGAAGAGAGTAATATTCCTCAAACCTTCTGGGTAGAAGCAATACACATAGTTGTGCATATCCTAAACAAATCTCATTTAAGGCCAAGCAGTGACAAGAATCCCTATGAACTATGTCATGGTAAACCAGCTTCAATCAAGCACTTTAGAGTCTTTGGAAGTAAGTGTTACATAAATAATAATGATGAAAATCTGGGGAATTTTGATGCAGGAGCAGATGAAGGGATATTTCTAGGATATGCATCCAAGAGTAAAGGGTACAAGTGCTACAACAAGACTCTTTGAAAAATTGTAGAAAGCACTGACGTAAGATTTGACGAAGAACTTCCAAACAAGACAAGAAGTACAGACTGCAGCAGTCCTTCAGACAATCATGAAGACGAAAACCAAGATGATGATGAAACAAGCAAGACAACAGAAGATGCTGAATTGAGCTCGAAAGGCCCCTCAAGATACACTCAAAAGAAACATCCAGAAGATCTGATCATTGGAGACAAGAGTGTAGGATTCCAGACAAGAAGGAAACTAAATGAATAGACAGAAGAGGTATACATAGGCATGCTATCACAAATAGAGCCAAAGAAGTTTGAAGAAGCAAGTAAGGACAAGCATTGGGTGAATGCTATGAATGAAGAATTGGACCAAATTGAGAAGAACAATACCTAGGAATTAGTTCCTAGACCCATTGAGAAAATTGTCATAGGCTCAAAATGGGTATT
This sequence comes from Pinus albicaulis, assembly GCA_034641835.2. NCBI lineage: Eukaryota > Viridiplantae > Streptophyta > Pinopsida > Pinales > Pinaceae > Pinus > Pinus albicaulis. Next base: position 1,561,610,966 of record CM076582.1, read on the forward strand.
CAAGAATAAAATGAATGATCAAGGACAGGTAATCAGGAATAAAGCTAGACTTGTTTTCAAAGGATATTCACAAATCGAAGGACTTGATTACGATGAAACATTTTCCCCTGTAGCCAGAATGGAAGCTATCAAAATGTTTCTAGCCTTTGCATGCTACCAAGACTTCAAGGTATATCAAATGGATGTGAAATCTGCATTTCTGAATGGAGATATATAAGAAGAAGTCTACATGGAACAACCAGAAGGTTTCTCATTAGCAAACAAAGAACACTATGTGTGCAGACTAAACAAGGCTCTATATGGACTAAAACAAGCTCCTCGTGCTTGGTACTCAAGGCTGGATAAGTACTTGCAAAAACAAGGCTTTAAGAGAGGAGGAGTAGACAACAATCTATACATAAAAGCCCATGGAAATGAACTCCTGATTGTTGTAGTATATGTTGATGACATTATGTTTGGAAGCAACAAAGATGAGCTAGCAAAAAGATCTTCTAAAGAGATGAAATCAGAGTTTGAGATGTCTATGATTGGAGACCTCACCTTCTACTTAGGACTTAAAATTTAGCAAAAGAACACAAGCACATTCATCTCACAGGAAAAATACTTAAAATAGATGTTGAAAAAGTTCAAAATGGAAGACTGCAAACCTGTGTCAACTCCCATGATCACAGGATGCAAGCTATGTGATGATGATGTATCTGCTGATATAGATCAAATAATTTACAGATACAGGATAGGAAGTCTGCTATACCTAACAACAACTAGACCAGACATAATGTTGGCAGTAGGACTTGTGGCTAGATATCAGGCAGCACCAAAACAAAATCACCTTCTAGCAGTCAAAAGAATATTTATATATCTACAAGGAACTGTACAGTATGGGCTATGGTATCCAAAATACAAGAGCTTCACATTGACAGCATATACATATGAAGATTGGGCCAACTGTGTAGATGATAGGAAAAGCATAAATGGAGGTGCATTCTACTTGGGAAAAAGCCTGGTGGCATGGCTAAGCAAGAAAGAAACATCTATCTCTCTATCTACAGCAGAAGCAGAATACATAGCAGCAGAAGCATGTTGCACACAAGTCATGTGGATGAAGAAAGCCCTCCAAGACATGAAGTTAACCATTGATTAACCTATCTCTATCAAATCTGATAATACAAGTGCTATAAGTATTTCAAAAAATCCTGTACTTCATTCAAAAAATAAACACATCCCAATCAAGTACCATTTCCTAAGAGAACAAGTAGCACAGAAGGTACTGAAGTTGGAATATGTGCCAACAAAAGAACAAACAACAGATATATTCACAAAATCTCTTGCTAGAGAGCCATTCGAATATATAAGAAATAAAATAGGGGTAGTGTCTTCAGATACTACTCTTTGAAAGAAAAAGAAAGCTTCATTCCAAGGGGAGAACAGAAAATAAGACATCATTCCAGGAGGAGATCTGTCAACAAAGAGAGTCACAAAATAGCCAGAGCAACTAAGCAGAGCATGAAACAGGTCCTCAAGATCAGAGTAATAGGGATGAGATTTAAAAGCACACGGGGAAATAGGAAACCCTTTGCCATTGATTTCAAAGGGGGAGGAAGAGAAAAAAACATAAGAATGGGTCCCAAAAGGCAAGCAGAAGAAGTATATTTCCATCAATGCCAAAGGGGGACATTGTTGGAAATGTTGTCATTGATGGCAAAGGAGATGACAAAGGAGATAGTTTAGAAACATAGAGAGAAAAGAGATATCAGGATGTAGAGAGCTTCCAGCAGCAGCAAAAGAAGCAAGGCAGTACAAGACAGAGGTTGCAAAGATAGAGAAAGGAGGTAGAGCCGTGAGATGAAATAATCGAGTAGCAGAGAAAGGCTGTAGAGAGACAATGAGAACAGAGGCAGAGCCGTTAACAAACCAATAGTGAAATGATTACATGAGATGCGGAACCGTGTAGAAAGGATGGAACCAAGAAGCTAAATAATAGCGGGGCTCTGTGTATAAGGGTTAATACCAAGAGTTAAGCAATAAAAACGTAATGCAGGTGCTAAACCTTATGGTAGTGTTATATTAAAATAACAATGAAACAGGGGTTTATATGTTAAGGCAGAGTTCATATATTGAAGTGCTGAAGAAATATGAAATGAAACCTTTAAACGAAGTATATATATTTACGAAGGCACAAAGAATTTGATGAAGTGGAACCATGAATATAAACAGAACCCTGAACGTGAGCAGTAAAACCGACACTCAAAAAAATAAGTGGCTTCACGTGATAGTTGAAGTGGTAAGCAGTATTGTCAAAATGAATGTGATATATGTCATTGATCGCCACGTGTCCTAAAGCAGTTTCCAAATACAACTTTTTTTGCGTGATTTTGGAGAATTATGTGACGAGCATATAAGTTGCGCGATATTGCGCGTCCTTTTTTGGATGGGGGTCCAAAGCTCAGTTGGTGCATGAGAGCATATTGATCGTCCAATCAAAGGAGAAGGTGCGGTGAAGAGAACCAAGGATGTGGGCCCTACACTCATAGCTGCAAAGCCAAAGTATTATGCGAATGACTGTGTATTCTATGTTATGAAAGTTAATAAACAGGCAGAGGTTATAACGTATATTAAAATATGTTGATATATATGATGGGCAGAGTGCAAGTTGAATTACATGGTAAAGTGTTCACATATAAGTGAAGTGCGTGGGTTTATTATAAGGTTCATAATAAATTGGACGGGGTCGTTATATATGTCCATATATTATAATTGACATGCAAGTCACCAAGGAGTGCTACATATGATGGTTAGCATATAGTAGGACGTTGTGGGCCTGAGCGCTTTTACATGAAGTCGGGGTTTGATACCTATTAAAATGTTAATATGCTACATGGCTAGGGCTATACTGGGAGCGGAAGCATTAATCAAACTATGGAACCCGAGAGGTTATATATATATATATATATATATATATATATATATATATATATATATTAGTGCTGGGCTTAAGTCTGAGTCCAAGAATTAATATAATGTTGACGGAAGATATTGTGTGTGTAGTGTGGGACCCCCTACATAAAATTTCGAGAATCATAACCCAAGCTGGAGGATACATAAAAATTATTCCAAGAACCTTATCCCAAGCTGGAGGATAAATAAATACTGAAGCGGCAAAGTATATATATATCCAGTGCTTTATATATGTATCGCTTTATAAACAAGGGACCAAAGTATATTTATATGTATATGTGAAGCGCTCTATTGTTCGGGCCTAATACAAACGAAGTCCTATGAGGTGGGACCCTCAAAAATCGCATCAGAGAAAAGTATAGCAGGAGAGCATGACAATAAAATTTCTGATTGCGATTGCAATGAAGATGCGGACCCGATGGGTTTGTGAACTGTGACTCATACGTGCTTGACTTCCCGCATAACAGTGAACCATCACTTCGGCACAATGAAGAGCAGTGAACAGTGAACCATCACATCGGCGTAGTATAGTGAAGTGAACAGTGAATCATCACATCGGAGTGAAAGCAGAGTATCGAAACATGCAACTAGAAGTTGCGATTGAGATTAATCGCAATCAGAAGTAGTTAAGAGGTGATGCATCGAATCGGAGAATAAATCAAGCTCGACAAGTGGGCTCAAAAGGGAATTTTATGTATTAAAATGATTTATTATTGTTATATTTCCAAGAGTTATCTAAGTTATATAACGCGGTAGTTTATATGTTAAAACTATGTATAATTATGCCGAGAGTTGAAATTTCATTATATATAAAAATCGCAGTTACATATATATGGCAGTTACACCACGGCAGTGAACAGGATATCAAATAGAGCCGAAAAGGACAAACACTGTCACAGAAAAGACAAAATCGGTGATCCAAAACTAAATGGGTTGATTTGTAATCCTGATTGTAACTGAATGTATATGTTTTTGATTGATTTATATTGTTTGTGATGCACTAGAAAGTCTCCATAGGAAAAAAAACTCCACTGTAAAACTAATAGTTGTATAAATTGCTAAGATTTTCTGAATGAGTTGGAAAAATAAGTGAGGAGGCAGAATGCAAAGAGTCAGGGCTATTCACTTTGAATTCCTTGTGGAATATGAATTTTTATGAGGCAAATTGTATAAAGCATATCACATTGATGTACAAAAAGAGGTTAGAGAAAGAAGAAAATGAAGAATTGAGGCAGAGAAGATAAGAAAGAGAGGAGCAAAAAGAGAGGCTGCAAAATAGAGTTGATATTTGAGGTAAATCAACAAATATTTTCTTTTGATTGAATGAGGAAGTTGGAGCTCATCAAGTTGAATCTTGATAGATGTTATTTGTAGCCGACTGAAGTTGGAGCCTGCTGTAGGTTGGTGCCTGCAGAAAATCAATGGTGAGAGGGAGTTGGAGCTTGCCTTTGCATAAAAAAAATAATCATATGTGGTCTTCTCCCTTTATGGGTTTCCACTTATATCTGCTGTCTCTATGTGTGTTTCCTATGTGTTGATATGATCTACCCAATCTTCTTAATTTTTGCTACTCTCATAATAAGTTTGGTGTCACATTAATTTAAGACTTGCTGCAACATATTAAGGTTGTTCAGATATTAAAGTTGGTTATAAGCCTGATGAAAAGTTTAAAAAGCTTATGTATATGTTAAACTGATTCACCACCCCGTCGCCTCTCAGTTTAACTAAGGATTCAACAATTGGTATCAGAGCCAGTTCCTTTTGTGCCAATTTAACCACTGAAAGGAGATCCTAGGTCCCCAGGATGGCTAGTCAAGAAGGAAGCTCAACCAATAAAGCCCCTTTTTTCACCGGTGCTAATTATGCCTTCTGGAAAATCATAATGAGAGCATACATAATGTCTCTAGGAATAGAGGTTTGGGCTGCTATGGAATTTGGATATGCCCCAAAGGCAACTGACCCAGAGAGAGAAGCTAAACAAGAATTTGTACCAAATGCAATGGCCACGAATGCAATCTTAAATGGACGATGTGAGGCCGAATTTATCAAAGTAATGCACAGCAAGACTGCCAAAGATATGTGGGATACTCTTGAAAAAATCCATGAGTGAAATAAAAAGGTAAGGATAGGCAAACTTCAAGTATATAGAGCTCAGTTTGAAAATTTAAAAATGAATGATGATGAAGATGTTGGCAGCTTCTTCTTAAGAGTTGTATAAATTGTTAACAATATGGAAGCTCTTGGAGAAACCATACCAGAAAGCGTAATTGTACAAAAGATTCTAAGATCTCTTCCACCCAGTTTTAACCCCAAGGTGTATGCAATATAAGAAAAAGTTGATTGGGAAACCTTGACCATGAACCAGTTACCTGGAAATATAACAACCTATGAGATGAGACTCCCACAGAAGAATCCACGTGCGAGGGAGGAATCTTTTAAAACAGAAAACAAGAAAGAAGAAAAGGAAGGCATATGTTCTTTCTCTGATGAAGAATAGGCCAAGTTTGTCAAGAAACTGGATAGAGTCTTAGGTAAATATAAAGGTAAACTTCCATTCAAATGCTTTAACTCTGGAAGAGTTGGACACTATGCTGCTAAGTGTCCTCATAAGAAAGCAAGGAATCAGGCTCATGAATTAGAGAAAACCTACACCAAAGAACTGGCAGAAAGGAAAGAAATTCAATAAAAAATATTACTATGTTCAAGAAGACAACAGTGCATCCGAAGACTCAGATGAACCCTGAAGTGAAGAAGGAACCTCTGAATTTTTATTGATGTCCATAGAAGAACTTGAAGGACTCCTTCTAGAAGATGAAGAAGAAGGTGAAGTTAACCTTGAGGGGGGGCTAAGAAGTTCCCTGGAGGAGATTAACAAACTGAAACTGAAGTGCAAAAAACAAAAGGAAATTCTCCTCAAGTATGTAAGAGAAGATCAAAATTCAGAAGTCCTCATGCAGTTGAAGGTAGAGCTTGAAGAAGCCAAGAAGATAGGAGACATGTTACTTAAGCAAATCAAGGATAAAAATCAAGAACAAGAGAAGTTGGAAGAAGAAGTAGTATGTTTGAGGAAGAAATTAGAAAATTCTCAAAGGAAAGTGTCTATAAATTCTTCTCAAACAACAAGCTTTGGTAAGTTGAATGAAATTATGGATGATAAAAGATCTCCTCTGATAAAAACTGGGATAAGCTATGAAGGAGAATCAAGTAAAAGCAAAGAAAAAGAAAACAAAAATATTATTTTTTTGTAAAAGCAAAGAAGGCTGACGAAGTAGCTCAAATATTTCCTACAGAGGAAGAAACATTTAACGAGGGAGACAAAAACCAGAAGAAACCTCTAATAACAAAGAATGAAATAAATACTTAGACAACAGAAAAAGGACCATATACCCTTGAGCATGTCAAATTTGGAAGCCATCAAAGTAGATTCTTCTCTCCTATGAAAAATGCCACCTACTATGCCTGCCACAAGTTGGGACACATTGCTGCATATTTTCATACAAGGAGGAGTAATTCAAACGAGCAAAATATGCAAACAGTGAAGAGACTGTCTCAGGCAAAAAAATGGAGAAGACAACCTCACATCCGGTATGAAAATTTTTTCTACGGTTACCATTTTTATTGTAACGAATTTGGCCATAAAATCATTGAGTGCAGAAAATATGGACAACGATTGATGTTCAACACCTCAAGGAGGTTTATGAATCAAAGATATTTTACTCATACTCCCAATTCTGCGAAAATTATGATCAAATGTTGTGTATGCAATAAAATTGGGCATATGCCTTCCAAATTTCCTCTGAGAGGATGTGGTTCATCATCTCACAAAAGATACCAAACAAAAGGATGTTTCCGGTAGAAAAAGAAGGTGAATAAATGTGACCTAACTCTAACTGCTCAAGACCTGAAAAGCAAATGGTATTTGGACAGTGGCTAATCAAAACATATGACTGGAGACGGAAGCAAGTTTATAACGTTTAATGAAAAGAAATCTGGTAATGTTACTTTTGGCAATGATAAATTAGGAAAAATCAAAGGAAAAGGCTCAGTTAGCCTAGATAATGGCAGAGGAAAGGCCCAAGATGTACTATTTGTAGATGGGCTGAAAGAAAACTGGTCGAGTGTCAGTCAAATGTGTGATAAAGGCTATGAATTTCTTCTTAGAGCACAAGATTGTGAAGTCAGATCAAACACCATGGGAAAGACTCTGCTCAAAGGTGTTTTAATAGAGAATAATGTTTACATAGTGAAAGAGGAGGATGAAGCATGCCATATTAGCAAACTTGAGGAGTCATGGTTATGGCATAGGAGATTGGGACATCTCAGCTTCAACCATATTATCAGACTGAGCAAGAATAAAGTGGTTAGAGATATGCCAGAAATAAAAAGGCCTTCAAATACCATATGCAAATCTTGTCAATTGGGCAAACATGCCCGCACATCCTTTAAGGCCAAAGATGAGCTATCAACAAGAAGACCACTTTAGCTTGTGCACATGGACCTGTGTGGACCTACAAGAACTAAAACACCAAGTGGAGAATCCTACTTCATGCTGATAATAGATTATTTCTCCAGAATGACATGGGTTGCATTTCTCAAGAATAAATCGAAAGCACTAGAGAAATTCAAGATATTCAAAGAATTAGCAGAAAATCAAACAGGATGCAAGCTAACATGCATTAGATCAGACAGAGGAGGTGAATTCACAAATTATGACTTTGAAAACCTATGGAATGAACATGGGATAAAGCAACAATTTACTATTTCAGGGACACCTCAACAGAATTGAGTAGAAGAGAGACAAAATAGGTTTATACAACAAATTGCCAGAGCCATGATGCAAGAGAGTAATATTCCTTAAACCTTTTGGGTAGAAGCAGTACACACAGCCGTGCATATCCTAAACAAAGCTCATTTAAGGCCAAGCAGTGACAAGACTCCCTATGAACTATGGCATGGTAAACTAGCTTCAATCAAGCACTTTAGAGTCTTTGGAAGAAAGCGTTACATAAAGAATAATGATGAAAATCTAGGGAAGTTTGATGCAAGAGAAGATGAAGGGATATTTCTAGGATATGCATCCAAGAGTAAAGGGTACAAGTGCTACAACAAGACTCTTTGAAAAATTGTAGAAAACATTGACGTAACATTTGATGAAGAACTTCCAAACAAGACAAGAAGTATAGATTGCAGCAGTCCTTCAGACAATCATGAAGAAGAAAACCAAGATGATGATGAAACAATCAAGACAACAGAATATGCTGAACTCAGCTCGAAAGCCCCCTCAAGATACACTCAAAAGAACCATCGAGAAGATCATATCATTGGAGACAAGAGTGTAGGAGTCCAGACAAGAACGAAACTGACTGAACAGATAGAAGAGGTATACATAGCCATGCTATCACAAATAGAGCCAAAGAAGTTTGAAGAAGAAAACAAGGACAAGCATTGGGTGAATGCTATGAATGAAGAATTGGACGAAATCGAGAAGACAAATACCTGGGAATTAGTTCCTAGACCCACTAAGAAAAATGTCATAGGCTCAAAATGGGTATTCAAGAATAAAATGAATGAGAAAGGATAGGTAATCAGGAATAAGGCTAGACTTGTTTGCAAAGGATATTCACAAATTGAAGGACTTGATTACGATGAAACATCTTCCCCTGTAGCCAGAATGGAAGCTATCAAAATGTTTCTAGCCTTTTCATGCTACCAAGACTTCAAGGTATATCAAATGGATATGAAATCTACATTTCTGAATGGAGATCTAGAAGAAGAAGTCTACATGGAACAACCAGAAGGTTTCTCATTAACAGACAAAGAAGAGTATGTGTGTAGACTAAATAAGCCTCTATATGGACTAAAAAAATCTCCTCATGCTTGGTACTCAAGGCTGGATAGGTACTTTAAAAAACAAGGCTTTAAGAGAGGAGGAGTAGACAACAATCTATATATAAAAGCCCATGGAAATGAACTCCTGATTGTTGTAGTATATGTTGATGACATTATGTTTGGAAGCAACAAAGATGAGCTAGAAAAAGGATTTGCTAAAGAGATGAAATCAGAGTTTGAGATGTCTATGATTGGAGACGTCACCTGCTACTTAGGACTTCAAATTTAGCAAAAGAACACAAGCACATTCATCTCACTGGAAAAATACTTAAAAGAGATGTTGAAAAAGTTCAAAATGGAAGACTGTAAACCTGCGTCAACTCCCATGATCATTGGATGCAAGCTATTTACTGATGATGGATCTGCTGATATAGATCAAAGACTTTACAGATCCATGATAGGAAGTATGCTATACCTAACAGCATTTAGACCAGACACAATGTTCGCAGTAGGACTTGTGGCTAGATATCAGGCAGCACCAAAACAAAATCACCTTCTAGCGATCAAAATGATAATTAGATATCTACAAGGAACTGTACAGTATGGGCTATGGTATCCAAAAGACAAGAGCTTCACATTGACAACATATGCAGATGAAGATTGGACCAGCTGTGTAGATGACATGAAAATCACAAGTGTAGGTGCATTCTACTTGCGAAAAAGTCTGGTGGCATGGCTAAGCAAGAAAGAAACATCTATCCCTCTATCTACAGTAGAAGCAGACTACATAGCAGTAGCAACATGTTGCACACAAGTCATGTGGATGAAGAAAACCGTCCAAGACATGAAGGTAAGAATTGAGCAACCTATATCTATCAAATGTGATAATACAAGTGCTATAAGTATTTCAAAAAATCCTATACTTCATTCAAAAACTAAACACATCCCAATCAAATACCATTTCCTAAGAGAACAAGTAGCACAACAGGTAGTGAAGTTGGAATATGTGCCAAAAAAAGAACAAACAACATATATATTCACAAAACCTCTTTCTAGAGAGCCATTCGAATATCTGAGAAACAAACTAGGGCTAGTGTCTTCAGATACTACTCTCTGAAAGAAAAAGAAAGCTTCATTCCAACGGGAGAGAAGAAAAGAAGATATCATTCCAGGGGGAGATCAGTCAACAAAGAGAGTCACAAAAGAGCTAGAGCAACTAAGCAGAGCATGGAACAGGTCCTCAAGATCAGAGTAATAGGGACGAGATTTAAAAGCCCATGGGGAAATAGGAAACCCTTTTCCATTGATGTCAAAGGGGGAGGAAGAGAAAACAACAGAAGAAAGGGTCCCAAAAGGCAAGCAGATGAAGTATATTTCAATCAATGTCAAAGGGGGAGACTATTGGAAATGTTGTCATTGATGGCAAAGGAGATGGAAAAGGAGACAGTTTAGAAACAGAGAGAGAAAAGAGGTAGCAGGATGTAGAGAGAGTCAAGCAACAACAAAAGACGCAAGGCAGTACAAGATAAATGTTGCAAACACAGAGAAGGAATGTAGAGCCGTGAGATGAAATGGTTGAGCAACAGAGAAAGGATGCAGAGAGAAAATGAAAACAGAGGCAGAGTCGTTAACAAACCAATAGTGAAATGATTACAGGAGATGCGGAACCATGTAGAAAAGATGGAACCAAGAAGCTAAATAACAAAGAGGCTCTATGTATAAGGGTTAATACCAGGAGTTGAGCAATAAAAACGTAACGCAGGTGTTAAAAATTATGGTAGTGTTATATTAAAATAACAATGAAACATGGGTTTATATGTTAAGGCAGAGTTCATATATTGAAGTGCTGAAGAAATATGAAATGAAACCTTTAAACAGAGTATATATATTTACGAAGGCACGAAGAATTTGATGAAGCGGAACCATGAATATAAATGGAACCCTGAATGTGAGCAGTAAAACCGACATTCAAAAAATTCAGTGGGTTCGCGTGATAGTTGAATTGGTAAGCAGTATTGTCAAAATGAACACAGTATATGTTATTGATGGCCACGTGTCCTAAAGCGGTTTCCAAATACAACTTTTTCCGTGTGATTTTGGAGAATTATATGACGAGCATATAAGTTGTGTGATATTGCGCGTCGTTTGTTGGATGGGTTTCCAAAGCTCAGTTGGTGTGCGAGAGTATATTGACCGTCCGATCAAAGGAGAAGGTGTGGGGAAGAGAACCAAGGATGTGGGCCCTACATTCATAGCTGCGGAGCCAAAGTATTATGCGAATGACTATGTATTTTGCGTTATGAAATTTAATAAACAGACAGAGGTTATAACATATGTTAATATATGTTGATATATATGATGGGCCAAATGTAGGTTGAATTACATGGTAAAGTGTTCACATATAGGTTAAGTGCATGGGTTTATTATAAGGTTCATAATAAATTCAACGAGGTCGTTATATATGTCCATATATTATAATTGACATGCAAGTCACCAAAGGAGTGCTACATATGATGGTCAACATATAGTTGTATGCTGTGGGCCCGAGTGCTTTTACATAAAGTCGGGGTTTGATGCCTATTGCAATGTTAATATGTTATATGGCTAACGCTATACTGGGAGTGGAAGCATTAATCAAACTATGGAACCCGAGAGGCTATATATATATATATATATATATATATATATATATATATATATATATATATATATATATATATATATATATATTAGTGCTTGGCTTAAGTCTGAGTCCAAGAATTAATATAATGTTGACGAAAGATATTGTGTGTGTAGTGTGGGACCCCCTACATAAAATTCTGAGAATCATATCCCAAGCTGGAGGATACATAAATACTGAAGCAGAAATATATATATATATATATATATATATATATATATATATATATATATATTCAGTACTTTGTATATGCAGTACTTTATAAACAAGGGACCAAAGTATATTTATATATATATGTGAAGTGCTCGATTGTTCGGGCCTAATACAAATGAAGTCCTATGAGGTGGGACCCTCAAAAATCGCATCGGAGAAAATTATGGCAGGAGAGCATGACAATAAAAGTTTTGATTTCGATTGTGATGAAGATGCGGACCCGATGGGTTTTTGAACTATGACTCATATGTGCTTGAGTTCCAGCATAACAGTGAACCATCACATCGGCACAATGAAGAGCAGTGAATAGTGAACCATCGCATCGAGGCGATTCATCGCATCGGCGCAGTATAGTGCAGTGAACAGTGAATCATTGCATCAAAGTGAAAGAAAAGTATAGAAACATGCAACTGGAAGTTGCGATTGAGATTAATCACAATCGGAAGTGTGGAGTACTAAAAAGGTATGCTTTTGATGATTATTTCAGTGGCTTTTTAGTAGAATTTGTAAACCTTTTTGCATCATGAATTTGGAAAATAATAAGGAACTATAACAAAACATGTGAGAATTGATATGCAAGACTTAGCCGCTGATAATGGTTATTTTCTGTGCAGGAAAAGGAGAAAACAAGGAGTTGTCGTTCCAAAGGAAAGGATAAAGTCGAGATAACTGCTGTCCCTCTGAAGGAGAACCGAATGCAAACAAGGCTAAACAGATTAAAGCAAATCGGCCCGGAAAAGGAGGAGAAGACACCAGCTCGGCGCAAAAGAAAAGAAAAGATGAAGGATTAACAGTTTGGCGAATCCCTCAGGATCTTCGATCCTGAGGGATCGCTGCTTTATTTATCTTGTTACTTGGACATCTCCGCCGTCACCTTTATATAAAGGGACAACACTGTTAGCTTGGGATAATAAGAAGGATACGCTTTTATGTAATTTTCTGTTAAACATCAGCTCGGATTATTAAGTCTCGTTGAGAACTGGTTCATTGTATTTTTGTCCGATGCATTAATAAAAGCTTGGTGATTATTTCATCTCTGCGTCTGGATTAACTTAAGGCGGTGTATCCTTGGAGGCTAAGGGCCCGGCCCCGGAGGACACTTGCTTTTGTACCACTACGATTTGATTTCTGCGTGGTTTGTTTATCGTTGTTATTTGGTAATCTGATATGCTTTATAAGTTGATATTACATGCTCTGTTAAGATTAAATCATTGAGGTTTTTACGGATAGAATCGTGTATTGACTCTGCATCAAGTTATTAATCCTTTCAGAGTTAATTGCATGTTATTAGTCTTAACCGAATATTCTTATTGTTCTGTTACAGAGCTTTTATATTGAACATTCGTGTCATAGATTCATTTGAGGTAGTGTTCTTCATAATTGTTGGATTCAGAAATAATGCTGTTCTATTTGGAAGCACAGTCGTATCCCTGTTAATTAAGATTACTATTTCAGCGTGTTGTGTGCGTATATGAGTTACTAGAGTTGTTCCACAATTTATCAATAGTTAATGCTGTTCCATTAATGTGTTTTGCGTGATTTGCCTTAAGAATGAAAGATTGATTGATTGCGAAGAATGAATTTGGGTTAATAGATTAAGTTTGGTTACAACTCGGGAGACTTAGTTGTTTGATTGCTGTTCCATTCTAGAATTACTGTTCCATTCCAGATTTGCTGTTCAATTCTTTATTTGTTGTTCCATTTACTCGCATTTGTTGTGTTGGTGTGAGAGACGATCTAAGGCTGTAGTGAGCTTTGGCATTCATTGTCTAGCTCCCAGACCCGTGGTCTATGCTCTAATTTCTTTTCCATCGGTTTCCAAAGGGATGGGTTATCGCTGCCGAACCCTTGACTTATAAGCTGCCTAGTTTTCTGAATGTGTGATTTATTCTTTTGAAGTAATTTAGTTACAGACAAGCATCCGTTTACTCTTGTATTTCTTAAACACTGTACTACTAGCATTACTCTAACAAGTGATAGCCTCAGACTGAGACACTCTTTGGAATAACAAAACGCTCCCGGATTGACATATTAATGTGAGGTAATTAGAGGTGAAAGAGACCCTTTTTATAGCTCTACATTTTGGCGCCGTTGCCGGGGAAAGAGTGTAGCCATTTGTTTTTTTTTCAGAGTAGTGTACGAGCCTGCTAGGAAGGAGTTGGATCCTAAAAACGGAAGGCAAGAACCTACGTACGGAGCATGTAAAAGCCCTGCTCCACTGTCCGCTTTCCTAACAGAGTTGTTTTTGCTTTGTTGAATAGAAGTTGGTAGTTCATTTGAGTGCATGAATAAGCAGAAAAGACCAGAAAAGAACATCAAACCCCCATCCAAGCCTGAAAAAGCTAAGGGGCTGGTGACCCTTGGCCGAACGACCTTCATAGACGAAATCTATAAGAAAACATAATCTCAGCCATCAGTAGGCCTCAGGAAAAACATTTCTAAACCGCCTACTAGTTCCCTTCAGGCCACAGGATCACCATCTGTAGCCTGCGCTGAGGTGCATAGTCAAACGGAAGAGCAGGACTTTCAAGAAATCGAAAATTATACTCCAGAACTATTGCAGGAAGGGAATTCCAGCAACTTTTGTGAAGGAGAAGGAGAAACAGGGGAAACCAAGGAACCAAAATCTCCTATTGGAACAAATCAGCCATTAGATAGCCCAGATAAGGGGAGTGCTGCGAAAATCATTGTTGAAGGAATTCAATCTCCTCAGACACCTGGTATTCTCATTATTCCAGATAAGGGAAGCGCTATTAAAACTATCCCTATCAAAACCGTTCCCTCTCAACCTAGGAATACTCTCCTAGATATCCCAGAAGGTTATTGGCATATATTCGATCCCATGGCTCAGAATCCGCCAACTACTCAAACCTCTACATTACAATATCCTATAGTGGATTCTGCAGCAAATGCACCCATGAAAGCTATCCCTCTTCAGCATATCCCTACATTTCACGGACTCACATCAGAAGATCCGGATACATTCTTATTCGAATTCGATGTGTTATGTAGGGGGTACGATTACACCACCGATCCCCAAAAATTGAAATTATTTCCCTCTACATTAAAAGGGGCTGCTTTAAGATGGTTGATGGGGCTAGGTGGCGGGGTTATCAACAATTGGGATCAAATGAAAGAATCCTTCTTAAAAAAATATCAGGATTATTGTAGGTCTAGAGAATTAAAAGACGAAATATTCCAAATGTCAGCCAGACCAAATGAAACATTAGAGGAGTATGTGGAACGTTTTTAGTACAATCTACAAATATCTCCTTATGCATCACTACCTTTACCTGATAATGTGTTAAAAACTGCATTAATAAGGGGCATGAAGGAACAATGGATTGAAACATTAAACATCATGGGAAAAGGGGATATTTATCAAGAGAATTTTGTTGACATTATTGATTTATGTATCAGGAGTTCGAGAGGCAGCACAAGGATAAAACCGACAGAATATGATCGGTTTGCAAGAGATAACAAAGTATCAACAGAAGGAGTAACACGTGCAAAAATTGGAAATTTATTGGAAAATTTTAAAACTGATATTATGGGGACACTAAATACACAACTTGATATTGTGCAGGCTAAACAGAAGCAATGGGAGGCAGAACAGAATTTGGTAATCTTCTGCCCCCGATGCAGAAAAAACATAGCCACAAGGAATGTCCACTGGATAAAGTCCAAACATGCGCCATCTGTACAAAAGACCACCTTACGGAGAGCTGCCCCTCACTTCCTGGATTGAAAGCGGTATATAAGGAAGCAGAAGAAGAACCAGAATCGGTGAACTCGATCAACCAGCGTCGCCAATGGCAGCCGAGACAACCTGGTATGTTTCCGGACTCAACCTCTTTCTTTCAACCCCCACAGTATAATGCTCAACAATATGGTATGTGGCAAAATCAATCTCAACCCCCATTTTCAAACTGGTCACCACAATAGTTTCCTTCTTCAAATCCATGGCTGAATCAAACAAGCCAATCTGGTTGGCCGAATTTCCCTTACACTCCACCATATTGGCAAAATGGCCCATATCCTTCACAATGGACTCCTTCTACTTCACAAAGTTCACCCTAGCAGACAAGCTGGCAAAGACCGATGTACCACCCAGCTGGAACTATTCCGCTCCCTCAACCTACTCTTCCAGCCTTACAACAAAATCCCCAGTCTAACCTGAGACCGCAACTCCCAGCCCAACCCGATCCCAATCCAAATAACAGACAGCTCCAATCTATTCAAATCATAGAATCATCAGAAATAGGACCCGATCTGAGGGGGTGCAATGATCTTCAGTTAAGATCTGGACGTATAATTGAAACTGAGGGAGATAAAACAGTTCATATTGAAAATCAGTTACCACCAAAACATCAGTTACAACAAGAGGATGTAAATAAGCAACAGACTCATAATCAAGCAACCACATCCTCTCCTCCGTTCCCAGAACGATTAGCCATACCTCGATCCATACAATATCCTGACTTTGACATTCTGGGAGAATTACAAAATCTGTACATAAAAATTCCATTCCTCCAAGCCATTCAAGACATTCCCATATACGCAAAACTATCAAAGAATTGTGCATAAAGAAACCAAGGAGGAATATAACAAATAATCCAAGAGTCCAAGTAGTCGGTACTTTATCTGACCTATTGTCTGGGAGAGAAACACCCATTAAATATGAAGACCCAGGGAATCCAATTATAACTGTTCAAATTTATGGTCAGACCTTGTCTAATGCCTTAGTTGATCTAGGAGCTGCAATTAATATTTTAACCACCACTACTTGCCAAAAGCTCGGCATTACATTTGTAGAACCCACCTCTACTTTGTTAGAATTGGCTGACCGATCTGTGGTCAGGCCAGAGGGTACTCTACATGATGTCATGGTCTCTGTAGAATCCTGGGAGTACCCAACCGATTTCCTGATAATTAATCCAAAAACCCGACTTGATGGACACCCGCTAATTTTAGGTAGACCTTGGCTTTCCACTGCCGATGCCTATATTGGCTGCCGGCAGGGAAATATGACCATAACCAGAGGTCCGAATAGCAAAAATTTAGTTCTATATCCTCCAGCGCAGCCAAGTGTCACAATGATCAAAACTAATAAGCACCCTGTATCATACCTTACTGATAACATCAGATCTCCATTAACTATACAAGAGGCACTTGATTTTAAAGACCAAACAGAAGACGATGCCATTAATAATTTCATTAGCCAAACTGAACCTCGCACACAGTGTCACATGATAGAAGCAGCATTTGATAATGAATTGGAGGAAGATCCTCTGAAAGATACGCATGACCAAACGATACCTGTTACTTCGGTTGCAAATAGTAAAACTGTGGAAATTGCACCGGGAAAAACTTTAAACATCAATGCTAATCTCACAACTGAACAAGAAACTAAGCTCATCCATTTGTTAACGAAATATCAAGAAGCATTTGCATGGGATTACCCTGATATGAAAGGAATCGATCCCCAGTTATGTACACACCACATTTATACAGAAAAAGATGCCAGACCTGTTCGTCAGCCGCAAAGGAGACTTAATCCTCATCTAAAGGATGTGGTAAAAGCTGAACTTCAGAAACTTTTAGATGTCAATTTTATCTATCCTATTTATGATAGTAAATGGGTCTCTCCGCTTATGGTGGTACCAAAAAAGAATGGAAAATGGAGAATCTGTGTGGATTATAGGGAACTAAATAAGGCAACACAGAAAGATCATTTTCCTCTCCCATTCATAGACCAAGTATTAGATACTTTAGCAGGAAAGAAATTCTTTTCTTTCCTGGATGGCTTCAGTGGATACAATCAGATTCAGATTGCCCCCGAAGACCGGGATAAAACTACTTTTACTTGTCCTTGGGGAACATTTTCCTATCGAGTTCTACCTTTTGGCCTATGTAATGCTCCTGCCACATTCCAAAGGGCTATCCTTAGCATTTTTGCAGATTTAATAAATGATGGACTTGAAGTTTACATGGATGGCTTTACACCATATGGAGATGATTTTGATCCAGCACTAGATACCCTAGAAAAAGTCCTACAATGCTGCATTACTACCAGGCTTTGCTTAAGCCACGAAAAATGTTTCTTGATGATGACAGAAGGACTTATCCTAGGACATTATGTGTCAGCAGCCGGCATTCAGGTAGACCCGGCCAAAATCCAAATACTTTTGCTCATTCCCACTCCTACTACTCAAACAGAGGTACGCAGCTTTCTTGGATTTTCCGGTTATTATAGACGATTTATAGAGCATTATTCGCACATTGCTGCTCCTTTATATGCACTAACCGGTAACATTGATTTTCTTTGGACAGAAAAATGTGACCATGCTTTCGAGGATTTAAAGAAGCTCGTATCCACAGCCCCAGTCCTTCGAGGACCAAACTGGGACCTACCGTTCCAGATATCATCTGATGCCTCAGATACAGCTATTGGCGCAGTCCTTGGGCAGGAAGAGGATAAAAAACCATATGCTGTCTATTACATCAGCAAAAATTTATCCCCTGCTGAATTAAATTACACTGTTACTGAAAAAGAATTCCTAGCTGTAATACATGCTGTCAATAAGTTTAGACATTATATTACATGCTATCCTGTTATCTTGTATACAGACCATTCTGCCATAAAATATTTAGCAAATAAGCCTGTCACAAATGCCAGAGTAACTAGATGGTTGATTTTATTGCAGGAATTCGATATCACAATCAAGGATCGGCCTGGCAAAGAAAACCCTGTAGCCGATTTTCTTTCGAGAATACCAAAACCAACCGATGCAGCAGCAGTTGAAGATCAATTTTCGGATGAGCACCTGTTTGCTGTTGCCGTTCAAACACCCTGGTATGCTGATGTTGCCAACTACCTCGCAGTAGGTAAACTACCAAAACATTTAACCCCTAATGAGCGCAAGCAGATTGTTCAGAAGAGTGCTCGATTCTCGTGGATTGGGGGCTATTTGTTTCACACAGGGGCAGACATGCATATCGGGCGATGTGTTCGAGAAGATGAAATCTTTGACATCCTAAAAGCCTGTCACGATGGACCGTGTGGTGGACACTTCGCTGAGCGTAGAACTGGACACAAAGTATTGCAGACAGGATATTACTGGCCTACGATTTTCAAAGATGCAAAGAAATTTGTTCAAAAACTGTGACGGTACCGGCGGTAGGACGGCGGGTCCGAGCCGATGAGATGCCTGCGAAACCACGGTTAGTCTTGAACCATTGACGATGAGCTCTTGTTTCGTCGGACCCATCAACCCTTCATCAAATCAGAAAACATATATTTTGGTGGCAACAGAATATGTCACCAAATGGGTTGAGGCAGAAGCATTGCCAAGAGCCACAGAGGACTCTGTCATACAGTTCCTGTTCCTTTTATTTGTTCATTATGGCCTTCCTATGGAAATAATTACGGATGGAGGACCACAATTTTTTGGGCATAAATTAGCTGCAACACTTAACAATTATCATGTCCAGCATAAGATCACTACTCCATATCACCCACAGGCGAATGGGCAGGTAGAAAGTAGCAATAAGATAATAGAATCAATCCTAACGAAAACCATTGTGTCACATAGGCGTGATTGGGCTACCCGACTACCTGAAGCACTCTGGGCCTATAGAACCACTTGGAGGAGCACCACCGGTTACTCACCTTATCAATTAGTGTTTGGAAAACAACCCATTTTTCCCATAGAATTCGAAATCCAAACATTACGGACAGCACAGGAAGTTGGCCTAGATCTAAGCGAGGCAAAAATCAATCGACTACAGCAGATCAATGAATTAGACGAAATTAGGCTTTCTGCATTACAAAATACAGCATTGATTCAACAGCAACGAGCTAAATGGCATGATGCGCTCATCAAAAACAAGGTCTTCCACGAGGGAGACTGGGCTCTGTTATACGACTCTCGGTTTCAAGATTTCCCTGGAAAACTTCAGACTCGATGGTTGGGACCATACGAAATCCAGAAGGTGCATGACAACGGAACCCTTACTCTAATTACCATTGACGGTTCTGGATATGCATTCAAAGTAAATGGACACCGAGTTCGTCTCTATCGCAAACCACTCACTCGGGAATCCTTCTGCCAGCAGCTACGCCGAGACACTGATATGGAGATTTTAGGAGAGGAAGAGAAATCTTCCTCACCTGTAATTCATTAAGGAATTCATTTCTTTTTGCAATTTGTACATAAGTTCTTGAGTCGTTCTTGTACATATGTTTGAATTAAATGTTTTCTTGTCATTTTCACTGTTCCTTTTCTTTTTCAAAGTTTCGATTTTTTTTTGTGTTGTTCTAAAAATAGCATTTGCGTGATTTTTTATGCTGTTAGTTTCGCTTGTTTCGCTGTTCCTTTTCTAAAGGAACAACATTCTGGATCTCTGCTGTTCCTTTTCTAAAGGAACGACATTTTTACGTCTTCTGCTGTCCCTTTTCCAAAGAAACAGCATTTTTGGTTACTACTGTTCCTTTTTTTTCAGAGAAACAGTATTCTTATATTGCTGCTTGTTTCTTTTTTTCAAAAGAACGGCATTTTGAGTGTTTTTATAGTATTTTTGCTGTTCCTTTTTCAAAAGGAACGGCATTTGCATGTTTGCTGTTCTTTTTTCTATCATCCGTCGGAACACCACTAGCATACTTTTGCTCTCCTTGTGAAACAACTTATTCCTTTTGTTGATCTAAATTGAGGATGCTTCTTGCCCATCTTCCTTCAAGTCTTTAAGATACAGCTATGTACTTGTGCAATGAATATAAAATCACAACATACCGAAATCCGCAAACCATAAATCGCTATATCTATAAGGCTCTGCATTAGTAAGAGGACAAACGGAAGGACATACTTATTTCTTACCTTTTGTTGACATGGTTTTACTAATTTTTCCCTGATTGGTTATCTTTATCATGCTGATCCCCTTAAAATTTTTTGATTATTACTTGGGAATAAGAGCAAAGAGCTTATATCTTCCTATTGAGATGATAAGACTTCTTCCACCATTCCTACTCTTAAGGAGTGTTGAACCACCCTTTGTGTATAAATAAGGAAAAGTATTCTATACAAAAGAAAAAATATGTGAACATGATATGTGAAGTGTCAAATGCAGGATAGGGGGTCTCATTAAGAGCCAGCCTACCATGATCATGAGGATGGAAGTGAAGTGGCATTCCCATTATGGCCACCACACCAGGGATATGGTCCAAAAGGTATATCAAATAAACAAACCTTGGAACAGGAGGTCTCATTACGAGCCGGCATGCCCACTTTTCGCTCCTTCCTCGTGAATGGCATTATGGTTAACTGGTCACCAAGCCAGCATAATGATCTACATTTTGACATAGCAACATTCATAAGTATACACAAAGGATCATGGTTCCGAGGGTGAAAAAACAACTCTGCCAAGGTTATGGACACCTGTCGGTAGCAGAGTACTGTTAATGGTATTGAAGTCACCTTGGTTACACCAATGGGTAAGATACTAATACTCTTTTGTTTCTTATATCCTAGGAACTAATCATATGTTATTTCCCGATTTATACATCGCATGAACATTTATCATTACCAATCATGGCAACGGAAGTGACCATGACCACTTGAGATTTGGCAAGTACGATACATGTCCTACCCACCAGCCTCATATCATAACACAGCAGCCTCTTATGTAATACGCGATCAATTCTCCGCCTCGATT
This sequence comes from Pinus albicaulis, assembly GCA_034641835.2. Classification (NCBI taxonomy): domain Eukaryota; kingdom Viridiplantae; phylum Streptophyta; class Pinopsida; order Pinales; family Pinaceae; genus Pinus; species Pinus albicaulis. The sequence continues at coordinate 1,561,632,354 of CM076582.1, forward strand.
TCGGTAATTCGTTGTCCTTTTCAACATAGCATAATTCCATATGCTGTTCCTTTCTGACTTGGTTGCAGACCGAGTGCCGCTCCTTTATTTGCCGGCTGGGACAGCCTATCACATTGCGGGGGGGGGGAGGTTAACCTCATTATTCCCTGAATTACGTGTCAGCTCACCATTCGGGAAAGATAGTGTACGACGGTTTGGCATGGTTTAACGGCATGGCATTTCTATTTTTACACAAGTTGCTGTTCATAATCCATTTCCGTTGCATTGTTGCATACTCTGTGTTTTTTTCGAAATCTTGCGATTATCACCCTCTCTGTGTTTCAAACAGCACAAGTAGTTGCTGTTCCATTGAGAATCCACAGTGAAACCATGGGAGGAAGGGCAATTCGAAGCGAACCTCAGAAGTTGAAAATCTCCGCTGCTGCCCGGGAGATCCTGGAAAGAGCAGGATGGTTGAATTATCTCAGTCGCCTGCAGGAGTCTAATGAAACAGTAGCGATGGAATTTTTGCAGAACCTGCAGGATGATCACTCCACAGTAAGGGGGAAGCGGATAGCAGTCACCGACGATATAATTGCAGAAGTTTCGGGACTACCAGCCACCAGATCACTATGGACATTAAAGAAGGAAAGATTACAGAAGATCATGGAAATTTTCCAGGACGAAGGCCAGGGCTTGACAATTAAGGGGAAAGGAGTTCTGCCAGCAACGCTAGGAGAACCCTGGACGGAATTAGCAAGGACAGTGCAGAACTACATCACCTGCGAAGGGAGGAAAGACGTGGTAAGACCACGACATCTTAAACTCTTAGCTGTTTTAAAGCAGAAATGCTCTGTAAACCTACCTGCATTTCTGAATTCATTACTGCATGATGCCGCACGAAGCATAAAAAAGGCACAACATGTAGAGTCAGTTGTCAGTCACCATGGGCTAATACGACTAATAGTTAGCCATAGTCTCACCCAGCAGCAGAGCAGCTGGGAAGAGCTGCTTGTAATGATTAGGGGGGGATTGACAGCGCCATCCCCAAAACGTAAACATTCTACAAGCACGCCAGAACGTCTGGCAAAACGCAGAGAACATGTCGCTAGTGCATCAGAACGACCAGAGATACACCAGGAATTGGAAAAACACAAGCATGCCATCAATCCACCCGAGCAGCCAGAGGAACCCATAAAATCAGCCCGGTTAGCTCGGATGCGAGGAAGCCTAGAGAAGCCCAGAAAATCAGCTCGGTTAGCTCGAATGCGAGGAAGGCTGGAAAGGCCCCAGGAAAGCACCAGCCAACCAGTAGTAATTGAGGACGAGCAATCCGAAGAGGAAACAGAAGCAGAAGCTGAACAGGAGGAGGAAATGGGACAACAGGGAGGTAGCCCATTACAAGACCCAATGGGAGAAGACGAATTGGCCGCAGTCCTGGCCAATATGGGTAAGTATGGCCAACCTTCTAGTCCATAAGACCTCCACGACAAACCCCAAGAAGAAAACACATCTGAAAAATCACATGCAATAGAGGCAGAAAAAGGGAATCTGCCTGTTCATGATGAAGAAGAGATGGGAGATACTGAACGGGAAGAATCTGTTCCCAAGACACCAGAGGAAATTCCAGAGGGAGTAGGAGCAGAAAAAGCAGTTGCCCAAGAAGAGACAGAACCAGTCAAGGTTCCTACCCCAGAACAGCCAGAGCAGAACAGCGAGGAAGCACACCAAGAGAAAGATCCAGAAACTAGTCATGGTCCAAACCGCAGCAGTCAGCCTGCTGTTCCTTCTACTGAAACGGTGGAAATTAAGAAATTGCGAATGGAACGGCAGAAATTATTGAATACAATAACCCATATCAGACAACAAATTAGAATTCTGAAAGCAAACCAGAGGGTAAGAAGGACCGGAGGGAAGAAAAAGAGGGCCAACAATCGCCCTGCTATTCAAAACCCTACTGAAAATCCATCCGCCGTTCCAAATACTGATGAGGAATAGCAACAGACCGATATTCGCGTTAAAATAGAAAGGGATGATATAAGGACCAGTGAAAAGGAAATCCAGACAGAGGCACCACCCTCAGGTGTAATAAGGATTCTGAACTCCAAACATCATAATAAGAAAGTGCAGGTAAAACTCCCGGCCTCTGTTGACCTATGGAAAAAAGATCCGAAGACGAAAACCTTGCATAAAATGATGAAGCAAGCCCAGCAGGAAGCCGAACAACTTAGAGAGCAAATGGTCCCCCGAGAAAAATATGAAGAGTTACAGCAGCAACTAAGGGACGTCAATCAATCCAAAAGCCAGGCCTTTGAAGGATGGAAAAAAGAACAAGAGGAAGTTGCACAGGTAACCCGTAGACTAGATACTGTTATCAAGCAGATGAATACCTTGTGTTCTTTATACAATGATGTTTTAGCATGTAGGGCCCCTGCTAAGAACTATGCTATGTTTTTATTAGAACGGTATTAACAATTAAAAATAAAAGCTGTTAAAGCAGGCGCCCCTATACAAATCAACACTGTCAATGATTTTATAGACTGCTGTAAACACTATGGAGTGAAGGTCCAAAGATTGCTGTGTGAACTTTATTTGCATGACCTTGTGCTAGATCAGGAGACTGAGTTGAACCCTGGCCCTTTTGTTGGGGACATCCAATTACAAGCATTCATTTCATTTGGGGTTAATCAGGTTAAGTGGCTCAAAGCCTATGATACTTTCCAGAGTCAGGAAAATGGCCTAGATTTACGGGTAAGGGCTGAGCCTAGGAACCCAGTGCAGTTGTGGAAAGCTCATAGAAACCACATAAGGACTCCGGGTGTCATTGAAACATTAGGACCCATGCATGAGGCACTCATTCGAGAGAATTTAGAATATTTTCTTTCCATCAAAGACCTGGCCATTAATGCAGCCAAATTTCGGTACCGAATCTCTGATCCAAACATCCAGCTCAGCGAACCATTTAAGTATGAGAATTTTGAATTAGCTGCCAACCGTTTGAACCTCTATGGCGAGAGCATTTTGAAAGCAGGGCCATCCTGGTTAGGATATAGATTTCGCACTCCAATTATTTGGCACCCTGCACCCGGATACCAGGCCCTGTATGAGATGCCTGAGGGGCAAACAGGTCAGTTCTTTGACTATCTAATCACTCATCATGGCTGTAGGCCTCCGCATGAGACTCCTTCTCCAGCATATTCTCTCACTGCCTTGCATGTCAACTACAATGTTTCCATGAGGACATGAAACAAGGTAAGCAGGGGGGTGTGTGGAGTACTAAAAAGGTATGCTTTTGATGATTATTTCAGTGGCTTTTTAGTAGAATTTGTAAACCTTTTTGCATCATGAATTTGGAAAATAATAAGGAACTATAAAAAAACATGTGAGAGTTGATATGCAAGACTTAACCGCTAATAATGGTTATTTTCTGTGCAGGAAAAGGAGAAAACGAGGAATTTCCGCTCCAAAGGAAGAGACAAAGTCGAGATAACTGCTGTCCCTCTGAAGGAGAACCGAATGCAAACAAGGCTAAACAGATTAAAGCAAATAGGCCCGGAAAAAGAGGAGAAGACACCAGCTCGGCGCAAAAGAAAAGAAAAGATGAAGAATTAACAGTTTGGCGAATCCCCCAGGATCTTCGATCCTGAGGGATCGCTGCTTTATTTATCTTGTTACTTGGACATCTCCGCCGTCACCTTTATATAAAGGGACAACACTGTTAGCTTGATAATAAGAAGGATACGCTTTTATGTAATTTTCTGTTAAACATCGGCTCTGATTATTAAGTCTCGTTGAGAACTGGTTCATTGTATTTTTGTCCGATGCATTAATAAAAGCTCGGTGATTATTTCATCTCTGCGTCTGGATTAACTTAAAGCAGTGTATCCTTGGAGGCTAAGGGCCCGGCCCCGGAGGACACTTGCTTCTGTACCGTTACGATTTGATTTCTGCGTGGTTTGTTTATTATTGTTATTTGGTAATTTGATGTGCTTTCTGAGTTGTTATTATATGCTCTGTCAAGATTAACTCATTGAGGTTTTTACAGAAAGAATTGTGTATTGACTCTGCATCAAGTTATTAATCCTTTCAGAGTTGATTGCATGTTGTTAAGTCGTAACTGAATATTCTTACTATTCTGTTACAGAGCTTTTATACTGAACGTTCGTGTTATAGATTCATTTGAAGTAGTGTTTCTCATGATTATTGGATTCAGAAATAATGCCGTTCTATTTGGAAGCACAGTTGTATTCTTGTTGATTAAGATTGATCAAATTACTATTTCAGCATGTTGTGTGCGTATATGATTTGCTATAGCTGTTCCATAACTTGTCAATCGTTGATGCTATTCCATTAGTGTGTTTTGCGTGATTTGCCTTAAGAGTGAAAGATTGTTATTTGATTGCATTGGAGTTAATAGATTAAGTTTGATTTCGACTCGCGAGACTTAGTTGTTCAATAGTTGTTCCATTTTAAAACTAATGTTCCAATTCAGACTTGCTGTTCAATTCTTTATTTGCTGTTCCATTTACTCGCATTTGTTGTTTTGGCGTGAGGAACGATCTAAGGCTGTAGTGAGCTTTGGCATTCTCTGTCTAGGTCCCAGACCCGTGGTCTATGCTTTAATTTCATTTCCATCAGTTTCCGAAGGGATGGGTTATCACTGCCGAACCCTTGACTGATAAGCTGCTGAGTTCTCCGAATGTGTGATTTACTCTTTTGAAGTAATTTAGTTACAGACAAGCATCCGTTTACTCTTGTATTTCTTGAACACTGTACTACTAGAATTACTCTGACAAGTGATAGCCTCAGACTGAGACACTCTTTGGAATAACAAAACGCTCCTGGATTGACATATTAATGTGAGGTAATTAGAGGTGAAAGAGACCCTTTTTATAGCTCTACAGGAAGTATTTAAGAGGTGATGCATCGCATCGAAGAATAAAACGAGCTCGACAAGTGGGCTCGAAAGGGCATTTTATGTATTAAAATGATTTATTATTGTTATGTTGCCAAAAGTTATCTGAGTTATATAACGCGGTATTTTATATGTTAAAACTCTGTATAATTATGTTGAGAGTTGAAATTGCATTATATATAAAAAGCACAATTACATATACATGGCAGTTACACCACGACAGTGAACAGGAGATCAAACAGAGCCGAAAAGGACAAACACAGTCACAGAAAAGACAAAATCAGTGATCCAAAACTGAATGGGTTGATTTGTAATCCTCATTGTAACTGAATGTATACGTTTTTGATTGATTTATATTGTTTTTGATGCACTGGAAAATCTTCGAAAGAAATAAAACTCCATTGTAAAACTGATAGTTGTATAAATTGCTGAGATTTTCTAAATGAGTTGGAAAAATAAGTGAGGAGGCAAAATGAAAAGATTTAGGGCTATTCACTTTGAATTCCTTGTATAATATGAACTGTTATGAGGAAAACTATATAAATCATATCACATTGATGTGCAAAAATAAGTTAGAGAAAGCAGAAAATGAAGAATTATGTCAGAGAAGATAAGCAAGAGAGTAGCAGAAAGAGAGGCTGCAGAACAGAGCTGATATCTGAGGTAAATCAGCAAATATTTTCTTTTGATTGAATGAGGAAGTTTGAGCTTCCCTATCAAGTTGAAGCTTGATAGATGTCAGTTGTAGATGACTGAGGTTGGAGCCTCCTGTAGGTTGGTGCCTGCAGAAAATTAGTGGTGAGAGGGAGGTGGAGCTTGCCTTTGCATCAACACAATAATAAGATGTGGTTTTATCCCTTTATGGGTTTCCACTTATATCTGTTGTCTCTATGTGTGTTTCATATGTGTTGATATGATCTACCCAATCTGCTTAATGTTTGCTGCTCTTATAATAATTTTGGTGTCACATTAATTTAATACTTGCTGCAACATATTAAGACTATTCAGATATTAGAGTTGGTTATAAGCCTGATCAAAATTTTAAAAAGCTTATGTGTGTGTTAAATTGATTCACCTCCCCCTCTCAGTTTAACTAAGGATTCAATAATTGGTATCAGAGCTATTTCCTTTTGTACCAGTTTAACTAATGAAAGGAGATCCTAGGTCCCCAGGATGGCTAGTCAAGAAGGAAGCTCAACCAATAAAGTCCCTTTTTTCACCGGTGCTAATTATGCCTTCTGAAGAATCATAATGAGAGAATACATAATGTCTCTAGGAATAGAGGTTTGCGCTATTGTGAAATTTGGATATGCCCCAAAGGCAACTAACCTAGAAGAGAGAAGCTAAAAAAGAATTTGTAGCAAATGCGAAGGCCATGAATGCAATCTTAAATGGACTATGTGAGGCTGAATTTATCAAAGTAATGCACAAAAATACTGCCAAAAATATGTGGGATACTTCTAAAAACATCCATCAGGGAAATAAAAAGGTAAAGACAGGAAAACTTCAATTATATAGAGCTCAGTTTGAAAATTTAAAAATGAATGATGATGAAGATGTTGGCAGCTTCTTCTTAAGAGTTGCAAAAATTGTTAACAATATGAAAGCTCTTGGAGAAACCATACTAGAAAGTGTAATTGTACAAAATATTCTAAGATCTCTTCCACCCAGTTTTAACCCCAAGGTGTCTGCAATAGAAGAAACAACTGATTGGGAAACCTTGACCATGAACCAGTTACTTGGAAATCTAACAGCCTATGAGATGAGACTCCCACAGAAGAAGCCAAGTGCGAGGGAGGCATATTTTAAAATAGAAAAGAAGAAAGAAGAAAATGAAGACATATGTTCTTGCTCTGATGAAGAAGAGGCCAAGTTTGTCAAGAAACTGGATAGCATCTCAGGTAAATATAAAGGTAAAATTCCATTCAAATGATTTAACTGTGGAAGAGTTGGACAGTATGCTGCTAAGTGTCATCATAAGAAAGCAAGGAATCAGGCTCATGAATCAGAGAAAACTACACCAAAGAACTGGCAGAAAGGAAAGAAATTCAATAGAAAATCTTACTATGTTCAACAAGACAACAGTGCATCCGAAGACTCAGATGAACCCTCAAGTGAAGAAGGAACCTCTTAATTTTTATTGATGGCCATAGAAGAACTTGAAGGAATCCTTCTAGAAGATGAAGAAGAAGGTGAATTTGACCTTGAGGGGGAGCTAATAAGTTCCCTGGAGGAGATTAACAGACTCAAACTGAAGTGTAGAAAACAAAAGGACATTCTCCTGAAGTATGTAAGAGAATATCAAAATTAAAAAGTCCCCATGCAGTTGAAGGTAGAGCTTGAAGAAGCCAAGAAGATAGGAGAAATGTTACTTAAGAAAATCAAGGATAAAAATAAAGAACAAGAGATGTTGGAAGAAGAAGTAGTATGTCTGAGGAAGAAATTAGAAAATGCTCAAAGGAAAGTGTTTATAAATTCTTCTCAAACAACAAGCTCTGGTAAGTTGAATGAAATTATGTATGCTCAAAGATCTCCTCTGATGAAAACTGGGATAGGCTATGAAGGAGAATCAAGTAAAAGCAAAGAAAAAGAAAACAAAAATATTATTTTTTTGTAAAAGCAAAGAAGGCTGATGAAGCAGCTCAAATATTTCCTACAAAAGAAGAAACATGTAATGAGGGAGACAGAAACCAGAAGAAACCTCTAATAACAAAGAATGAAATAAATACTTAGAAAACATAAAAAGGATCATGTACCCCTGAGTATGTCAAATTTGGCAGTCATCAAAGTAGATTCTTCCTACCTATGAAAAATGCCACCTACTATGCCTGCCACAAGTTGGGACACATTACTGCATATTGTCATACAAGGAGGAGTAATTCAAACTAGAAAAAGATGCAAACAGTGAAGAGACTGTCTCAAGAAAACAAATGGAGAAGACAACCTCACATCAGGTATGCAAATTGTTTCTATGGTTACTGTTTTTATTGTAAGGAATTTGGCCATAAAATCATTGAGTGCAGAAAATATGGACAAAGATTGATGTTCAACACCTCAAGGAGGTTTATGAACCATAGAGATTTTACTCATACTCGCAATTTTGTGAAAATTATAATAAAATGTTGTGTATGCAATAAAATTGGACATATGCCTTCCAAATGTCCTCTGAGAGGATGTGGTTCATCATCTCACAAAAGATACCAAACAAAAGGATTTTTCCAGTGGAAAAAGAAGGTGAATAAATGTGACTTGGCTCTAACTGCTCAAGACCTGAAAAGCCAATTGTATTTGGACAGTGGCTGCTCAAAACATATGAGTGGAGACAGAAGCAAGTTTATAAATTTTGATGAAAAGAAATATGGTAATGTTACTTCTGGCAATGATAAATTAGGAAAAATCAAAGGAAAAGGCTCAGTTAGCCTAGATAATGGTAGAGGAAAGGCCCACAATGTACTATTTGTAGATGGGTTGAAAGAAAACTTGCTGAGTGTCAGTCAAATGTGTGATAAAGGCTGTGAAGTTCTTTTTAGAGCACAAGATTGTGAAGTCAGATCAAGCACCATGGGAAAGAATCTACTCAAAGGTGTTCGAATAGAGAGTAATGTTTACATAGTGAAAGAGGAGTATGAATCATGCCATCTTAGCAAACTTGAGGAGTCATGGTTATGGTATAGGATATTGGGACATCTCAGCTTTGACCATATTATCAGACTGAGCAAGAATAAAGCGGTCAGAGATATGCCAAAAATAAAAGGCCTTCAAATACCATATGAAAATCTTGTCAATTGGGCAAACATGCCTGCACATCCTTTAAGCCCAAAGATGAGCTATCAAGAAGAAGACCACTCTAGCTTGTGCACATGGACCTGTGTGGACCTACAAGAACTAAAACACCAAGTGGAGAATCCTACTTCATGCTGATAATAGATGATTTCTCCAGAATGACATGGGTTGCATTTCTCAAGAAAAAATCGGAAGCACAGGAGAAATTCAAGATATTCAAAGAATTAGCAGAAAATCAAATAGGATGCAAGCTAAAATGCATCATATCAGACAGAGGAGGTGAATTCACAGATTATTAATTTGCAGACCTATGCAATGAACATGGGATAGAGAAACCATTTACTATTGGAGGGACACCTCAACAGAATGGAGTAGCAGAGAGACAAAACAGGCATGTAAAACAAATTTCCAGATCCATGATGCAAGATAGTAATATTGCTCAAACCTTCTGGGCAGAAGCAGTACACATAGCCGTGCATATCCTTAACAAATCTCATTTAAGGCCAAGCAGTGACAAGACTCCCTCTGAACTATGGCATGGTAAACCAGCTTCAATCAAGAACTTTAGAGTCTTTGGAAGCAAGTGTTACATAAAGCAAAATGATGAAAATATGGGGAAGTTTGATGCAAGAGCAGATGAAGGGATATTTGTAGGATATGCATTCAAGATTAAAGGGTACAGGTGTTACAACAAGTCTCTTCAAAAAATTGTAGAAAGAATTGACGTAAGATTTGATGAAGAACTTCCAAACAAGACAAGAAGTACAGACTGCAATAGTCCTTCAGACAATCATGAAGAATAAAATCAAGATGATGATGAAGCAAGCAAGACAACAGAAAATGTTGAACTGAGCTCGAAAGGCCCCTCAAGATACACTCAAAAGAACCATCCAACAGATCAGATCATTGGAGACAAGAGTGTAGGAGTCCAGACAAGAAGGAAACTAACTGAATAGACAGAAGAGGCATACATAGCCATGTTATCACAAATAAAGCCAAAGAAGTTTGAAGAAGAAATAAAGGACAAGCATTGGGTGAATGCTATGAATGAAGAATTGGACCAAATTGGGAAGAACAATACCTATGAATTAGTTCCTAGACCCACTAAGAAAAATGTCATAGGCTCAAAATGGGTATTCAAGAATAAAATGAATGAGCAAGGACAAGTAATCAGGAATAAAGATAGACTTGTTTGCAAAGGATATTCACAAATCGAAGGACTTGATTACGATGAAACATTTTCCCCTGTAGCCAGAATGGAAACTATCAGAATGTTTCTGGCCTTTGCATGCTACCAAGACTTCAAGTTATATCAAATGGATGTGAAATTTGCATTTCTGAATGGAGATCTAGAAGAAGAAGTCTACATGGAACAAACAGAAGGTTTCTCATTAACATGCAAAGAACACTATGTGTGCAGAGTAAAGAAGGCTCTATATGGACTAAAACAAGCCCCTCGTGCTTGGTACTCAAGGCTGGATAAGTACTTGCAAAAACAAGGCTTTAAGAGAGGAGGAGTAGACAACAATCTATACATAAAAGCCCATGGAAATGAACTCCTGATTGTTGTAGTATATGTTGATGACATTATATTTGGAAGCAACAAAGATGAGCTAGCAAAAGGATTTGCTGAATAGATGAAATCAGAGTTTGAGATGTCTATGATTGGAGAGCTCACCTTCTACTTAGGACTTCAAATTCAACAAAAGAACACAGGCACATTCATCTCATAGGAAAAATACTTAAAATAGATGTTGAAAAAGTTCAAAATGGAAGACTGCAAACCTGTGTCAACTCCCATGATCATTGGATGCAAGCTATTTGCTGATGATGGATCTACTGAGATAGATCAAAGACTTTATAGATCCATGATAATGTTGGAAATATTGTCATTGATGGAAATGGAGGCAGCAAAGACAGAGACAGACAATGGACACAACAAAGAAGCAAACGAAGGAAGCAAAGGAGACAGGCACATGCAGAGGCAGCGAATATAGAGGCAGAACCTTTATCGGGCGAGCGAGAGGCATTCTCAGCAGTAAGTGGGGTAGAACAACGAAGCCGGCGAAGGCGAGCGGAAAGCAAACCATCATTAGAGAGTCACTGCTGCGGTAGAAACACTAAACATAAATTCCGAGAATCATAACCCAAGCAAAAATGTATGCATATATATATAACCTTATTTAGAGAATCCAAACCCAAGCCGGAGGATATATATATATATATATATATATATATATATATATATATATATAAATTTGTAATGGAGCACTTTAATGGACAAAGAGCCAAAGGTATCAAAGCCTTATATGGTGGGACCCTTTCCCAATCGCATCGGAAAATTGACAGCGGAACATATACAAACAAAGAATTGCGATTGTGATGAAGCCCAGACCCGATGGGTTTATAAACCGTAATTGATATGTGTCGGAACATATATAAACAAAGAATTGCGATTGCGATGAAGCCCGGACCCGATGGGTTTATAAACCGTAATTGATATGTGTCGGAACATATATAAACAAAGAAATTTCGATTGCGATGAAGCCCAGATCATATAAAAAAAGGTTCTAAGAATAAATATATATATTTATAAGTGGAGTGCTTTATGATAAATAAATAACCAAAGTACCATAAGGTGGGACCAAATCGCATCGAAGAAAAACAAAGCAGCGGAACATGCAAATAGGAAGTTGCGATTGCGATTGAAGTTCGGACCCGATGGACTTATAAAATATGATTTATATAGGCTTAAGTTCCACTTCAAAGCAAATCTCTCATCGCATCGAAAATCTAAGCACAACGGAACAGGTTAATGAAACTTTTGATTGCAATTGGCAAAGCCAGACGCGATAGTCGTATAAAATCCGTCATATAAAACATGGTCGAGTCTGCACATTAATCGCATCAGAGAAAAATTGTGCAGCGGAACTTGCAACTAAAAGTTGCGATTGCGATCATTCGTAATCAGAAACCTATGGAGGGTATATCGCATCAGAGCAAGGCAGCTTGCGATTGCGATAAATCGCAATCGGAAACCTCTGGAGGAGAAATATATCGCATCGGAAAGCATGGCAAGTGGGCCCGAAAGGGAATTTGTTAAGTATTAAGATGATTCTTTATTGAAGTGGCGGTTTTTTTGTTAAAACTTTATATAAGGATGCTGAGTATTGAAATGTGCCGCGTGGTCTGTGGACCCACGGGCCTCGGCTTAAGGTGGAGGGAGATTATTAATATAATACGATTGCGATGTATGGAATTGCATCGGGCCATAAAACAAAGGCCGTGGTGTATGTATGTTCCGCTTAAGGAACTCACCACATCAACAAGACACTTGCTGTGTAAAAGGTTTGAATTTGCCCAGATTTAAAGTCAGCAATTGCTTATATATATATATATAAAAGGCACTGTTATATATTTAAAAGGCGTTGTTACAGAGTCGCATGATTTAAAAAGTGTAGTTACATAAATACAGGAGTTACACAGCAGCCATAAATAAAAAGGCATACAGACGAGAGAAAGGGACAAACACAGTCAAAGAAAAGATAAATGTGCAGTGATCCAAAAGGCTGTATGAGTGAGCTGGAGCTCTCATTGTAATTAAATGTAATATTTTAATTGATTTATATTGTTGTGATGCATTGGCAAGTATCCGAAAGAGAAAAAATATCCCACTATAATGTTAAATTGATACCTACAGTTATATTTATTGAATGAGCAGATAAAAGGAATGAGAAGACAGACGCCAAAGAGTCATGACTGTTCAGTCCAAATTCTTTGTGAAATACAAACAGTCATGTGAATAAATCTATATATAATATTAACTGGATATGCATAAGAGAGGTTAGAGAGAGTAAATATAGAGAAGGCAGAGTATAGAAGTGTGAGGTAGAGAAGATTAAGAAAAAAAGAGCAGAAAGAGAAGCTACAGAACAAAGATGATATCTGGGGTAAATCAGCAAAAATTCAGTTTGATAAATTGAGGAAGTTGGAGCTTTCCTATCAAGTTGCAGCTTGATAGTTGTTAGTTGTAGCTGACTGAGGTTGGAGCCTCCTGCAGGTTGGTGCCTGCAGAAAATTGAAGGGAGTTGGTGCTTCCTTGCAAGTTGTAGCTTGCAGAATTGAGGTTAGAGCCTTCTGTAGGTTGGTGCCTATAGAAAAACAATGGTGAGAGGGAGTTGGAGCTTGCCTTTGCATCACAACAATAATAAGATGTGGTTTTCTCCCTTTATGGGTTTCCACTTACATCTGTTGTCTCTATGTGTGTTTCCTATGTGCTGATGCAATTCTTTCAATCTGCTTAAATTTTTTCTGCTCTCAACATAAGTATGGTGTCACATTAATTTAATATTGGCTACAAAATTTTAAGACTGTTCACATATTAAGCTATAAATAAGTTTGGTGAAATTTTTTAAAAGGATCATGTATGTATTAAACTGATTCACCCCCCCCCCCCCCCCTCTAGTTTAATTAAAATTCACTCAATTATTGGTATCAGAGCAGGTTCCTTTGTACAAGTCTAACAACTGAAAGGAGATCCTAGGTTCTCAGGATGGCTAGTAAAGAAGAATGTTCAACCAATAAAGCCCCTTTTTTCACTGGTGCAAATTATGCTTTCTGGAAAATCATAATGAGGACATACATAATGTCTCTAGGAATATAAGTCTGGGCTGCTGTGGAATATGGATATGCCCCAAAGGCAACTGGCTTAGAGAAAGAAACCAAACAAGATTTTGTAGCTAACGCAAAAGCCATGAATTCCATCTTGAATGGATTGTGTGAAGAGGATTTTATCAAATTAATGCACAAAGACACTGCTAAAGAAATGTGGGATACTCTGGAGAACATCCATGAGGGAGACAAGAAAGTAAAGACTGCCAAAATTCAGGTCTATAGAGCCCAGTTTAAGAACTTAAAAATGGATGATGATGAAGACATTTCTAGCTTCTTTCTAAGGGTTGCAGAAATAGTAAATAACATGAAGGCTCTAGGTGAAAACATAAAAGAAGCTGTGATTGTACAAAATATTCTAAGATCTCTTCCACCCAGGTTTAATCCCAAGGTGTCTACAATAGAAGAAACAACTAATTGGGAGACCTTGACCATGAACTAGCTACTTGGAAATCTAACATCATATGAGATGAGGCTCCCACAGAAGAAGCCAAGTACGAGGGAGGCAGCCTTTAAAACAGAAAAGAAGAAAGAAGAAGAGGGAGACATATGCTCTTACTCAGATGAAGAAGAGGCAAAATTTGTCAAGAAATTGGATGAAGGAATCGGGTAAATACAAAGGTAAACTTCCTTTCAAGTAACTGCTTGTGGAAGAAGTTGGACACTATCTTGCTAAGTGTCCTCACAAAGTAACGAATCGAGGCTCAAGAGTCGGAGAAAAATAAATCTAAGAGCTGGCATAAAGGAAAGAAGTTCAGCAGAAAATCATTCTATGCTCAACAAGACAATAGTACATCTGAAGATTCAGATGAACCCTCAAGTGAAGAAGGAACCTCTGAATTCTTATTGATAGCCATAGAAGAACTTGAAGGACTCTTGCTAGAAGATGAAGAAGAAGAAGGGCAAGTCGACCTTGAGGGGCAGCTAACAAGTGCTCTGGAGGAGTTTGACAGCTCAAACTAAAGTGCAGAAAACAAAATGAAATTATTCTCAAGTATGTAAGAGAAGAACAAAACTCAGAAGTCCTCATGCAGCTGAAGGTAGAGCTTGAAGAAGCCAAGAATATAGAAGACATGTTACTTCAGCAAATCTAGGATAAAACCCGAGAACAAGAGAAGTTGGAAGAAGAAGTTGTATGTCTGAGGAAGAAATTAGAAAATGATAAGAGGAAAGTGTCTACCAATTCCTCTCAAACAACAATATCTAGTAAGTTGAACGAAATTTTGGATGGTCAAAGATCTCCTATGATAAAAACTGGAATAGGCTATGAAGGAGAATCAAGTAAAAGCAAAGAAAAAGAAAACAGAGAGATTATTTTTGTAAAAGAAAAGAAGAATGATGAAGCAGCTCAAACAATTCCTACAAAAGAAGAAACCTATAATTAGGAAGACAGAGATCAGAATAAACCTCTAATAACAAAGACGGAAATAAATACTAAGAAAATAGAGAAAGGGACATATGCCTCTGAATATGTCAAATTTGGAAGCCATCAAAGGAGATTATTCCCTCCTATGAAGAATTCCATCTATTATGTCTGCCACAAGCTAGGACACATTGCTACATATTTCCATGCAAGGAGGAGTAATTCAAACTAGCAAAAGATGCAAACATTGAAGAGACTACCTCAAGCAAACAAATGGAAAAGACAACCTTACACCAGGTATGCAAATAGTTTCTATGGTTACTGTTTTTATTGTAAGGAATTTGGCCATAAAATCATTGAGTGTAGAAAGTATGGACAACGATTGATGTTCAACACCTCAAGGAGGTTTATGAATCAAAGAATTTTTGTTCATACTCACAATTCTGCAAAAACTATGATCAAATGTTGTATATGCAATCAAGTTGGACATATGCCTTCCAAATGTCCTCTGAAGGGATGTGACTCATAATCTCACAAAAAATACCAAACAAAAGGATGCTTCCAGTGGCAAAAGAAGGATAATAAGTGTGACCTGGCTCTAACTGCTCAAGATCTGAAAAGCCAATGGTATTTGGACAGTGGCTGCTCTAAACACATGACTGGAGACAGAAGCAAGTTTATAACTCTTGATGAAAAGAAATCTGGCAATGTTACTTTTGGCAATGATAAATTAGGGAAGATCAAGGGAAAAGGCTCAGTCAACATAGAAAATGGCAGAGGAAAGGCCGAAGATGTACTATTTGTAGATGGGCTGAAAGCAAATTTACTAAGTGTCAGTCAGATGTGTGACAAAGGCTGTGAAGTTCTTTTTAGAGCACAAGATTTTGAAGTTAGATCAAGCACCACAGGTAAGACTCTGCTCAAAGGAGTTTGAACAGAGAGTAATGTTTACATTGTGAAAGAGGAAGATGAAGCATGTCATCTTAGCAAACTAGAAGAGTCATGGTTATGGCATAAAAGGTTGGTACATCTCAGCTTCGATCACATCCTCAGACTAAGCAAGAAGAAAGCTGTCAGAGACATGCCATAAATAAAGAGGACGTCTAATACCATATGATAATCATGTCAATTAGGCAAATAGACTCGCACATCCTTCAAGGCCAAAGATGAGTTATCAACAAGAAGACCTCTACTACTTGTGCACATGGATCTGTGTGGACCTGCAAGAACTAAAACACCAAGTGGATAATCCTACTTCATGTTGATAATAGATGATTTCTCCATAATGACATGGGTTGCATTTCTCAAGAATAAATCAGAAGCTCTGGAAAAATTCAAAATATTCAAAGCTTTAGCAGAAAATCAGAAAGGATGCAAGCTTAAATGAATCAGATCAGACAGAGGAGGTGAATTCACAGATTATGACTTTTCTGACCTATGAAATGAACATGGCATAAAAAAACAATTTACAAGAGATCTGTTCAACAAATGGCCAGATCCATGATGCAAGAGAATAATATTCCACAAATCTTCTAGGCAGAAGCAGTACACACAATAGTGCATATCCTTAATAAATCTCACTTAAGGCCTAGTAGTGACAAGACTCCCTATGAACTATGGCATGGAAATACAGCTTCAATCAAACATTTCAAAATCTTTGGAAGCAAGTGTTACATAAAGAATAATGATGAAAATCTTGGAAAATTTTATGCAAGAGCAGATGAAGGGATATTTCTAGGATATGCATCCAAAATTAAAGGGTACAGGTGCTACAACAAGACTCTTCGAAAAATAGTAGAAAGAATTGATGTGAGATTTTATGAAGAACTTCCAAACAATACAAGAGATACTGACTGCTTCAATCCATCAGACAACCATGAAGAAGAAAACCTAGATGATGAGGAAACAAGCAAGACAATAGAAGAAACAGAGCTGAGTTCTAAAGCTCTCTCAACATATACTCAGAAGAACCATCTTGAAGATCAGATCATTGGAGACAAGACAGTAGGGGTCCAAACAATAAGGCAGCTAACAAAACAAACTGAAGAGGTATACATAGCCATGTTGTCACAAATAGAGCCAAAGAAATTTGAAGAAGCTAGCAAGGACAAGTCTTGGGTAAATGCTATGAATGAAGAATTGGACCAAATTGAGAAAAACAATACCTGGGAATTAGTTCCTAGACCCACGGAGAAAAATGTCATAGGCTCAAAATGGGTATTCAAAAACAAAATGAATGAGCAAGGACAAGTAATCAGGAATAAAGCTAGACTAGTCTGCAAAGGATATTCACAAATGAAAGGACCTGATTATGATAAAACATTTTCCCCCATAGCCAAAATGGAAGCCATCAGAATGTTTCTGGCATTTGCATGCTACCAAAACTTCAAAGTATATTGAATGGATGTAAAATCTGCATTTCTGAATGGAGACTTAGAAGACGAAGTCTACATGGAACAACCAGAATGCTTCTCATTGACAGACAAAGATGAATATGTGTGCAGACTGAAGAAGGCTCTATATGGACTGAAACAGGCTCCTCGTGCTTAGTACTCAAGACTGGATAAATATTTTCAAAAGCAAGGCTTTAAGAGAGGTCGAGTAGACAACAATATATACATAAAAGCCCATGAAAATGAACTCCTGGTTGTTGTAGTATATGTTGATGACATTATGTTTGGAAGCAACAGAGAAGAACTAGCAAAAGGGTCTGCTGATGAGATGAAAACAGAGTTTGAGATGTCTATGATTGGAGAGCTCAGTTTCTACTTAGGACTTCAAAATCGGCAAAAGAACACAAGTACATTCATCTCACTGGAAAAATACATAAAATAAATGTTGAAAAAATTCAAAATGGAGGACTGCAAACCTATGTCAACTCCCATGATCACGGGATGCAAGCTGTGTGTTGATGATGGGTCTGCAGATATAGATCAAAAACTCTACAGATCCATGATAGGAAGTCTGTTGTATCTGACAGCATCAAGACCAGACATCATGCTAGCAGTAGGACTAGCGGCTAGATATCAAGAAGCACCTAAACAAAATCACCTTCTTGCAGTCAAAAGAATATTTAGATACCTATAAGGAACAACACAATATGGACTTTGGTATCCTAAAGGCAAAATCTTCAATTTGACAGCATACACAGATGCAGATTGGGCAAGCTGTGTAGTTCACAGGAAAATCACAAGTGGAGGTGCTTTCTATCTAGGAGAAAGTCTAGTGGCATGGTTAAGCAAGAAACAAACATCTATCTCTCTGTCTACAACAGAAGCAGAATATATAGCAGCAGCAGCATGTTGTACACAAGTCATGTGGATGAAGCAAACCCTCCAAGACATGAAGGTAAGCATTGATGAACCTATCTCAATCCAATGTGATAATACAAGTGCTATAAGCATATCTAAAAATCGTGTGCTTCACTCAGAAACTAAACATATACCAATCAAGTATCATTTCCTCCGAGAGCAAGTGGCTCAGAAGATATTAAAACTGGAGTATGTACCAACAAAAGAACAGACATCAGATATATTTACTAAACCGCTTACTAGAGAACCATTTGAATATTGAGAGACAAACTAGGGGTAGTATCTATAGATGCTACTCTCTAATATGAAGAGAAAGCACAGTTTCAAGGGGAGAACAAAAACGAAAATATCATTCCCAGGGGGAGATCAACCAGCAAGGAAAGCATGAAAACATGTCCTCGGGATCAAAAGGATTATGGCAAGAATACATTTAGCGTAAAAGAATCAATAAAAAGGCAAAAGGGTCAGTGGTGCAGCGGAAGAGTGGTGAATCCGACGTGAACCGAACACTGAAAAGTAGTGAACCCGACGGGAATCTAATCCAAAGGTTGAAGCAGTAGCGTACAAAGTCAGAAAATTTCAGAGAGAGGAAATGCACGAAAGGTTGAAAAAGGATAAAAACATAGGATCAAAGAATAAGATCTACACTAAGAATTCAAACCCCTTGCCATTGATGTCAAAGGGGGAGGAAGAGCAAGCAACAGGAGAAAGGATTCTACAGTTGTAGCTGACTGAGGTTGGAGCCTCCTGTAGGTTGGTGCCTACAGAAAATTGAAGGGAGTTGGTGCTTCCTTGCAAGTTGTAGCTTGCTGAATTGAGGTTAGAGCCTCCTGTAGGTTGGTGCCTGAAGAAAAACAGTGGTGAGAGGGAGTTGGAGCTTGCCTTTGCATTACAACAATAATAAGATGTGGTTTTCTCCCTTTATGGTTTTCCACTTACATCTGTTGTCTCTATGTGTGTTTCTTATGTGTTGATGTAATTCTTTCAATATGCTTAATTGTTTGCTGCTCTCAACATAAGTATGGTGTCACACTAATTTAATATTGGTTGCAACATTTTAAGACTGTTAACATATTAAGTTGTAAATAAGTTTGGCGAAAATTTTAAAAACGCGTATGTATGTATTAAACTGATTCAACCGCCCCCCCCCCCCAGTTTAATTAAATATTTAACAGATATGAGGTCTGTTATACCTAACAACATCTAGACTAGACATAATCTTGGCAGTAGGACTTGTGGCTAGATATCAGGAAACACCAAAACAAAATAACCTTTTAGCAGTCAAAATAATATTTAGATATCTACAAGGAACTGTACAGTATGGGCTATGGTATCTAAAAGTCAAGAGCTTCACATTGAAAACATATACAGATGAAGATTGGGCTAGCTGTGTAGATGACAGGAAAAGCACAAGTGGAGGTGCATTCTACTTGGGAAAAAGTTTGGTGGCATGGCTAAGCAAGAAAGAGACATCTATCTCTCTATCTACAACAGAAGCAGAATACATAGCAGCAGCAGCATGTTTCACACAAGTCATGTGTATGAAGAAAACCCTCCAAGACATGAAGGTAAGCATTGATCAACCTATCTCTATCAAATGTGATAAAATAAGTGCTATAAGTATTTCAAAAAATCCTGTACTTCATTCAAAAACTAAACACATCCCAATCAAGTACCATTTCCTAAGAGAACAAGTAGCACAAAAGGTACTGAAGTTGGAATATGTGCCAACAAAAGAAAAAACAGTAGATATATTCAAAAAACCTCTTGCTAGAGAGCCATTCGAATATCTGAGAAACAAACTAGGGGTAGTGTCTTCAGATACTACTCTATGAAAGAAAAAGAAAGCTTCATTCCAAGGGGAGAATAGAAAAGAATACATCTTTCCAGGGGGAGATTAGTCAACAAAGAGAGTCACAAAAGAGCCAAAGAAACTAAGAAGAGCATGAAATAGGGCCTCAAGATAAGAGTAATAGGGATGAGATTTAAAAGCACACAGGGAAATAGGCAACCCTTTTCCATTGATGTCAAAGGGGGAGGAAGAGAAAACAACAAAAGAAAGGGTCCAAAAGGCAAGCAGACGAAGTATATTTCCATCAATTCCAAAGTGGGAGACTGTTGGAAATGTTGTCATTGATGGCAAAGGAGATGGCAAAGGAGACAGTTTAGAAACAAAGAGAGAAAAGAGGCAGCAAGATGTAGAGAGAGTCGAGTAGCAGCAAAATAAGCAAGGCAGTACAATACAAAGGTTGCAAAGACAGAAAAAGGAGGTAGAGCCATGAGATGAAACGGTCGAGCAGCAGAGAAAGGTTGCAGAGAGACAGTGAAAACAGAGGCAGAGCCATTTAACAAACCAATAGTGAAATGATTACAGGAGATGCTGAACCGTGTAGAAAGGATGGAACCAAGAAGCTAAATAACAACGGGGCTCTGTGTATAATGGTTAATACCAAGAGTTAAGAAATAAAAACATAACGCAAGTGTTAAACCTTATGGTAGTGTTATATTAAAATAACAATGAAACAGGGGTTTGTATGTTAAGGCAGAGTTCATATATTGAAGTGCTGAAGAAATATGAAATGAAACCTTTAAACAGAGTATATATATTTTCGAAGGCGTGATGAATTTGATGAAGTGGAACCATGAATATAAACGGAACCCTGAACGTGAGTAGTAAAAACGGAACTCAAAAAAATCAGTGGGTTCGTGCGATAGTTGAAGTGGTAAGTAGTATTGTCAAAATGAACACAATATATGTCATTGATGGCCACGTGTCCTAAAGTGGTTTCCAAATACAAATTTTTCACGTGATTTTGGAGAATTATGTGACGAGCATATAATTTGTACGATATTGCGCGTTGTTTGTTGGATAGGGGTCCAAAGCTCAGTTGGTGCGCGAGAGCATATTGACTGTCCGATCAAAGGAGAAGGTGTGGGGAAGAGAACCAAGGATGTGGGCCCTACATTCATAGCTGCGGAGCCCAAGTATTATGCTAATGACTGTGTATTTTGTGTTATGAAAGCTAATAAATAGGCAAAGGTTATAACGTATATTAATATATGTTGATATATATGGTGGGCCGAATGCAGGTTGAATTACATGGTAAAGTGTTCACATATAAGTTAAGTATGTGGGTTTATTATAAGGTTCATAATAAATTGAACAGGGTCGTTATATATGTCCATATATTATAATTGACATGCAAGTCACCAAAGTAGTGCTACATATGATGGTCAGCATATAGTAGTACGCTGTGGGCCCGAGCACCTTTACATGAAGTCGGGGTTTGATACCTATTGCAATGTTAATATGTTACATGGCTAAGGCTATACTGGGAGCGGAAGCATTAATCAAACTGTGGAACCCGAGAGGTTATATATATATATATATATATATATATATATATATATATATATATATATATATATATATATATATATATATATTAAGTACGCTTAAGTTTGAGTCCAAGACTTAATATAATGTTGACGGAAGATATTGTGTGTGTAGTGTGGGACCCCCTACATATAATTCCAATAATCATAACCCAAGCTGGAGGATACATAAACATTATTCCGAGAACCTTAACCCAAGTTTGAGGATACATAAAGAATGAAGCGGCAAAGTAAATATATATGCAACACTTTATATATGTAGCACTTTATAAACAAGGGACCAAAGTATATATGTGTGTGTGTGTGTGTGTGTGTGTCTGTGTGTGAAGCACTCTATTGTTTGGGCCTAGTACAAATGAAGTCCTATGAGGTGGGACCCTCACAAATCACATCAGCGAAAAGTATGGCAGTGGCACATGACAATAAAAGTTCCGATTGCGATTGCAATGAAGATGCGGACCCGATGGGTTTGTGAACTGTGAATCAAATGTGCTTGAGTTTCATCATAACAGTGAACCATCGCATAGAATCGATTAATCGCATTGGCACAATGAAGAGCAGTGAATAGTGAACCATCGCATCGGAGCGATTCATCGCATCGGCACAGTATAGTGCAGTGAACAGTGGATCATCGCATCTGAGTGAAAGAAGAGTATCGAAACATGCAACTGGAAGTTGCGATTGAGATTAATCGCAATAGGAAGTAGTTAAGACGTGATGCATCACATCGGAGAATAAAGTAAGCTCGGCAAGTGGGCTCGAAAGGGAATTTTACGTATTAAAACGATTTATTATTGTTATATTTCCAAGAGTTATCTGAGTTATATAACGCGGTAGTTTATATGTTAAAACTCTATATAATTATGACGAGAGTTGAAATTACATTATATATAAAAATCGCAATTACATATACATGGAATTTACACCACGGCAGTGAATAGCAGATCAAACAAAGTCGAAAAGGACAAACACAGTCACAGAAAAGACAAACTCGGTGATCGAAAACTGAATGGGCTGATTTGTAATCCTCATTGTAACTGAACGTATACGTTTTTGATTGATTTATATTGTTTGTGATGCACTAGAAATTCTCCTTAGGAAATAAAACTCCATTGTCAAACTGATAGTTGTATAAATTGCTCATATTTTCTGAATGAGCTGGAAAAATAAGTGAGGAGGCAGAATGAAAAGAGTTAGGGCTATTCACTTTGAATTCCCTATGGAATACGAACTGTTATGAGGCAAACTGTTAGAGAAAGAAGAAAATGAAGAATTGAGGCAGAAAAGATAAGAAAGAAAGGAGAAGAATGAAAGGCTGTAGAATAGAGCTGATATCTAAGGTAAATCAGCAAATATTTTCTTTTTATTGAATGAGGAAGTTGGAGCTTCCCTATCAAGTTGAAGCTTGATAGATGTCAGTTGTAGTTGACTGAGGTTGGAGCCTCCTGTAGGTTGGTGCCTGCAGAAAATTAGTGGTGAGAGGGAGATGGAGCTTGCCTTTACATCACAACAATAATAAGATGTGGTTTTATCCCTTTATGGGTTTCCACTTATATCTGTTGTCTCTATGTGTGTTGCCTATGTGTTGATATGTTCTACCTAATCTGCTTAATGTTTGTTGCTCTCATAATACGTTTGGTGTCACATTAATTTAATACTTGCTGCAACATATTAAGACTGTTCACATATTAAAGTTGGTTATAAGCCCAATGAAAAGTTTAAAAAGCTTATGTATGTGTTAAACTGATTCACCACATGTCCTTTTAGTTTAACTAAGGATTCAACGTATATCTGTGACAATTTTTTTCAGAGATATTTGGAGAAAATATATGTAGTAGAAACAATTTCAACCCGATACGCATTGGAAAACTCCTTTTCACAAAGCATGCATCTTGCCATATTCAATATTGTCCTTTTTTTTTTTTCCTGCTACTCCATTCTTTTGTTGAGTGTCTCTTGTTGTGTTCTACATAATGATGCCTTATTGTCAATAGAAATATATGAAATCTTGGGAAATGTCCTCTCCTCCTTCATCTAACGTAAGTAATTTCAAAGACTTGTGACTTTGCTTTTCTGCTTTTGCTTTGAAATATTTGATCTTTGCGAAAGTATATATATATATTTTTGAGACAATTAATCCATATTTTCCTGTTATAGGCATCATTAAAGGTCAAAGAGTAAATACTCCCACAAATGGATTGTGTTTGCATTGGTCCAGAGATATCTCTGTGGACATCCTCTAAGGGTTCTTTTTATCTACAACAATGTAAACTTTGAAACGGGAATGAAAACGAGTACCCGTTTTTTGGAGGTAGCAAAAAAGTAATCTGAATTTGAAAAGTGCTCATCTAGAATACACTTTCTTTTTTGGGAGCATTTTTTTCATACTTTAAATTTTCTTATGTATCATTTTTTTTTAAATGTTAGTGATTTTCAAGTTAATTTTAAAAATTGTTGATGCAACATCGACCCCTTTTTTTAGAGGGCTTATTTTTGACACTTTAAATTATCTGTTGTATTAAGTCTCAATATATTTTTTTAAATGTTGATGATTTTCATGTATATTTTGAAAAACATCATTTGTTTTTTTAAAGACATTTTTGACACTTTAAATGTTCTTATGTCCTAGGTATACACAATTTTTTTGTTAAAAAATTTCAAGCTGTCTTATGCCTCTTAGTGTTTTTTGTCCTAAGATATTAGTTTTTTAGGGGGTTTTCAAACATATGTTTTTTTTTCTTTGCAATTTTTTTTTTAATATTTTTTTTTTTTTTTTTTTTTTTTTTTGCAAAATGAAAAAAAGTTACATTAAAGATATATAAAAAATTAAATATAAAATTATATATGAAAACACAAAAAATATTTTTAAAAATTAAAAAAAAAATTCACTTGAAAATTAAGAAAATAAAACTACAAAAAATAAAAAATAATTCGAAACACACATATTAAAAAAAAAAGATAATTAACACACACACACACATAAAAATTTTACATAATTAAAAGAAACCATAATTGTTTTTCATAAAAACCTTAAATTTCAATAAAAAATATAAACAAATTATTAAAAAATAAAAAATAAAAAAAAATCACACTTTAAAATTAAATTTAAAATAGTTAAAAAAAAATAATTAAAAACAAAACTAGAATTTTTTTTGTTTTTTTTTTTAACTTAAAAACTGTGACTAAAACCAATTAAGAAATAAAAATAATTAAAAGAAAAAAAAAATTATGCTACCTAGTCGCAACTCCCAAGGTTGTCCAGCTCGATAGCCGAGCGGTCGCAGGGGGCAACGAAAATTCTCACAATCGGCCCTGTCCCCTGCGGCCTCTCGACTGCTGGGTTGGGCAGTCGTGGGAGCTGCGTCCACAACTCCTACAGTTGCACAACCTGATAGACGAGTGACCACAGGGGGCAAGTTTGATTCTCAGAATGCCCAGCCTAGCGGCCAACCGGTCACGGATGGGCGGTCGAGCCCGAAGGCAAGGTTGACCAGCTGTGGCCACTCAGTTGTCGGGTTGGGCGTCCATGGGAGTTGTGGAGTTCGGAATGGCCCTTGTGGTTGCTCAGCCGCTGGGCTAGGTGGTTGTGGGAGTTGTGGCCGCAACTCTCACAGCCGCCAGCCCGATGATCGAGAAGCCAGAGGGGGCAGGCTGATTCTCAGAATGGGCCTGCCCCCTGTGGCTACTTGGCCGTTGGGTTGGGTGGCTGTGGGAGCTTCGGCATGACTGCCTAGCCCGGCGGTCGAGCGGCCACAGGGGAAAATGCCGATTCTGAGAATCAACCTTGCCACCTCTGGCCACTAAACTCCTACACTAAGCAACATAATTTTTTTATTTTATTTCTATTATTTTCATTTCTTAATTTTTTTTAGTTACTCTTTTTAATTTTATTTTTAGTTTTGTTTTTAATAATTTTTATTTTCTATTTTTAATTTAAATTTAAAGTGTGATTTTTTAAAAAAATTTATGTTTTTATTATTATTTATTTAGGTTTTTAATTTAAATGTAAGGGTTTTGTTTTTTAAATTATGGTTTATTTTTTTTTTATTATCAAAAATGTTTTCTTTTTTCTATTTTTTTGTTATTTTTTTATTTGTTCTTTAATTATGTGTGTTTTTTTTTTTTTTTTTTTTTTTAACTTTAACGGATATGATTTTGTATTTATGAAAAAAAGAGAGTGTGGGGCTTTGCCAGAGCAGCCCTAATTACATCATACATAGTCAGCTGTAGCTGTTATCAAACTTGACATTAGCAAGGGATTTCTACGAATCTGTCTTCATTTATGTAGAGCAGTCCCTTGTCCGTGTGTTTTCAAATATGTTTTGTATTTTAATTATTTTATTTTTTTGTTTATGTTAATTTTGTTTTTGGGTAATTTTTTTTTGTGTTTCATTTTTTTTTTTTTGGGTCAATTACACATAAATTTTTATATTTGTATTTTTTTTTCCATGTTCTTAAATTTGTTTTTTTTGCCATCTTTTTAAAAAAAATTTAAAGTTCTAATAACTTCGGTAGAAGTGCGTAGCTATTATTAGTTAGGGAAACATCCAAGCATATTAATATATATAGAAAATGACTAATTATTGATCAATACAACTTTGGTAGAAGTCTGTAGCTAGTTATAGTTAGGGAAACATCCAAGCATACTAATATAGATAGAAATGGCTAATGCATGATACTCAATCAACTAATCATGGATGTTATTTACTTCTTATTACCTTTTGTGTCTTTATTTTTGTTTTTAGTTTTCTCAATAATTTTGTTTTCATGTTTTTTAATTTCTTTTTGTTTTAATATATATTTTTATTTACTTATTATTATTATTTTGTAAGCTCAGTAGGACTACATATTCATCATCATGTCCAAATACATCACCCCGATCGGGGCGGGGAATTGAAGCAGTGACTTCACATAAAGGAGTGCATAAACAACCCACCCAATCATTGTCTATTGAAAACCCCGTGAACTTTATTTAATTTTTATTATTTTTAAATTTTTTGTGGTTTTTTTTTTTAAATTTTCAATGTTTTATTTTTTGTTTTCTTTTATATTTTTCATTTTTATATATTTATTTAGTACTTTGTTTTATTTAATTTTTTCCTATAGGGTATGTTTCGATCCTCGACTAGCAACCTCATCTCATTATGTGTCATTTTGATTGTTAATTTTAAAGTTTTTTTTATAAAAGATCAAGTTTGTCCGAACATTGTGTCAATTTCATCGTTGATATTGAAGTTTTCATTTCAATGGGACGAGTTTGCCTATATTGTGTGTCAATTTGGTGGTTCTCTTTTAATTTTTTTTTGCAATGTGTCAGGCTAAGATTTTAAATTCATCATATTTGTGTCATTTAAAAAAGAAACTACTCCTCAAATACTCACTATTTCATTCAGTTGTTCATGTTTAAAGTTTTGTTAGTCAAAACTTTTTCCATAATGTCATAGTTGAAAATTTGTCAAAATTTTAAGGTTTGCCAAAATTATAGTATTCCAGCATCAACATACTTTTTTTTTAGGTTGTTTTTCATGTTTTTTGGAGTTTTTTTGGCTCGAGTTATCGTTTTGAGTTTATAGTTCCCGTTTCAAAGTTTATGTTGTTCTACTTGAATATGTGGGAAAGCAATGTCTTTTATTCTTTGAAAGAATACAAAATTTCACATAAAAAATCTTGTTCATTTACAATATGGAGACCAATGGACAATGAATTGTTTTGAAGAATGTTAGGAATCTTGAAGGGGATATAACCATACCTTGAATGTTATAACTATGAGACATCTATTTTGGTAAAATTGTGTGCACATGGCTACGACAAATTTGTACTTTTGAGAGTGAAGGGAAGCATTAAATTCTTGTTTTTTTCTACCTTGGATATAAGTCTTCTAATTTTTGGTTTGTCATAAATATAATAATTCACCCCTTGGAATATTACATCGTAGCCATGTTCCATCAATTTACCTACACTAATGAGATTGTGCTTGAGGCGTGGTACATAAAAATAACATGTATATGTTTCTGCCTATTTTTTTAGTAATAATAGCCACAATACCTTTCCATTTAGCTTTTATAAAACAACGATCACCTAGAGTAGTTTTATATTTGATAGAAGCATAGATTCAAGATATCATATTTTTTTACTTTTCATAAAAAAAATGAGAGGAAAGAATGATTGCTTTAGAATATTCTCTTTCATTGTTGGAGATATGTAAACTACCTCTTTGTTTACCTAATTATTTATTTGGACATTTGTGTTCATAATGTCAAAATTTATTACAATAATAGGATTTGATGCTATATTTGTTGCTCCATTTTTTTCTTCTCTGTTTTTAGTTCTGTGAAGGTCTCGACTGCTCTGGTTCTTCTGTTGCATGATGTTATTCTATAGGTCTTCCTCCACCTATGCCACCCTTGATTCTACCTCTATATCCTCTTCTTGTGCTCCTGTCAAGAGAGACTTGTGCATTGAAAGCTTGTTCAATGGAATATTATCCCACATTATATCATCTTTCGTGTGACATAGATGATCTATGAAAATAATATATTGAAATAGTTGTAAGATTGTTTGAGAAAAAAATCACTCTTACAACCATTTCAAATTCTTTTGGAAGGCTTCAAACGAATTTATCAACCATCCTTTGATCTACATCACAAATTTTTATTAGTGTCATTCATATTCACAGTTTCAACCTAAGTCCTCAATGTTTAAAATTTAATAGTCTTCACAGTATCATTACCATGATATGCAAATTTTAGAATATACAGAACCTATTTTCTTTTTGTTGATGTCCCAATTATTTTGTTGAATATCAATTCATGAGTGGAATTTTGGGCCCAACATCTGGATCAATTGTCTTTATTTCTAAGTTCAAGAGTTATGTTTCTCTAATTATTTTTCATGGATGCTAATTATTCTTATATCAATGCTACAAAGTCATTATGTAGTGCAAAAAAATATTTAGGGTGGTATTCAGCCATAAAAACTGATGCAGGGATTCTGCTATAGAACAGATCTAAGCATATAAAACATACACTCCTTCACTCAGCATGAAAAATGTCAAAAATTCTTCATTAAAACCATAAAATATTCAGCAAAAAAAAAAACATACGAAGGAAGGAGAGCCATTCAAATGAAATACTGATATAAAAACATAAAAACTCTTTGACCAAATATTACATTGGGTGGCCTCTTAGCTCTCGGCCCTTCAAACCATTTCTCACTCTCACTGTACTCCTTACTACTCTAAGCTACCTTTTATCCTCACAAAACCCTCCTATATATACATAAATAATTAATTTATTTCACTCCATAAATTCATCCACACAAATCTCAACTTAAATCTAATTTAGATTTGTTCTAGTTTTGGACTCAACAAAGTCCCATATATGGAATTACTACTCCCTATATTATCTACCTAATTCCATTCCACTTATACCCTTTAATTATTAAATAATATATATACTATAATCCTCACCTTTACATTTTTTTCCTAATTTATTAAAAATAAACAATTAAATTAATAAAATAATTAAAATATATCACCCCCTTATTACATAATTAAATAATGAAAAAATTTCTTGGATGCTACTGCATCAGACTCCCCATGTAGAGAAGTTTCCATAGACTCCTGTCTATGAGGTTTATCACTTTTCTGTAGAAATGTGATAGCTACAAGTCCTGATGACTTGCTCCCTCCAAGATTCCAAAATTTGTTCTACCGCTGGTCCTTCGGAGTATCAACTCGATTTTTTAACTCATCATCCACTCTGTCGATCAGATTCCACCAGCTTCTCCAACACTTTCTTTTGTCAATTCCTTGGAGTAATACCTCTTTGTTGAATTCTTTTATCTCCAACTGAGTTAAACACTCAACTTTCTGCAATGGAAAATAATTAATAACTCCTTCTTGATTACTACTGTAGTCTTTTATTGCTTTTATAGCAACAAATCTCTCGTTCGGTGTTGTACCTGCATTCACCAACAAACTGTTAGTTTTAAAAAGGTAAGACCTTTCGGTCTCTTTTGATGTTTCATGCATCAATCTCCCATCATCGAATTTCTAGACTTCAATAGATTCTGTTTCGAACTGCTGGCTGCTTCCATCTTCATCCTGCTGATTCACTATTTCCTTTATGTCCCTACAAACACAACTTCCTTGCTACTTCTGATCTTCCATATTAATGCCAAATAACTTCTACTCGATTTCTCTGATTAAGACATCATATCTATTAATGTCGTTTTCTGTACCTATAGTTACATCATTATTTGAAAATTTATAACATTCATTCAACTCCATAAATGTTAAACATATTTCATCTCTATCATGCATAGTAACTGCAATTTCCTCTGGATCAGGTATTGCAAGCTTTTCTTCTCCATCAGGTTCCTTCATCCACCATTCCAAAAACTCGATTTCCATATGAAATCCTTTTAGTACTTCATCATTACCTTCACTCTTCCTTAGGCAATCTTCCTGAGTTGTCCTGTTTTCAGTATCATTACATTGTAAACTTTTGTCAGCAATTTCATTAAACAAATACATTTGTTTACCTCCTTTGAAATTTTCTTCGGCATTTCCACTTTGTTCCTATTCCATAAAAACTTCAACTTAATGTTTTACCCCAAAAAATAATTCATTTATGACTTCTTCCTGTTTTAACAAATCGACACTTTCCTTTGTGACAGTTCCATCAGACTTCTCACCATCTTTCGCACATCCTGCAAACATACATAAACTGTGAGAAAAAATGCAAGGATTCATAGTCTCATCTTCTTCACTTGCCAACACTTCTTCATATGCTTCTAAACTATCCCAATAGTTCATGAGATCTTCCTCATTGATCTCTTCACCCAGAATTTCAACCTGTTCTGGGCCACAAATGGAAACATCCATTTTTAACTCAGTCTCTCTGAGTTATTTACAACTCAACATCTGATCGAGCTTCCTTAGCTCTTCTGCCAACTGTTTGTTTACCTGATTTTCCCTTTTTGCGTGTAGCTTCTGCCACTTTACCTTATTTCTCATGGTCCAACCATGTGTCTGGTCTTTCACATTTTCCCACAACAACTTCATTAACAATTCAAGGTGAATTGTTATCTCAACCTTCTCCCGCTCGTAATATTCATCCATCAACTGTTCACATATCCCACTTACCTTGGAATTTTCCTTCTTCTTCCTTCTATTGTGGTCTTCATGAGATCTTCGAAAATGACTATCAGCAATCATATTCTCCTCCTTTGTGAACTTCATCTATTCACATGTGGATTTCATTTAATCCACTTCTTAGCAATCCTTTTGTTAGCTCCCTGTAATTATCAAGATTAGAAAAGTCCAACTACAGGGAGAAACACTATTTCAACCACTTTGGGATTCTAGGATCTAACCCTCCTGAATCTGGAGAGGGATCTCTCTAATAAGTGCAAAGATGGATCTATCTTTAAAGGTTTTGGGTAATGATATTAAGCTAGTTATGAAGTTTGGAGGTTTTTTTTTTTGTTTTGGATGGTTGAGCATGATTATTATTTGAGTGGAAAGTCCTAAATGGAAAGAGCTTCAAAGGTGAGAATTTGCAAGCAAATAGAACAAGCTTTGGCTAAAAAGATGGATGTAATGTTGGTTTTAGTCCATTGGGCTATGGAGTCATAATAGGATTTAATTGAAACCACCAGTTTTAAGAGTGGTCCATGGGGCAAGTCATCTATATCTAAGGATCTATTTAAAGCTGATTTTATGGAATGAAATGATACAACAAGAAGGGGAATTAAACAAATGAAGAACAAAGAGGAGCCCAAGATCTGGTAAGTACCTCGAAACTAGCCAGCTTTTGACATACACTTAAGAAATACATAAAAAAATCCAAGATCTGGTAAGTACTTAGAAACTAGTCAGCTTTTGATACACTTTCAATAAAAAAACATTTAAAAAACAAGAGAAACACAAATGATAACAAAGAATGGTCTAAGATTTGGTAAGTACTTTGAAACTAGCCAGCTTTCAACACACTCTTAAGGAAACTTTCAGACAGCCTTTGGATAAGAGACTAGAGGACAGGGCTAACCATAGACTTCCCTATTTCATCTATACTTAACATAAACTGAAAATAACATTCAAGAATAACAATTAGCCTAGAAAATAGGACGAGGGAATGCCATCATTCCTAACTACTTAAACTGAATTAAATCATTCCTAAACAACACAATTTAGAAGAAAACATTTAGATAAAGCTTATCAGTCAGAGAAGGGTACTGATATACAGTAATTCCTAACTTTATTATTGTTGTTTTTTATCAGAAAAGATGGAAAAAGTGAAAACAGAAATAAAATAACGATTTACAATAAGAAAAACATCACCATTGGCATAGACCAGGATCCCATAAATCAGCTTGTATTGATTCTTCAAACCAGTTACAGCTTCAAGTCCAGTGTTTTAGGTTAGCAATCATATTCACTTCTCAGCCTAACTATTCTATCACAAGAAGAGCTTTAAGAGCCCGTGAAAAATATTTACAAGTAGAAGTTTCAAGATCAAGTATATTTCAAAGTTCTGCAACCAACATTTTCTCATCTTATACAGAAGTATTTATAGAAGGAATGAGGATGTGGGATCTGATAAAAGATCTCGAGGGTTCCCTTAATATAGATTAACGCTTCTCAGCCTTTGAGGTGCTTAATGGAGAAGAGTACAAATATTTTCACTGTATTAATTGATTTACATTTAAGAATTAAGATCGGTGGGAGCTTTTGTTGACTTTAAGGCTCTGTTCCATGTTGTAATAACTCTACTGATATTTTTTGCATTAGTTTCCTTTGGTAGAATTAATTATTCGGCTGCACTGAGGAAAATATATTCTTTCCGATCAATAACTTCAGCCTCTGTTTGAATGATTTGAGGCAACAGGTGGCAAACTGGTAGCTGAGAGGAATCAATTAGCCTATGTTGTGGCAGTGGAGGCCTTTCTGTCTAATTATCTTCTGATTTGTCTTTAGTTGTGTTTAGTTTAATGGATTAGGCTTTGGATAATCAATCTTATCCGTAATAAATTAAACTATGGAATTCATCTTCAATCTTCAGTTCTACTGTGGTAGGTCTTCAACACTGATATTCTTTGTTTTCTTTAATTGTTTGTGTCTTGTTGATGTGCAGGGCAGCACAAGGCTTATATGGAATCAATGCCCATGAAGCATCGAAAAAACTTGGAGGTGAACCCGGTGAATGGATTCCTTTTTATGAATCAAAGGCATGAGAATTGTCATCCCCGACCTTTGGCTTTTCTTCAATATAATGGAAAAACCATTTAATCTTTCAAAATACAGACAAATATTATGAAATCCTGCATTTTTGGGAAAACTGATTCAGAGGTTGTGGGGAGGAGCGTGACCATTGGATGAGAGCATCCAACAGTGGAGATCTACGCGCAGTGGTTAAAAGGGAGCAGTGGGAAGAAATAAGTCAGATTTTTCGATCTGCAGAGATCGAAGGTCGGGATTAATCGAGAGAAATATTATGCAAATGGTCACTTCATAGAGAAATGGTGGAAATATAAAGAAATAAGGTTAAAAAACCTTCGATGAAGAAAAGTGCATTGAAAATAGCATTCAGGGTTTCGGGATGATCGTGGGCCGTCGGATGGGATCGGCCCACGAGATCAACGGTGGAGATTTTACGTTGAAAACCTTTGGTAGAGACGAAGGGCGATAGTATAAGGCTAGATTAAATCTGGCCGATTGATCTGCAGAGATCAATGGTAGGAGTCGCACGCGATGAATCAAAATAGAAATGGGGAAAGGTGGTTCGGTAGAGAAAACCATGGGTTTCATGCGGAGAAAAGGCGGGGAGGCGGTTTTTCCTTTTTGAACGCGATATGTGTGCCCGACCGACACGTGTCCTTGAAAAACAACTTATATCGCATGGCCTTTGGGAAATTAACCTTCACGCTTGAAATCACACAATATGGAACATGGGTCGTCAGGTCTGGGACCTCAGATCCAACGGTGGAGAACAAGCGCGATATGGGATAGATGCGTAGGTAGATAGCAGGGAGGGCAGTTTTAATCTGAGCCGTAGGATGAAAGATTTGGACAGCAGAGATCAAATTTGGGGATCAAATGAAAAAATACAATGGCGGAGGAAGGGTTAATGAGGACCATTGATCTATAGATATCAACGAATGCGATCGGCCAAAACAACATTATGAAGTAGGGAGTATTATGGACAGTCCAATCTGGACACATGGATGACCCAGATGCAATCGGAGGCATGCGATCGACGAGGGAAGAACTTGTATGGCGCCGATGTCATTGAGCGCTAGCCGTCGATCTGCAGATCAGATCGACGGTGGAGAGTGAATCGGAGGGGTTCAAAAGGCAGAGGAAATGTTTGTGATAGGAGCAAATGAGGGCCATCGAATCAGAAATATGGCGGATGGATCCAACAGTGGAGGATTGATCAGGGGTAGTCAATCGAAAGGGGGAAAAAATGCACCCAGCGAAAACTTGTAATGCGATATTGCGCGGGCCGTTTGATTGGCTTAAGATCAACAGTGGATATTGTTTTAAATCATGCACCGGCGAAAAACCCTTTAATACTTGTAAAAACCAAAAATTAACAAAATCCAAAGGTTTTATGTATCGGGGCAGGATATATATATATGAAATGGTTTGGCACCCGACTACAAGGCCATTGGTTTATGTGGAGTACGATAGGCCCATGGCTTATATATATACAGGCCAATTGCATCAGAACTTCAGCACCGGTCTTTTAATCTAACCATTTTCATTTTCTCCATTGCGATTAGCACTTCTGGACTTTTAACCCTTAGTCCCGGGCGCAAGTTATATGAAGTAGAGTGGAAGGCGGGAGTTTATACAAATGGGTCTCAATCACATTGAAATTTTGATGCGGGGCTTTTCAATCTACCCATTTTACATTAAAAACATTGCTCTGGCAGGTTTTAGACCAAAACTTAGGAAAGTAGGTTTATGAACTTTTACAAAGGAAAATAATCATCGGGGATGTGTTTATACAATTTTTTAGCACCCAATTGCGGGCCCAAGGGTTTATGAAGCGGTGATAGGATCGGGAGTTATGAAATAAAGGGCCCAATTTCATCGGAGGTTTTAACATGGCCAACAGACTTGCATACTCCGATTTCTCCGATGCGATAAGTGTGGAAAGGGCTTAGCACTTGGTTCTAGTGCTAGGGTACATGTGGGGAAGTGGTTAAGACTTAACCCAAAGGGGCTTAAAACCTTAGTGAAAAAAATTATTTTTATGAAAATTTCTAGGTTTTCTGATGGATTTGGGGGTTTCGACAGAGTTAAAAAAGGAGTTTTAAACTCTGTAATGGGGATTTTATAAAGGGGTAATGGGAAAAAATGGAAAATGGAGGAATTTCATGGGAAACAAAGGGGTAAAATGAAGGTTAGTTTTGAAGTGGAGGGAGGGGAGAAATGGATTTTACAGTAGTATTTTCTCTTATGGAATCAACATAATTTCTGAGTTTTTAAATGGAAACAACAGTGAATATTTGGACAAAGGGCATGATGTCTTCATGAGTCTTCAAGAGATAACACTATTAGCAATAAAACCTATTTCTTGAAGGCTCGAAAAATATTTTAGCCACCATTTGATATGACAAATTTTATTGTTGGCTAACACCTTCACACTTTCCATTCATCAAAATGCAAGTTTTCCTCCCGCACTTGGCTTCTCTTGGTTCTCTGTCTTGGAACCAATCTTTGGCAAATCTCTTGCTCCACTTTGCTGCAAGCAACACTTTAGTAACTCATGTGTTACAATAACCAATTCTTTGGGTATCGGCTCCGCCGATCATGCACCCAATTAAATTTTTAATTTTGACATATCTTATGACTCTTTGACTTTATACTTACACCAATTCTTCATCTTGGATGCGAATACTCAATCTTAACTCAAACTATCCAAACTTTCATCTGACTCTAACACCTATTTTGACTTTCAAGACTTGAACCAATAGTTATGGAAATGAATATTTTTTCTTAATTCAAGTTATACAATCCTCCAAGAAAACATACACCCCTAATACATTTTTAGGATGTAAAAACTTCACTTTCTTTCATACTTCATTCTTATGAAAAATCATCAATTTTCCCTTATCATTTCACATGATACTGAAGTCTTTAGTAGAATTGCAATTCAATTTTTCCAAGATTTATTTTAAGGTGAAAATAAATAAACCATTCAATCTTCAATGTTTAAAATTACCTTCCTGAATTATCATACCTCATGCTCCTGTTAAGGTTATTGATAAACCTTTCTCTCTGCAGTCTCAATTCTCTGGTTTCCATTCTTCTATGACATCTTTGTCACTGTCAATACTTCCATGCTCACAATTTTTTCATCTTAATGCAAACATTTCCCTGCACTTATATACACCATACAACATTAATCCACATCTCTTCACCCGTGTATAGAGAACAAGCAACCTCTTCGAGAAATGATGTACAACTAGTACATTGTGTTCATACTGAATATAACCTCCTTAAATTCTATCACATGATGGTAAAAACAAAGGTTTACAACATCAAGCAATTATATTTTCAATCACCAGTCAAAATAATTCTTCTTTTCCCAACTATAGGCTTTGGTCCGAAATGACTTAACCAAAACTGTGAAGAATCCACATTATACATAATAAATCATCACACTATGCATAATAAACCTCCTCATATAAACATGCATGTTTGCCTTCATATCACCCAAGATTAGTACATTTTCCCCTTCATTTTCCATTAATTTATACTTCCGCATTTGCAACATTTCCACTCTTTATAAAATTTACAAAAGATTATCTTCTCAAGTATGGTAAGGAAATTTAATCATCCAGATTTTAAAATACCCCTGCTCAATGAATATTTATTCATTAAATGAGCACTTACCTTGAATCTTCTCGTGGTTGAAATGATCCAACCCTTCTCTCGCATATTATTTTAGGAATACATTCAAGCCTCTACAAACTTACCTTGAATGTGCAAGGTCCATTCTCCAACAATATCTCCCCAACAATTAAATTTATTCCTAGCAAATTTCTAACATAAATATTTTCCCAGCAATTATTGTTAGAAACCTTCAAAGTACGCACACTCTCCCCTTTAATATAAGCCAAGTTCCTTTATCTAAATATCTTCGTTTTCAATTCCTTGCTTTGAAAACATGCAATCTTAATGTAACCAGATATCCTTTCAAGATTACATTCTCTCAAAAAACATACATGAATTATTTGCAAAAGCTTTACCTCTATCAATCCCAATGACTTTTCCTTATTCTGGAAGATGGTACGAAGGAAATAGTGGATCCATACCTTAAATGTTCTGATGGAGCTGCACCTCTTTCATAAGCCCCACATGCAATTTGTGTAGCAAAATTTCCAACTTTGCTAAAACCTAGGTTTACTCTTCAAAATGATGGAATTTATTTATTCTTCAGCACTTAGTATGCAATTCCAACACAAGCATTTTCTTACGCAAGAAATCTCCACTACTATGTTTGTTGGATCCACTAGGGATCATTGTGACTATACATCATCATAAGAATTACGTTTAAAACCACACTATAATTGACAATTGAGAGTTTCACATTATATAAGGAAAATAAACTCTTAACCCATCACAGTTGACAACAATTACCATTTAACACTTACGTAAACACCTTACAATGTTGTGTTATCACTTTACACTGGTATGATACAACACATAAGCATTGCAATGGGCTTCTCATTGTTATCTTTGATATGGGTTCGATATATGAAATCTCTGCAATGTGCTTCAACACTGT
Source organism: Pinus albicaulis (assembly GCA_034641835.2). Lineage (NCBI taxonomy): Eukaryota > Viridiplantae > Streptophyta > Pinopsida > Pinales > Pinaceae > Pinus > Pinus albicaulis. The sequence goes on from CM076582.1 coordinate 1,561,669,578, forward strand.
GGAATCGACCACGTCCTGAACGCAGAATCTTTACTTATCATAATGCACTGTTGCTATTTCATACCCATATAAATACTTCAACATGAAAATACTTTAATAGTCCGATGGTATAGCTGTGGCATCAACATAATAAACTTTAATCAACTCTGGTGTTGTGAGATACAACCACATCTATGACGGCAACCACCGTGATGGCCACGTTGTGCTCTGTCATATGTGTGTGATTCTCACGCAATGAAATTTTAAATCATTCCACGTTGTGTTCTATCATTCCATGACCGTGATTTTCCATGAGTTAATCAACCGTCTTCAAAATAATAGTGCTACCATTCTCTTGAAAAATGGCTGCAAAGCAGTGCTTGGGACGCAGAGTTGGCTATCGAATCCATTCCATTACTATTGAAGTCATCATCTTTCCAACTTTATGAGGATTCCATTTGCTTTAGGGAGTGATCTCCCTCATACACTTACACCACTATTGTCACTATGATGAAATTCAATTTGATTACTCTACGGCTCACTTAGAATTCTGTTAGTCAACCTCCCTTGGTCATTCACAATCCCATGGTCATTCACAAACTCTGCTACCAACGATTCACATCATTTGTTGTTGCGTTGAATCCATTAGCCTTTGGCTCAAGTGATGGCCATTCATATGCTCAAAAAATTTGAAAAGCATGAACCATGACCGCACCCATTTCTCCATCATATTACATAGGTCTCTCTTTTGTTGTGGAGTCACAGCCTCCCAACCATGTGCAGATTCCTTTTATCTGCTGAATGTGATCTCTTTAATTTCAATTTTGCTACCTTTGAGTTTGTGTGAAACATAATTTGTCTCCTCCATGCTAACGCAAAGACGAGTCTCTTGTGATGGCTATCACGCGCTTCTCTGATGCACGTTATTCCTGCATCCACAACTTGCACACACAGTATGTGTATATACAAACTTGCAAATTAAAAGCAGGTATCTTTCTTGCTCTGATACTCGATGGTGCAGGGATTTTTCTATAGAACAGATCCGAGAATATAAAACATAAACTCCTTCACTCAGCATGAAAATTCTCAATAATTCTTCATTAAAAACATAAAATGTTCAGCTAAAAAAATACATATGAAGGAAGGAGAGCCATTCAAATGAAATACTGATATAAAAGCATAAAAAATATTTCACCAAATATTACATTGGGCTGCCTCTTGGCTCTCGGTCCTTCAAACCATCTCTCACTCTCATTGTACTCCTTACTGCTCTTAGTTGCCTTTCATCCTCACAAAACCCTCCTATATATACATAAATAATGAATTTATTTCACTCCGTAAATTCCTCCACACAAATCTTGACTTAAATCTAATTTAGATTTATTTTAGTTTTGGACTCAACAAAGTCCTATATATGGAATTCCTAATCCCTATAATATCTACCTAATTCCATTCCACTCATATCCTTTAATTATTAAAGAATATATATACAAAAATCCTCACCTTTACATTTTTCTCCCAATTTATTAAAAATAAACAATTTAATTAATAAAATAATTAAAATATCTCACCCCCTTTATTACAGAATTAAATAATGAAAATTTTTCTTGGATACTCCTACATCAGAAACCATAATTCATAAATTTTTCCAAGCAGAACAAGTGTCTATGGAGGAAGTAGTTTCTTTTAATGTATGTGTTCTTTTTGTACAAACTCATTTTCAAAAATTCTTAAATAAAAAATAATTTTGAGAAATTCCCAAATATGATGAGGGCCTTTAGAATTTGTAAAAAACAAAATTTGTCGTAAAAAAAAAGACAAATACCTTACACTCTTTTTAAATGGAGGTTGTGTAATATTTTGTACCCTTTTTTGAATTTACGGTGCTAACACACCATTCGATGAAGATAATGTGTGTTATTCCAAAATGCGTTGAAGTTGTGAGAGATAACACAATTATTGAAACTTCTTAGGTGCATTATAATTCAACTTCCTCTTATTATTCAACCTCCACATATTCGTAGGTCAAAACCGAAGCCAAAATTTGACTCGAATGCTGCAAATCAATCAGAATCAATCTTATCAGAATGTTGTAGTCTTTGCTACAGTGAGAGTCAACCAGATAAAACTTGAATGGTATTTATGGAGAATGGATGTTCTGGATTATGAAGGTTACAAAAGGAGAATTTATGGTTTTTATTTGAAAAATAAAACAATTCGTTTCACATCGACCAAATTAATGTGGTTGATACTAGATGCAAATTTCCCTCTCTGCTTCATGAGGCAAATTCTCTTTAGCTTTCTTGGGCACAACCAATTTTCTAATGTGTTCTTTGCTCATATATGGAGACTTATGAAATTTTTTCTATGATACCATGACAAATATTGAAGAATCAAAAGAAAATAGGGAGTGACTAACTTTTTGTCAATTTTCACTAACACTTAAATAGATTACATAAGAGAAAAGAAAATAGGGAGTGAATAACTTTTTTTTCAGTTTCTACTCATAATTAAATAGATTACATAGGAGATAAGGGAACAACATTAATAAATAACTGGAATAAAAGTCCCCTAAAACTTAACTAAATTAACTGAACTCAAATTAATTATGACACCTAGTAGTTAAGATTGAAAGAGATTAATTCTGTCAACACCAATGGCTTATTTAGTTACACTTACAGGATATAATGGCAGCATTAGTAATGGAACCAATTGTGAAATCATCTAACTAAATAGGAATATAAAATATATCTTTAATTTTTTAATTATTTAAGTTTTATATTACTTTTTATTATATACAGTGTTTGCATTAACATAGATTCTTCAGAACTACACAATTCATGCAATTACAGTAAGGGTTGAGCCCATTTAATTAGCATGGATAAGTATGAAAAAAGTATCACACATAAAGGTATGGAGAAACTTCTTCTCAAAATTCAATGGGTATTATGAGGGAGTTTCTAAGGAATTTTCATATTCATTTGAAGGATAATGTTCTAGAATAGAGAATTTGACAATCCATCTATGTGAAGAAGGAGAAAGATAATTTAATATATGCCACTTGCAAGGAAAATCACGGACCCCGTTCATTAAAAAGTTAATAATAAAACTTGATAGGAAGAGAGGAATGCCTAATACGTGTTTAAAGCATCACTGAGATAATTTAACTTCGATGATACAAAAATAAATAAACTTTGAAGGAACGTTTAACCTTATCCATATATATCATATCAGGATATTTCAATGCTTTAAAAATGACCACTGAATATTCCATATTACTTTTTACATAGCCCTTTTCAAGATGCGGAGGAAAATTGAAACACATCTTTGTAGTGAAATCATAAGCCTATGTCACCATGGCGTAATCCAAATGACTTTTGAATGGGAATTGGCTAAAATTCAACAAATTTGGGAAAAATTATGAAAGAAACATTAGGGGAAATTGAGGTCTAAAATGGGCCTCCTAAGGAAATTATAAAATAATAGTGGAAATAATAAAATAAGATTTGATTACATCATCAAATTTTAGAGGGAAAAAGGAAAAAACTACTTTTTCAACTTATATTTTCAACATATCTCCCAAAGTTTTTACTCAAATTTGGAGCGGGATTATTTTTGGGATGAAAAATTTAATTCCTCATCCAAGGAGTACCCATGTTGCATACTTTCTATGGATCCTACTACATGAAAAATGAGAAATACATGAAAAACGTGATTGCAAGCACGATTTTTCATGTATTTCATACTTTTCGGGTAGCAGGGTCATTCAAAAGTATGAAACATGGGTACTATTTGGATGAGGAATTAAATTTTTCATCCAACAAGTACTATGGCTTGAAATTTGAGTAAACATTTTGGGAGATAAGTTGAAAATACGAGTTAAAAAAGCAGTTTTATTATTTTATTATTTTTTAATATTTTTACCCTTTTACTTACAAAATGGTGAATCATCCCCCATGGTTGACATCATCGTAGTGAATCCTATTGGTTCTTATAAATTTTATTTTGGTTGTACATTTTTCTTAGGAGGCCCATTTTAGACCTCAAAATTCCCCTAATGATCAATTTGTTCAGTTTGATGGAGAGGAGATAATTGTGGAAGAAGACCTTTCAATGGAAGAGGAAGAATAGATAAAAGAATGGGCACAATAGACAAGGAAAGAGACCGCTACATATGGACTCAAGGTCACAAATGCGTTGATAAAGAAAATTGAAGAAGGAAAAGAAAGACCAAAACATTTTCTATGATAACAAAAATGCCAAAAACAAAAACTTCTTCAAGTAGTTTTGGAGTTACAAGAATCAACATTTACTATATTTTTACATAGAATATTTGGAGGCTAAATATAAAGAAGATAAATAGCCATAACCAACAAGGAAGAACAGGATGCAAGAAGAGTATATTGTCATTGATCAAAAGGAATAAGTTTTCCCATCGAAGATGAAATGAAGAAATCATGAAGAATATATCTAAAAAGGATACAAGTGAAATTCCTATGGCCACTCATGAAGAAGCCTTGGGGTGAAAGGAAAGAAAAATGGAAAAAATGAGAAAGGATATTAAGAGATGCAAGTTGTAGAGTGTATATCAAAACATATAATGGAGTATTTAGAGGCATATCTTGACCCTGGTGAAGGAAAATCATGATCTAGAAGAAGAGAAAAGAAACTATAGGAATAAAATGACATGGTGTTCAACAAGGGTTAAATTTTCTATTAGAAAAAGACGACTCTCAAAGCCAAAAATAGGAGCAACAGCGTAAAATTTCTCATGATAAAACCAAAGAAAAAGAAGTAGAGATCACAAATAGCACCAGGGGATAATGTGGAAATATTTTGCATGAAACTATAACAGTTTGATAGTGATATAGGGACATTAACAATTTTGAGCATGGGAGATTGACACAAATTTTATTCATGACGACACACATGCTACATTTTCAATCTTTGCGATATGTAGGTACTTTGTTTAGGTAATTTATTCTATGATTAAACACCATATCTTACTTTAGTAAAACCATTTTATATCCCTTTTTCCAAATTTTAAATATGGTTGGCCAATAAAATGTTCCCAAACATATTTTTAGCTTTTAAAACTTTATGAAATTGTTGCATTATAAACAAAAAATTATTGGACAACAAAACATATAATAAATGACCATTATTTTTCATATTTGAATACCATATCGGGAAAAAGGGACATGGATTTTTTCCTGTCAATGTCCTGAGATGGTGAAATAGCCTTTGGTCTAGCAAAAATCCACTTAGAAGGGCCTAGTCAAGGCTCTGAGTTTTTCTGTAAAAGGTATATCAATTGACTAAATCCGTAGACATTTTCTTGCGCTCGATTTCCAATTTTTTTTGTAAAAGGTATATCAATTGACTAAATCTGTGGAAATTTTCTTGCACTCGATTTCCAAGATCTCAGATGGGACAAGGAGGTTGAATTGGCCTACATGCAACCTAAGAATAGTTTATTGTTGGTAGAAAAATTATTTTTAGTGGTTAGTTTCATATTTTATGTATAAACTCAAGGATAATCAAGCTTTATACGAATATTTGTAATTATAAATTATTGAGAGTTATTTGGTGAGTTTAGCATTTAGATACTACATTATTGAATCTTATCTTTTTCCTATATTTCAAGATATATATGAAACCTATGTGAATTTCCATTGTTGGTAAACCTTAGTGTGATTTCTAAGGAGTGGAGTGCCCGCATAACTTCAAATTCTATACTTTTTTTTTTGTTTTTACATGAAAAAATGAAGAAATACACCTTTTATTTTCCATTCATCATTATGTATGCTAGTACATATTTTTCATGATATTTATTTTATGCTCATGGAAGAAAACTCTTATTTTTATGACATTTTAGTTATAATTTTAATATTTGCAATTCTATCTTTACGTGCTCATGCATCTTCAAAACTTTGTTGTCCATAAATTTTTATAATCTATTTTCCATATTTATTTAGTTAGCTATTATTCATGAACAAAATATCATAGATTATCCAATGCACGTGAATGAGAACTTATTGTTAAGCTATGTAAAAGACTAGGAGTCTACATCCCATCATCTTTTTCAGTGGAAAAGCCCTAGTAAATTCATAGATTATCAAACCAATGTTAGATAAAATCATTACAGTTTCGTTTTTAATAGCTTACTTCCTTCTTACACAGATGAGATATTGACTAGGGAAACAAGTTGGGTAAAAGGCAAGGAGTGACCTTCCAAATATCCCTTTATTTCTGAAGAGACCCTAGTGCATGAAAAGTATGTCAATATAGACTTAATGAAACATTTTTTTCAATTCCTGTAATTTACATCTTAAATCATTTTATTTTTTTCTGAATACTTGAAAATCCATGGTACATGATAGTGTAAAACACTAGGATTCAACCACTATAACTTTGGGAATAAAGGGAGTTACAAAAACTCGGAAAATAGTGCATGCTTTCTCACTGAAGATGTTTAGAGTATGTGTGCACTTTACTATCAATAAGTGTGATTAGATTAGTTTGGTTTTCATTTTTTATTTCATGCTTTCTTAGATCACTCTCTTTATTTTTGTAAATTTAGGATACTTATAACCTCTCTACTAGTTAACTTTAGAACTTAGTCCTAGTATAATTCCATTTCTTCATGTGATAACAAATATAGTCTAATTACATACATATTGTAATGTGATTATATGTTTACAATCACCCCAATTGATCTAAATATTATATCCTAATCTATGCACATATATCAGCGTGAGAAATGAGTTTTGGGAATGCTAGGTTGTGTCTTGGTAGAAGGTCAAAGGATATATGAAGATACATGATTAGGTGGAAGAGGCTCTATGCATTTGAAAGGTGGATTGTATAGTGGGGGACCATACAAATATGATTGGGTGTTAAGGTTTACATTCAAAGAATCCATATAAATAATTTGATAATTTCCATTCTTAGATTGATTGGGAACTAGAGGTGTAATTTTGTTCCTTGTGTTGAATTTGTAGCTTGTGAGGTATTCCACATCCTTGGATACTAGGCTTGTGTGATTAAGCACCACAAAATATATATGTGGGTGAAGTACCCAAGAATTTGAATTTTCACCCAAAGCTCTGGTCATGAAACCAAGAATGATTTGGAGGTTTGACCATCATTACATGTGTGGCACCCTTAATGGATCAAGCGACTACTAAGGAAACTATGAAAGTGTTCATTAAATAATCAAGAATACTTTTTATTTGTATGAGGTGGGCTTGTGACAAGAATTACAAGGCAAGTAGGCCTATAAGGTCCCCTTTAAGGGCTTGTCGTTCCACCGAAGAGAAGGATATAAATATGAGAGGCTATCCATTCGACCTACACACATCACAAGAGAAACACATCCAAGGAGAAGGAAATATGATCAATTGCAACCTTAAGGAGTTAAGCCAAAGTTGAGGAATTTGTTTTGGTTTATCTCTTGTCATAGGAATAGGCCGAGTTTACTAAGAGTGATAGAGGTCAAAGTCTAGGATAAATTTATGCAAGGTGTGGAGTCTTAATTATCTGAAGAATAAGTGGTAGGCTTTTGTGCTCTTTGTGAAGGAGGAATAGCTCCTGTAACTCAATTTTGGGAGGGTCAAAAAGCCTAAACGAGTGGTAGAATCCACATCGAGTAAGATCAAAGGGAAGTGCAAGAATAGAGGTTGTTAGAAGAGGAAGAGTGAATGTCTTTTGCAATAGCTAAGACCAAGTAGTAGGGTATTAGAAACTTCTACAATAATCTCTAAGTAGAGGATGAAAATTGCAGTCATTGGTGGATGCACAGGTCGAGAAAATTGGGAAAATATTTGATGTCTCAAGTATGGTGTTTTTGCTTCCATTTGTGATGTTGTTGATAGGGTGATGGTAAAAAATTGGGACAAAATTGTTGGGAAACTTATTTATAGGATGGAGGTTTTTTGGAGGTTTCCCTATTGTGCCTTTAAGTGAAAGGTTTTTTAAGAACCATATGATTGGTTGAAGGGAAGAAGTTCTAAAGCCTAAGGGGTTGATATTTGAAGGAATAAAGGGAAGCTAAGAGGGCTTATTGTTTATCCCTATTTCACTATGTTGTAGAGGTATTCTTCAGTGGAAAGTGGGAAACCTCCAGATCCCTAAGAATTATATTTTCTGCATCAATTTTGGAGCAAGTAGTGGGTAGAGTGAAGAGCCTATGCATTACAGACATTGAAGGGAAAAGGAAGCACCTAGATAGCGGAGTTGTTTGAGCAAAAGGAGTTCTGTTGAATGATAAAGGTAGATTGATGAGTTGCAAAAGGGAAGGAAAAGGACCACCATATACCTTGAAGGTATATCTCATGAAAGGAGTTGGGGAGTGTGCTACATCAAAAATAAGTTTAGTTGTACATTTTTCATGGCAAATTGGTTGTCATATTTTTTTTTATACCTAGCCCTATTTTTATTATATCAGGTTGATTGTAAAGGGATGCAATCCCTGCTATAGGAGCCCTAGGTTATTGTAATAAGTATTGTGAATATATCGAAGTTTGGTTGAAAATTTTGCAACTTATGTACAATTTGATTCACTGCTATTATTTTCCACCATGCAAAGTAGAAATTTTGTGACATTTGAGTGTGCATGCATTTGAGATTTTAAGTAGAAAACTAGATTCTTGAGTTTTGTGGAAATTCAACATGGTATCATAGAAAATTTGAAGGCCCAGTGAATAAAAGGTTGAACAACATAGATTTCAACTGAAGAGGGAGTTAGTCCATTGTTTTTGAAGGACTAATAGCGATGGCGAATTTGTCGGTTGGTCTATGATATGAGGATAGGCTGGATTGTTTGTCTAACTATAGTCCATAGAAGGAAATAATAAAGTTGGTATTGATGGTAAACAAGATATATGACTTTTCTTACAAAGATATTAAGAATCCAATTAACCATAAGGAGTTCGATGTGTAGAAATATTTGGATACAAAGGACAAGTTGATCATCTTCGATGGTTTCAAGGATCATTTGATACGTCATTTTTTAGGGAAGAGTAGTGCACATGAAATGTGGAAATTTCTTTAGGATCTATTCCAAAACAAGAATGAGAATTGACCATTGGTATTGAAGGACAAGTTGAATAGAACCAGGATGTTAGATGGATAAGAAGTGACACTGTATCTAACGAGATTGTCTCAGTTTCAAGATGGTGTTTCCACCATCAATGAGATTGTTATATATTTTGAGATGATGAGAATTTCTTTGGAAGGGTTCATTTTGGAATGGAATTCATTCATCAAAGGGATTGCCAATAGAGAGAAGCTTCTGAACATGAATAGGTTGTGGGATGAATTTATTTGGGAGGAACTATGATATGAGGACCTCCATATGAAGAAAAATACTTGAGATGATAGTGTGGCCCTTGCAGACAGAATAAATATCAAGCTGAAAAAAATGAGTAAGATGAATTGTTTCACCTTTGGCGAGTATGGTCATTATTCGAAAAAGTGTCTAAAGAAGATGTAGGAAGATAATGAGAAGAAGAAGGTGAAGGAGATAACATGTGTCACTATCTCTTATGAGCTAGATGATATCTCAAGAAGACTACAAAGTGAATACTTTTCTATAGGGTATTTTTTCTCTGAGGGTTCCATCAGCGACACTACATGGTACATGTACAATGGTGCATTGAACCATAAGATAGGTTTTCCTGATGTGTTCAAGAATCTAACTTAGTGGGAATCGAAATTGCACATGATGGCAAATGGAAAGAGTTTTAAAGAGATCAAAGGATATGGTGTCATTCCATTGAAGATGAAGTCGTGTAGAATGATGTAATTTTAGGATGTATTGTTTGTAAAAAATCTCAGATATAACATTTTTTTTTACTTGGTGATTGGGTAGAAGGGGTTTGATGTAATTTTATTGGATGGGAAAGTGAGACCCAAGACCAAAGACTCTAAATCTACTGGAGTGGTCATCGTATTTAGGGATCATGGTCTATATAACTTATGGTAAAATCTATATATCATCAGAAGAAAGGAAGGTGTAGGTTCGAGAGGCTCAGAGGGAGAAAATTTCTAGTGGGAATATGTAAGTATAGTGGGAGAATGTGCAACTGAGGAATATTGTATGGTTACTGGGGAGTAAGGGTGCTCCTATAGTTGGAAAGAAGAAAACGTGGGATGGATTGAAATAATTTTAGGAGAAGATGAAGTAGGAGGATTCGCTTGGCAGCGAAACTATCAATATGAGCTTGCTTCATTCCTAAAGGGATGCTAGAGTGGTGAGCACCTAGATTTGGGCTAGTGTCATGAGAAGTGATGATGACGACGAGATATTTCCTAGTGGTGGAAGTACCTACCTTGGTTAGAGAGAGTGTTTCATTTTGTATATTGGGAGATACTTCATAGACCTAGATACTTGGCTTGTGTGAGTTTCCACCACCAAATATATCTATGGGTAAAGTACCCAAGTAGTGGGTTTTTGACCCAAATTTGTGGGCATGAAATGAAGCATGATTTTCGACGTTTTACCATGGTTACATGTGTGACACCATTAATTGAGCAATGGATTACACATGGAAAATGTTAGGGGCTAATATTTGCAGCTGGACTAATTTTCCGTGATTTTTCTAAAAAACGATTCTCCAATATAAAAATATTTTACCTTATAAATCAACAAAATTATATAGAGTATATATATAAAATCGTATAAATTTGAATAATTTTACAAATACAACAATAAACATTTTATATTTTTCATATTAGGGACTAGTGATATTCGCCAATATTTTTAAACTTCAAGATAGTTTTCCATCCTTAAAATTTTCCCTGGTACTAGTAAGGAAACTACGAAAGTTTGTATCAAATGAGGAAGAGTATTTTTTATTTGTATGAGTTGGGCTTGTGAGAATAATTAAAATCAAACTAGTCTTGTAGAGGTGACCTATACAAGCTAGTCGTTGCACAGAAGAGAAGCATATAAATAGGAAAACATATCCATTTTATCTACTCACACTATAAGAGAAACACATTGAAGGAGAAGGATATGTGATCAGACCCAACCTTAAAGAGTCGACCTTAAGTTGAGGAGTTCTTTTTGATGTCTCACTTGTGACAAGATTCAGAGGAGTTGAGAAACATGTCTACAGGACAAAGTATGGGAAAATTTTGTGTAAGGTTTGGAGTGCTAATTCTCTAAATAATATGCCACAAGGTTTTTTTTCTATTTGGGAAGGGGGTAAAGTTGTTGTAACTTATTTTTTGGAAAGATTCAATGCATAAAGCGTTATTAGAACCTAGGCTGAGTGATCTCAAAGGGAAGTGCAGGACCAAAGGTTTTTAGGAGAGGAAGTGAAAATTTTTTGGGGAGAATTTGAGGCTGAGTAGCAGGGTTATAGATGATAACATCAAACTGTAAATTAAGGTCCAAAATTATATTCATTGGTGTATGTATAATTTGAACAAAATTTGACATCTTAGGTATGGTGTTTCTCCTTCCATGTCTTGATGTTCTAGGTTTGGGACAAAATTGTTGGGAAACTTATGTATAGGTTGGAAGACTATTAGAAGTTTATGCATTGTTCCCTAAAGTGAAATATTTTTTAAGGTCTAAAAGACAGCTAGAAGGGAAAAAGTTTTGAAGCCTAAGGAGCTGATATTTGAAGGGATAAAGAATAGCCAACAGGGGTTTCTGATCAACCCTAGCTCACTGCATTGGAGGGGTAATCTTCAAAGGAAAGTGGGGAGCGTCCATATCCCTAATAATTTTCTTTTATGGAGAAACAATGGAGAAAGTAGTGGGAAGAGTGAAGACCATCTGTGTTGCATACCTTGGAGTAAAAAGGAGGAAACTAGAGGGAAAATTTGTTTGAGTCTATGTTCAGTAACCCAAAGGAGGTACATTTATTGATAGAGGCAGATTGGGGAGTTGCAGAAGGGAAGGAAAAGGATGACCAAATGTTTTCTGGGTACATGGAATGAAAGGTGTTGAGGAGAATGCTACATCATCAAGTAGGTTAGTTATACTTTGCTCAAGGTAGATTTATTGTCATAGTTGTTTTTTATACTTAACTCTAGTTGTCCTGTATCAGATTCATTATAAAGGGCCATGTTCCATGGTATAGGAGCCCTAGACTATTGTATTAAATATTTTTAATATAATGAAGTTGAGTTGAAAATATTTTTCCTTGTGTAAGAGTTGATTTAGTGATATTGTTTTCTATTGTGCAAAGTAAAATTGTTGTGTCATTTGAGTGTGTTTGTGTTTGAGATTTTAAGACCCAAACCAGATTCTTGAGTGTCATGGAAATTCAACACCTTCATGGTTACATATCCATATATAGGGAAATGGTTTCAAATAACACTTCATGATGAAGTAAAGGGTGGAGTGGAAGCTAGTGGTGGATGATTACCACATTTTTATTTTTTCACTGCTTCCTAAGGAGGACATGTTTGTGGAAGTAGGGGACATTGATAAAATTTTGGGACACTTATGAACATAATGCTTGTAAATAGTTTTTCCCTACTTAGGTTCGGAACCATAAGTTGGGTTTCTAGTGTTTTAGCTTCCCTTGTGTTGGGATTGGGTTATTATCCTTATTTTCCAGGGTTCCATTATGTCTAATAATTTTTTTTATTCTTCCCCCTATTATTTCTCTTGAATTAGGGTGATTATTAGCATTTTATTTGCATACAATTACCTAATAAGTGCAATTATAAAAATGGGACCTTGTTGTGCTAATGTTAAGTGATATATAAGTAGGTTATTGAAAGGGATAATAACGATTGGAAATTACAAATTGGGTAGAAAATGTCATCCCTATTACAAGAATATGTGGATGGAAATTCATGTATTATGTGCTGGTTCCTACTTATGATGTTTGATAAGAAGGTTTTAGGCGGGAGTATGAGTATGTTAAAGGAGTGAACCCATATGGGTTGAAATATCAACTAGGTCTAGGTGGACATGAATCAATCATGTCATCATTCATGTTGGATGCACTATGTGAGTACACATCACCTAGGTTAGTGCGAGAAGCATAGGGGAGGAAGATGTATATACATGATAAAAAATAAATAATGTCATATTGTTGGACCTTATTAATGATATATTCCTTAACTCGTGGAATTACTAAAGTGACACTATTAGTTGTGGGAGGAAAGACATATTTTACAAAACAATACGTGTAGGTTCCATCATGAATATTTATATCATTACACATGTTTTTCCATCTCCAACAATCTTGAATGTGATTGGTAATGCGAGTATGGTGGTTTAGTGAAATGTTTTCAAAATTTTAATGCAGGAATCATGGAAAATTAGTAACTAAATTTAAGATGAAAATGAATTTTCTATGGAGGAAAATGTGTGGTAATTTCTGCAAGGTTTTTTAATGTATGATTTGATAGTAGCACTAGTAAGAGTGCATTGAAGTAGCTAGAAATTGTTTGAAATCACTTATATTGAGAATAGTGGGGAAGTGAATTAGTATAAGACAATTTTTACTTATCTATACATTCATGAACCATAACAAAATAATCAAATACGTTATCTATCAATTGAAAAAATCACACACAATATTTATGTGGAAATACTTTAGAATGGAAATCACAAAATATCTTCTTATATTTCTTTGTCAAGACAACCTAATATTACAAGTGTTTGTAGGCACTAAGTCCCTAGATACATCAATCAACATGGGTACAAACCCTAGTAGGTCCTAACCTACTATTCTATATATTTAATAAGCATCAATATATACTATTAATCACCAACATTGTAATACATATTAATCTCTATTATTGTGCAATAAATTTCCTAAAACTTGTTGATGTATAGCATACAACCTGCCTGATTATTTATATATGATTTTGAAATTTTTACTTGAGTCACTTTTGCATGTCTACTCATAACTCTTAAAATCTCATAGTCTTAACTATCTAGGAAAAAGAATAATAGTGAAAATGAAGTGATCACTCTTTTTGAAATTGATTTCAAAACTATTCACAAATCCTAACTTCCAAAAGTATATTTTAAAAATTATAGTGAGACAAAACATGGATTTTTCCTCCAAATATAACTTGAGTTGTGTTCTCAATATGCTCAAATTTTTGTGGTGTAATGCTTTAGATAAATAAAATTGTATATTTTTTTCAAGTTCAGTAATTTAAAAATAATTTCAGGACAATTCATAAACCTTAAAATATGTAATCATTATCTCTCAAAATTAGAGAAAATGAAAATCTAAAATTTTAATCAAATATTTTTCTTCAGCTTTGTTAAATATTCTCAATTTTTTTTTTATTTGAAGCATCCAAGATTTTTTTTATAAAATAATTTCCAAGATGGCTCAAGCACTCTAGAAATTACATTTATAGACACACACACACTTTCCTTCTAGTACTTTCTCCTTTTTCAAATTATTTTAACCCTTCATGAACATACATGTTAATTCAAGAAGACATCAAGTAATTAATTAAATAATTAGTTTTCCTTTTATTGAAAAGTTTCCAAATACTGAGATCTTTGAACTAATTCAGGAGGCTTGCAACAAGTAGAAAATGTGGCTAGGTATTAATGTGACCTTCTTCACATTGATTCCTAAATCACATGAGGCAGATATTCCAAGTGGCTATCAATCGATCACCTCTTTTAATGTAATCTATAAGGTTATCACCTCTCTCATAGTTCGCAAACTAAAGACATTGCTAAAACTAATTATAAGGCTAGACCAGACAAGATTTTTTGAAGGTTGTAAGATCCTGGATGGAATAATTTCAGCACATGAAATAATTTACTTGCTTAAATGCCATCATATATGTAACACCCTCCTCCCATATCTACCAAAGTAATTATCCAACCGGGGTAAACATTTGACTAGATGCTACTATGATCATATTCAACCTCCTAGGTGACCTTAACGAAATGGAATCGAAAAAAACACATCATACAAACCTTCCACATCAAAAACAACACTCCTAGGAACCATCCCAACAACTCAGGTAACTAGCCTCTAGGTCCTGTTAGTATCCTATAATCTATAGGATCTCAAGGTGACTCATTATTTCTTTTTAGATATTTCATATTGTCAATAATGTTCCATGACTGTCAGTTATTTCTGAAAAGAAACTGCTTGTTAAAAAGGGCAAAGGATGATTTCTCATAGGTTTCAGAAATCCCATTTTCCATAACCAAATTAAGCCTAAATACATCGCTTATTTCTTACCCATTAAATCTTAAAAAATCCTCTAATACAAAGTTTTCGAACTTCATATTAGCATTTTTCATTTCATATGATGCCTTTTTACATTCAGCGAACCAATTCATTCGCACATACCCCATCATCCACTCACACTCCGCTAAACTCTTAACACCTGTTATAACTCTGTAATTTCGAGGTTGAAGACATAATCCTGGAGGCAACATCAAAATCACTTCGGGCCTAGGATCTAGCCCTCCTAGACCCAGAGAGGAATCTCTCTATTAGATATAGTTTTTTTTTTGGTTTGGCATGTTAGGCTAGTTAATGGGTTGGGGGTTTCGATTTTTGAATTTGGTTTGGTGGGGAAAAAATGAGAAAATGGCCATTGGGCAATGGATTCAAAGGGCTTGGGTGACGAATTTGCAAAAGTATCCAGTATAATTGAAACCGGGCAAGCTAGGTGTGATACTTCGAATCTTTGAGACTTTTAAATGGAGTATGAAAGGGAAGAGAATGTAAGGCTCAACAAAGACTGAGGAGAATTTAAGAATTCCTCAATATATCCTTAGTAGAAAACATGAATATTGTAAACACGGCTAGAATATGGTGCTCTAATCAACAAATCCTATTCATCACACTTTCTATTTTAAAATTAGATTTACAGAAATACAGAGAAAGAGGAACAATGAATAAACACTTTTAAATAGAAGGAACTTGACCTTTTAACACACCTCATGAATCCTGAACAACTAATCTTGTATTCCTTTGAAAGAAGTCACAACATTACACAATGGGACTTAGTCCCTCATTGCAAATTTCCCCTCCCACCAATATTTCGAACAATCAAGTCTATATGCTAATGCTACTAACTGATTCCCATAAATATTGCTACTAAAAATTACTTTCTTTTATCACAACAGAGAAGGACATAACATCATTGGACATGCATAAATAAAACTATTGAAGTTATAAAGGACATATGGACATCTGGCACTGCTTTGATTCCCTACAATCAATTTTGTCATATGTTTTCCGATGTAGATCCTATCGAGCCTGACACTTGTGCTATTTTTACTGTCTCTTTTAGTGAGAGAATCTGGATTTGGACCTTCGTATGGCTTGGTACCTTGAAATTCTCAATTTGATCGAATCTCCCCTCTTCTTAAAATAGGAAAAACGGCTACAAAGCTGAAGACTAGGTTGAATCTGCTAAGAATAAGGGTACAATCAGGCATTTTTTCTCCCCAACAGTGACATTTATGAAACATTTGCAAGAGATTACTGTTCCTTGCCCTGTTATGGTAAGAAACCTCTCTCATATTTTCAAATTTCATCTACAGCTCTCCAAAACCATTGCCGCAAAATCATGCCTTAGATAGGGAAACTGAAATCTTGAAAAATGACCCTCAGACATGTCTTTGATTCTCCCTACTCCTGAAACTTGTGTAAAATAGGAGAGAGGTTATTTTTCATTACCTCGTGCTATTCAAAAACCTCTCTGAGATTTTCAAATTTCATCCCCGTTTTCCTGATGGGCACTTTTGAACTTAATTCCTCCGACTACGGACAATGGGAAAAAATCCATGTGAGTAAATTTCTTTCCATTTGGAATATTGGTGTCAAACAGTGAAGAAATCTCCTCCAACAAATCCTTTACTTGCAATAATATTTGAAATGCATACCTTGTGTGTATATTCTTCTGATTCTTGAAGTCATCCATAATTTTCTTTATAAATCCCAATGTTACATTTTCTCCTTCTATTCTAGCACCTTCATACTGGAACTCTACCTCTATTGAATTAAAATCAATGGATTCAACAACAGAATGATCCTCAATATCATTCAGTGAGATGACCCCAATAAATCTAAGTTTTTGTGACTGCTTTCTCGGCTTCTTTAAGCTTTTGGGTGGCATCAAGATCATTTGGATCAATTCCCTTAACCTTCTGAGAATATTTTAGTGCTTCCTTGACTTTTCCCAAGACTAGATATGCAACACCTCTATGAAAGTACCCCTTCGTATATTTAGGATCAATTTCAACATATTTTGTTGCATCCTTAATTGCACTTCCATACTCCTCCAATTTTGTATGCGCAAAGGCACAATTCGCCCAATAAACCACATTCTAACTGTTCAAATCAATGGTTTCAGAATATAGCTCTATGGCTTGGTTAAATTTGTGAGCTTGAAGTGCTACATTATCAATAACATTTATTTCCTTTTCCCACTCAACATCTGATTTTGTAGCCCCATGCATGTTGGAAATTTCTCCAGGATGTCTGTCTCAAAGTTGAAGGCTCCTAGCTACTAATGTACAAACCCCATAAGTAACTCTCTAACCTTTAACATGACTACCATTTCAAAGATTCCAACCTCAAGAAGCAAATCAAAATAAGCCCTCTTTAAGCATCCTGGTCTAAAATTTCACTTCTATGTAGATTATTTATAGCCTTTTTTCAATAATCTTGCCTCTTCAGGTAGCTCTCGAAATCGATCAATTGATTTGATATCATCAAGTTATATACCATAAAAACTAAAATACCACCATGGACAACAAAAATATATTCATTGAGGTTGTCAGCCACAGTTAAGAAGAAAAACACTTTAGTGAAAATCTCGATCTTACTTTCATTGTACCAGGACTTGACTTCACCCTCAGAACCATAAATCTTATTCAGAATCATGTTTTCATGATTTCCTCTTGAAAGATAGATTCCATTTCGACACACACACTTTAATGTGAATAGCACAAGTATGACTTCAACTGAAAATGATCCTTGATAAAAAATCGGCGCTGGAACATGAGATGTGTTTTCAGCCATGACTACACAAGCTATAGTGCAACTGAAGGGATTGATGGCACAACACATATGGCAAGAGAAGTTGTGAGAAAATATGTCACCATGGCAGATGAGACAGCTCCAGTGGATGCAGGATAGATAGCTCTAAAAGAGCTCCTCCTTTTCTCTTCCTCGCTCAACAACATGGAACCTGGCATCGCTCTCAAAAAGAGAGACCACCTTAATCCATCAAGTTGTTGATGTAAGTTATTTAAATACCTTCAACATAATTTTGATACTCTGGGTTGCGTACAAACCAAAAATCCACATCAAGCCTCTTGAAGAGTCGATACGGCAATAAGCCTTTCATATGCTCCATTTCTATGCATATAAATGATTGTTTTAATCCTTTAGGATCGCATCAATGCTGCCCAAAATCTATTCTTACTTAAAAAATATCCATAATCTACCACACTAGATACCCTTGATGATTGACGCGTAGAATACTGCATAGCCATTTCAACCCTAAAGTTAAAAACTGCTTACTGCTGAGTTTGTCAAGAAAAACCCGAAACCAGATTTCAGAGGGGTACTTCAACCCTGAGCGCTATTACGAGAGGGGGGGACATGCGAATTAACCTCCATTTTCCATGTGGCCACTAAAAACATCCCATTTATGACCCCCCTCATCCATTAAACTTCGAAACGCATGGGCGGTCCAAAATTTATTTGAGCTACATATTTCAAACTTCGATCATCATTCATGAGTGGAAATGTGCCTATGATTTAATTAAAATATTAAATTTATTTAATAATATATAATTAATTAATTCTATATCATTAAATCAAATTAATTTCACTTTGAATAAAATTGATAAGGTTGGATCTAAAACCATTTCCTACTTTTTCTGACTTTCACCAACGACTTTTGATAATTCACATACCAAACCGTGTATGCCCAGGGGCAAATTTTCCCAAAATTTGCCGTGTCCTAACAA
Organism: Pinus albicaulis; assembly: GCA_034641835.2. Classification (NCBI taxonomy): domain Eukaryota; kingdom Viridiplantae; phylum Streptophyta; class Pinopsida; order Pinales; family Pinaceae; genus Pinus; species Pinus albicaulis. The sequence continues at coordinate 1,561,688,512 of CM076582.1, forward strand.
CACATTTTTGCAATCTCCACTCACTATCTCCCCATCTGATGGCCCATAACTTATTTCCCCCTCAGCCTCTTAATTTAACATCAGGGGGGGGGGGGGGAGGGGGGTCTGAAATCAACAATATTTGAAGCCACTCTCACCTATACGTGTCAATTGTATATCATTTCACACCGCCCTCTGAAATGGCTTTCCCGCCACAATAAAACCAACTCCCGCCATTGCTGCTCCACTTCGAGCTACCTAGCCAATCATATTATTCAATGGCATTTATTTCGGATGATCGGTAATTCATACAGGATTCTCTGCCATATCAGGGTTTTCTGCTAAACCAAAGAGAAACAAAATATTATTGTTGACATTCACCTGCTATGGAATTAGAAAGCATAAATCAAACTGACTATTAGCTACAACCAACGCAACATGCGGATCAGATCGTGTAGGAACTGTTTCCTAAGAAAAAGCAGAGCTGGATGTTAATTTTCTTTTATAACTGCCGCTTTGGCATCACACTAGCCATATTCTGATCACTTTGTAATCAATAATGGACTGCCAAAGTAAATATAGCCACCGTCTTGGCCAAATTTATCTTATCATCGCCATTGCAAGGTTCGACTTGTCCAATTTTTTCTTGAATGTAATTACTGACGATCACTGAAGTAGATATGGAAACCGACTTAAGTTTTAGTTAAACACTGCATGCATTGGCTGTATCAAGGATTAGACCCGAAGGGAGAAAACCATTATAAAATGCTCATTTGGTTGTAAACACCTTTTTTGGATGAATGAAAAGACCCTGATGTTTCCAGATTCTTGTGTCATGATATGTGGTGAAGTTCTTTCTCCATGTAATTTTTCATCCTCTCATTTCACATACTGTTTATTTCTTTATTGTTGATAAGAAAATTTTATTCAGGATTTGTCATCAAGCACCCTACTTGGGCTTGAAATAGTATCTATGTTTTCCTCTGAAATTTGAATGTAGAATTCAGATAAAGTCTGCTCTGCATTAACATTGAACCTTAATCTCTTCTCCTTTTCCATTTCACAAGCTGTAAATATCCATTGACATGACTATCTTCCCCAGTTACACATGATCTCAGTTATTCATTCATTTAAATATTATTTTCCCTTTTGACACCATTAGCCCAATGGCCCTCTTCAAAATAAACCCTGTATCTATTAACTAATATCAGAAGTATCAAGCAAAGCTAAACCCAAAGAGAGATCCCTCCCTGAGTCTAGGAGGCCTAGATCCTAGACTCAAAAGTGGTTTTTATGTTGGGCCTTCCGGATTCTGTCTTCAGCTTTCAGAATTATGGAGTGCTAACATAATGGCGACCATACTAGGGAACAATTTTTTTTTTCCTCAGTAACACTTATCAAGTTTAGATCTAGTTGTTGATGGTGGAAAAACAGCCAGACAAAATAAGGTTGAAATCATCCACCTGGCGACTCCAATCTAGATCAGTTCCATTCAAAGACTCCACTAGAGGAAGGAGTTGAAACATGACCAATCAACATGGAAAGAGAAGGTATTTAATCCAAAATTTTATTCAAGAATTTTTTGGTTTTATCTGTAATTATGTTCTATATTACTCTAAGCCTAATAATGAGTATGCTGCTGAAGTTTACATTGATCATTTGCAAATTGATGAGCCTCAAGAAACTAAGACCCAAATTGTACATCATGTACATACTCATACACCTGTGCACATCCCGTATACACTTGTGGAAAATCCAGTGAGACATGAGCCTTGTGCTTCATCTTCTGCTCTTTGTAAATCCCCAAATGCTTATAAGCCTCATGCTTTACCTCCTATACTTGTAAAAGTCCCAAAAATTTACAAGCCTATGCTTTTTCCTCCTATCCTCCATGACCTCCCTGCAAATTGTAGCAATAATCTACGCAGGTTTGATGGAGAAAATGTGAAAATAATTATTGAAAGCACATTCAAAATATTGAGGATTTTCTTGATTTGTTTGAGGTGGAAGAAGATGATGTATGTAGTATAATGTTTGTCTTATCATTGCTAGGTAAAGTTAAAAATTGGTTTAAGAGTCTTCTAGTTTCAAGCATTAGCAATTTTCATTAATTTATGCAAGTTTTCCTAGATAGATGGGTGGTCATGGGAAATGTTTTCTTCATCATAGAAGAGTATAACCTTTTAAAAAGACAGCCAGGGGAGACAATACAACATTTTTCATACATGTTCAATAAGGTGTATCATTCAATTCCTGTTCTGATAAGGCCACCCCAGGATTATCTCTCTTACACTACCCAGATTCATTTGACTTAGAGATGGCATTCCAATTAAGAGAAAGGAGCACTGCAACCCTTGAAGAAATGAAAAATTTTGCAGCTAATGTGGAAGTCAACCTGCTGAACAGAGAGGAAAAGTTAAAATTAGTGGAGAGGCATAAAATAGAAAAAGATAAATTGATATCTTCAGAGATAAAATTAGATCCTTTGACAAACACTGTCAATGAATTGATGCATAAGACTACCAGAAAAGTTGAACTTACTATTCAAATACCTCCTGTTCCACTAGCTCTAGAAAGGACAAGCATCAATCTACCCAAGCATTTCATACCTCTTCTTGGACACCCTAAAATAGAAAATTATTACTTCATGTACTCATTTCACAACATAGTCGAAGATGAAGTTAAAAATAAGAAAACGGTAGGAAATTTTCCTGAGATGATCTGCATGTTAGATGAGCTTTCATATGGAAGTAATCCTCTCAGAAGTAATCATAAAAATGAAGAGTATATGTTTGAGAGTGAGGTTTATTTTTCAAAGCAACCATCACTATCTTCATGGGAAGAAGAGGCCCAGTTATCACAATGGAAAGATGGAAATAAAAATCTGCATGCTAATAAATATTGTGAGGAAAATGAAGAAAAATTTCAAGTAAATGACAAATGCCTACCCATTTTTTTTGCCTCATTCTTGAGAGAACATTACAATCACATTTTAAATAGGAAGGATGAGGAATGCTCTAATAAATCAGTTGAGGAAAAGAGGGATTACACCCAACCTTTTCCAGATCCAGAAGTTCTCTCCCTGAGTCATCTTGAAATCACAGAATCTGAAATAGAGGAGGAATAAATACATCTTGAGTCTTTACCCTTATTTTTTAATTCGTTTCAGATCATGAAAGGAAATATGGGTCACTGTTTGGTCGACAGTCACAGGGGAAATCATGAGGTGTCAATGGAACCAAGGATGTTGTTTGGTCAATTTAGTGTGTCCTAAATTGCTGCATTTAATTGTCAATCCGGGAATCGTAAGCTGATGAAGTGCGGCGCACTATATGTGCAAGATAACCTCTTTCTTAACTTTTTTTCGTTTATGGTCTTTCTAAGGTAAAATGGAAATTCTAAAGTGAAAAACAAGCTTGGTTATAATTGTTCAAGGAAGTGATATCCCCTATAATAATTTACCAATCTCGAAACTTTAAAAGCAAATTGAAATTACAAATGACAAAAGAAAGTAAACTGCTGAAATGGAAAGTGTTGTTAATCTAATGAATCAAAACAAGAAACTAGTGAATATGAAAACTAAACTATTCTTGTTGCCAACTGAACACAAAAGAAACTACGCTTATGGAAATTCAAAATTGCAATGAAAGAAATCTAAACCAGATTACATCAATTCATTTTCTGACCCTTCATCATTAGACCAGCTATGACTTGCGGAAGTAATCATAAACAACTTGTGTAACTGATATTTAATTTGCATAAAGTAAACTAATACTAAACCATACATACATGATTCAATCCCTCGCCATCAGTCCAGCTGTGGCTTTCGGAGGCAATTGAAGATGTCATACATGATTCAATATATCTAAGTTTGCAGAAAAAGAAACTAATACTAAACTACACACTTCATCATGCAGCCCCTCACCATCAGTCCAGCTGTGGCTTTCGGAGGAAACTAAAAACGCTATGAGCAGCTTAATATATCTAATTTTGCAGAAAGGAAACTAATACTAAACTATACATCTCATCATGCAGCCCCTCACCATCAGTCCAGCTGTGGCTTTCGGAGGTAGCTGAAGACACTATGAGTAGCTTAATATGTCTAATTTTAACTACTGAATCAAATAAACAAAACTGAAGTGCACAAGACAAAACTGAAGTTAAACAAAGACTGTGAAAGAAAACTAGCAGCAGAATAATATCAGTTTCATATCATTAGAAAAAATACTATGAAAATGCCCCGGGCTGTCTACCTAAAACCTGCACAAGAAAACTGATCAGTATTTTAACAATCATAAAAACATAAAAGACAGGAATGCAATGGAAATTACAGAAATGTATGAACATAAATAAAACAACTATGAAATATGAACATGTAATGGGTTATGATACAATGATTACTTAAAGAAATGAAATGAAAAATATATACATTAATACACAGAACCTCGGCTGAGCAGGGGCCCTCTACGCAGCTCCGGTATGATCTTCAAACACGAATTAAGTTATGAAACAGAGTTCTTCACATTAAAAAGAAAGTCATTACAGGCTGGTGGTATTACGGCTCAAGGCAGCGTAATCACCACATAACAGAGTACGCACATCAACTTAACAAATATATCAACTTAACAACTATCAACTCCTATTCACTAACTCTACGTGCGTATGCAAACGCTCTTTATAAAGCAATAAAATGTAACTGTCTCCTGAAGTTTATGATAACAGCCAGCACGTAGACCACTAAGGCCACGGATTTAGGAGTATGGCCATGTTGGAAAACGGATCTATGGAAGGTGGGCGCTTAAATTCAACTCCAGAACTTTGCACCGATGTCAATTAACCTCCGTAAGCTTGGAAACGGCCGTATGGATGTTTCTATGCCACGAAACAGAGTCCAGCCGACATAGAACTCCACAGTTGACTTCCACATGGATGGCTTTGACCGCGGCTTTCCTTGACGAATTTACTTGAACCAATAGGAAACGAACCATGTCCTTGTCATTCCTAGCCTGCCCATGTGGCTTGTTTCCTTCGTTGACACCTGTAACATTGATTTCCACAAAATAGCTGCGGAAAGTTGCAGCGGCTGCGGAAAGTGACAAGTTTCCGCAGCTGTATGAACAAAATCTAAATCAAATAGAAAACACACAAACATACTTAAAAACCATGTTAGATACCCTTTTGCACATGATATTTGACAATTTTGGAGGTTTAGGTGAGTGAAAGAGATATGGAAAAGTGTATGGAAGAGAGACAAATTCGGGACTCAACATACCCCCACTGTGAAGGTGTTGCATGTCCTCATGCAACCAAAATTTTGACACTCTTTGTTCAATTCATGTGCCTTGATACTTCAGCCAACACATCTAACCCCCTTCTCTTCTTCTTTGGTACTGCCATCATTCTGGGTTTCTTCATGAGGCACCCGAATTTGATATTCACAAGTGCTCTGCTCAATTTTTGGCATTTCCTTTTTAGCTTCTTATTTTTCTTTTGCCAAATACCCAAATGTAACATAGTATTGTCATGGATAATCTTGTCCAGTTTGCCTTGCTCTTTGAGTGTTTCATTTTCATTTTTGATATGCCGATTCAAAAGCTCAAGCTCAAAAATCTCCTGTTTTAATGACTGAACCAAGTTATCCTGCAATGTAGGAGGCTGAATAGAAGAGGTGCTTGGACCTGTGGCTGCCTTCTCCAGGGATTCTATATAGTCATAGACCTCCTGCTGTTTGGGGTCTAATTCCGGTGTTTTTTTCATTGGACTGTCCTCAAAATGCTGCAAGGGAGAATTATGTTCAAAATTTGGCTGAGGAGAACTTTCATCAATATTTTGCTGAGAATAAGATGGAGTACGCTCATTGTCTGATTGGGAGTGAAAGGAGTCAGGTTCACTAACTGACTGAAATGGACTATGGTCAGTTGGAGACTGTTCAGATGTCTCCTCACCCAAATCAATGAAATGAGGATCTTTAATTTGTGTTTTTCTCAGTTTTCCCTTAAGCCTGCTGCTTCTCCTCACATGCTGTGGTACACTACCCTTTTGTTCTTGTTTTCCTGTTTTTGCCTTTTTGGATAGAGATGACTGTTTTTGAAGAAAAATTAATCTCTCAGATAGAATTTGGTGATCTTCTTCTTCAGAAGAAGAAGTTTTATGGACAACCTCAACAATTTCTTTCCCTTTTGATATTATTGGCTTCTTAATTTTGATTTCCTTCTTCTTCCTTTTTACCAATCTCTCTTCTCTATCATTTTTCTTCATAGTAATAGTAGAAGTATCTTGGATTTCATCTACTGTTCTTTTCCTTCTACTTATTTTTGCTGTGCTAGCTGCGGGACCTTCCTGTGTAGGAGCATCTTGGGTTTCAACATCCATTTTCTTTCTTCTACTCCTTCTAATTGGATTACCTTCAGGAATTTCCTGAGGTTCTTCAAAGAAGTTTCTTACTAAGAATTGTTCCCATGTATCTTTTCTTTTTTTTAGCTCCTTTTCAATCAAATTTTTTATAAGCCCATGATGATATAAATGAGGCTCTACATCTCCTAGGTGTTTTTGCACAGTCACAGCCATTTTCTTCAAGCTATTGAATAGGAAATAAGGAAGAGTGAGAGTTTGGTTTTCAAGGAAATTCATCAATATCCTAGTATGATACATGTACATAGAGCCAAAGCGGCCTTCACATGTGATAAATTTCTGAACAATGAGTAATAAAGTGGCCCATTCATCTTTTATTGCATGCACTCGGATTCCTCTTTTGAAAACAGTGATATCCATACCTTGATTTCGGAGGATTGTTCTCCATGCCTCATCACTGATACTTTTGTTTTTGAACCACCGTTCTCCTTCCTGAAGAAGTTCTGTGGCTGCTGCTATTGATGCTTCATTAACCAAAAACTTGAGGTCTCCCACTTCTGCTTCCGAGCCATCAAATGATCTTGCAAACGCTTTGGTAATTTCTCTATGGTAACCCCGGAATTTCTGAATAAAACGCAGCCATTTAGCTTTTCTCAACATCTCTTTTGCTTGTGGAAATCCCTCTATGAACTTCGGTCCTTCCGTCTCTGCCCTTAATAATTTTCCCATTTTACTTCTCTGTGCTTCACAGCTTGCCTCTGTGAGGGTTTTAAGCGGAAGTGGAACGATGGAATACACGGAGTCGAGCACAATGCTGTGGGGATGTTATCACAAAACGGAAATGAGCACCATACACAGAATGGAATAAGACTGTGGGTGGAATTTTTGGTGGCTGTGTCATAAATATGAACACATTTCAATCAATGATTATGGAGTTATGCGGCTTGTAAGAGTCCTTTGTCAACTCAAATACGTATCATTATCTTCGATGGGCTATTTGAACATGAGTAAGAGTCGGAATTTCAATAATGAAGCCGTTTGTGAATAAATGCAAGAGGATAACATAGAGATCGTGGAGGGTTACGGACTGTCAATATAATCATTGTGCGTTATGGGTAGAGCTCATAGTTTAAAATTACAAAAAAAAATGTGTCTTTTATACTATTTGAAATAAACTTTATTCATACCTTTGGAATCCTTGCTCTTGCCCTTGGTCTTCAACTGATTGATCTTCATTAGTGTCTTGAATGTCCCATTGATCCTCTCCCGCATTTTATTTCATGATTTTATGAAAACAACAACTAACTGTACATTCTTTTTGAAAACAGAGTAGTAGCAGCTGCGGAATCTGCTTCTGGCTGCGGAAACTGGAGTCAGCTGCGGAAACTGACACAGCTATTACTTGGCTGAAAATAGAAATGAACAAATGACAAATGACCAGGTGGAAATGGTCATAAAAAGATTTTTATTGATGGAATGGATGAGATGAAGTGGAATGAAGTGAAATGAAATGAAATGAAGCGGAATGAAATGGAGTGGGTGGTGAGATAAAATGAAATAAAAGACAGAAATTTTTTTTTTTGGAAAATATAGAGTGTCAGGTGTCCCTGATTTTCACCCCATATTTTCTGTATAAGACTGCCAATCGATGATTGGTTTTCAGGCTTATACCATTTTTTTTTTCTTCTTTTTTTTTTTCTTTTTTTTTTCTTCTTTTTTTTTTTTTCTTTTTTTTTTTAACTTGAAAAACAAAAACTAGCTTGGTAGAGAAGAAGGATTCTTCTGTACCAGCCTGATTGCAGAACTTTCTTGAAACAACTTGACAAAATCCTCTTTAGAGAGTGGCTTATGATAAATTTTCAATCTATGGCCATTCACTAAAAGAGGAGTTTGAAACTCATCAATGGTCTTGATTCTTACAGCTCCATTGTTAAAGACCTTGTCAATCTCATATGGTCCAAGCCAATGAGTCTGAAATTTCCCTTGAAAGTATTTAAACTTGGAGTCAAATAAAAATGCCCAATCTCCTTCTTGAAACTTCTTCTCTTTGATATATTTGTCATGCCACTTAGTTCTTTGATATTGAACTAGATCAGTTCTTAGAATTTCTTCTTGTCTGATCTCATCTAGCTCATTCAACTGCTCCATTCTATGCTTTTGGGCTTCTGATAAGTCCATCCCCAACTGAACTGTTATCTTGAAGGTCTTGACTTGGAACTCAATGGGGAGCAGGACTTCTTTCCCATAAACAAGTTCATAGGGAGAATGTCCTGTTGTATTTCTCCATGTAGTTCTGTAGGCCCACAAGGCTTCAGGAAGCCTTTCTGCCCAATCTCTTCTATGTAGATGAACAGCTTTGGTGATGATACTTTCGAGAAATTTGTTGGTAGACTCCACTTGACCATTTTCTTGCGGATGGTAAGGAGAAGATCTTCTATGCTTGATTTTGTATTCTTCCATCAGCTTCTCCACCAGGTTGGATGTGAATTGGCTTCCTTGATCTGTCACAATTTCTCTTGGAACACCAAAGCGAGTAAAAATATCCTCATAAAGAAAATGAACAACTGAATTTTCAATAGCAGATACTAATGCTTTGGCTTCTACCCATTTAGTAACATAATCAATACAAACCAATATATACTTCTTTTGCTTAGATGGTGGATTAATAGGTCCAATGAAATCTAAAGCCCATTTTTCAAAGGGTTCAATGAGTACCTGTGTTTGCAATGGCATTTCATTTGAAAGGGTAGGTTTCCTTACTCTTTGGCAGCTGTCACACCTTTTGACATATTGTTTTGCATCTTTGAAGAGGGAAGGCCAATAATATCCTAAAGAGAGGATTTTATAGGCCGTCCTTTTGTCTGCAAAGTGTCCGCCGCATGGTTCATCATGACATGCCTTAAGAATATCAGGCATTTCATCTTCCCCGACACATCTTCTGATCACAAGATCTGGCCCTGTTTTAAACAATTCGTTAGAAATCCATGAATATTTTGAACTCTCCTGAATAATCTTTCGTTTTTCTCTTGGAAATAAATGTGAAGGTAGTTTCCCCGTAACCAAATAGTTAGCAATATCTGCATACCAAGGGGTCTTAATAGTTACTGCAAACAAATATTCATCAGGAAACTTATCTTCTACAGGAGAATCTTCTTTAGTATTTTGAATTCTAGACAAGAAATCAGCTACTGTATTCTGTTTTCCCGGTCTATCTAACACAGTAATATTGAATTCTTGCAAAAGTAAAAGCCATCTTGTCACTCTGCCATTAGTAACAGGTTTGTTCATCAAATATCTAATTGCGGAATGGTCAGTATGAATAAAAGTTTCATAGCCTGTTATGTAATGTCTAAACTTATTAATTGCATGAACAACAGCTAAAAACTCTTTTTCAGTCACAGTATAGTTCAACTCCGTGGGAGTCAAATTTTTACTGGTGTAATAAATGGCATAAGGAATTAAATCTTTTTGACCCAACACAGCTCCAAGAGCTGTATCTGAAGCATCTGTAGAAATATGGAAAGGAAGTTTTCAATTTGGTCCTCTCAAGATAGGTGCTTCAGATATTCTTGTTTTCAAAGTTTCAAAAGCGGATTGACAATCAGGATCCCATTTAAATTCACAGTCTTTTGTAAGCAACTTGAAGAGTGGAGATGCTATTTTAGTGAAGTTTTCGATAAATCTTCTATAGTAACCAGTAAATCCTAGAAAACTTCTAACATCTCTTTGACAATTTGGAATAGGCAACTTGGAGATGACTTCAACTTTTGATCTATCAACCTTAATTCCATCTCCCGAAATATGATGTCCTAAAACAATCCCTTCAGTAAACATCATAAAGCATTTTTCATGGCTTAATGAAAGGTTTGTTTCTTTACATCTTATGAGAACTTTTTCCAAATTTTCTAATGCCTCTTCAAATGAATTACCATAAACCGTAAAATCATCCATATAAACCTCTACACAATCATGGATTAGATCAGAAAAAATTCCTAGTACTGCTCTTTGGAATGTTGCTGGTGCATTACATAACCCAAAAGGAAGCACTCAGTAGGCAAAAGTTCCCCATGGACAAGTAAATGTGGTCTTATCTTGATCTTCAGGTGCTACCTGAATTTGATTATAGCCACTAAAACCATCCAAAAATGAAAAGTAATTTTTACCTGCTAATGTATCTAATACCTGATCAATAAAAGGCAAAGGAAAGTGATCCTTCAAAGTTGCTTTGTTCAATTCCCTGTAATCAATGCATACCCTCCATTTACCATTTTTTTAGGTACTATAACCAAAGGAGAAACCCATCGGCTATCTGAAATTGGATAAATGAAGTTTACATTGAGTAGTTTTTGGAGCTCTTCTTTCACTATCTCCCTAAGATTTGGATTCATCCTTTTTTGAGGTTGTCTGATTGGTCTACTGTTTTCCTCAATATAGATATGATGGATGCAAGTCTTAGGATCAATACCCTTCATGTCAGTATACTCCCATGCAAATGCAATAGAATGTTTTTGCAAGATTCTGGTTAGTTCTTCTTGTTGTGACTTCTCCAGATGTTTGTTGATATTTAATGTCTTTTCTGGAAAAATCTCAAAAACAGAATTACCAAATTCTTCCATAGAGTAAAGAGACATTTGTCTTGATGATAAATATTCTATGTCGGATTCCAACTGAAATTGTGTGGGGTCATATTCTGAAGTTATCTCAAAATTTTCTAATGTGTTCAGAATTTGACTATCCTCACTAATTTCAGAAATGGTAAAGACAAGTTGTATAGTGTTCTCATCATCGACCCATTCATTGTCTCCTATTTCTGTAATTGCTCTTGCGGGAGGATACAAATTGAATTTCTTTGTCGAATTACCATTAGAAATGTACATGTCTCCAGATCTACAACTAATAAAAGCATCAACTGTGGCCAGCCAAGGTCTCCTAAGATAATTGGATGTCCTCCTAGATTGCTTTTGGGAGTCAAAATCATAAAGTCTACTGGATATTCCCAAGAATCTAAGGAGACCGAAATATCTTCTAATACACCATCTGGTTTAATAACCGATCGATCTGCAAGTTGCAATAAAGTAGGTGTAAAAAGAAGGTTAGGAAGTTTTAACTGTTCCATAGTCCGTCTACTCATAATGTTGATAGCAGCCCGCAGGTAGCATCATTTCTCACCTTGACATGATTCATGATTGCTACATGGCTTTATGGGCACCCATTCCTACAGACTTGGACAAATTCACTTAAAAACAGTGGAAAATCCTTCATACGCAACTATGCCCGTGTTTTTCCGCGTGTATACGCTAGTACAGCTAGACTTTTCCGCGTATGCCATTTTAATGGTTAAAAAAATATATAAAAAATCCCTAATTTCGCGTTGGGTTGATAGTTACTCAGGTAGTTCAACTACCCCAGCCCGTGGCCAACTGTTTCCAACTGTTGAAACTACTTGGAGGGACTATAAAAGGACCTCATATGTATGGCCTAAGGGAGAGAGAGAATTATTATTATTATACTCTGTTGGTTCCCTATCCAAGTCTGATTCCCCGTACCTCCTGCACTTTCCCAGTTCATTTCAGGAAACCCTTGTTTCCTTGAGATACACATCCCTTTATATGTTATCTCGTATGCACTCATTTGGAAGGAGTCTTAGCGAGGCAAGGGCTGGACGGATCCGGACGACGGTCCGCGAAGGCCTTGGAAGGATCAGGTGATCTCTCCACTTACTTTTGTACGTACTATTTTTATAATACAGAAGTATCATGCTGTTCCCGAAGTAAACGTGTTAGTGTATGCTTTAATGTATCAAGAATATTTGTTATACAAGCATTTATGATGATTTATTTAAAGTTTTATATGAATCTCGCTAACATATAGAGTAGAAATATACTGTACAACTTGTCCTTTGTGCTGGTTTCTTCTTGTATTTCAGGTGAAAGAGGAAGGACGGTTGCAGGGAGCTTGAACTCCACGTGGATCTACTTCAAACGTAGGACCAACGGGTAAACCTCTCATTCTCCGTTCTATCTCAAGCCATGACTGCATGATCGTGTGAGTCTCGTTTAAATAGTACGCCCCTCCGTGGAGGTTGAATCCCAACCAACCTCTAGGGTGTTAACCAAAACACAAATTCTTGTCAATCAATGTGTTTGGAATTTCTATCCCATTTATATGTGTCTTGACAATTGGACTTCCAGGATCTACATACTTCTGCATGGCAATTTTTCCCATCATAATGTCTGCAATCTTTCCTACCAGGTGGATTCTTCTTGTGTCCTTTAGCTTTCTTTCTAGTCTTTTGAAACTCAACTCCTTTATGGTTTTTGCTAGAATAGGAATTTCTCGAATGGCTTGTAGCAATGGAATCTTGATACAAACATTCTTCAATTCATCTAGAAAGTCATAGTTAGGCAACAAAATTTGTTTTTCCACCCCCTTATCAATTTGTAGTCTTTCCGGAAAAGGAGGTGTAGATGAAGATACATGTTGCTCAACTATAGGAGTTGTGGATGCTAGCTTTTCTTTTTCTTTTTGAATTTTTGAATTTTGAAGAGACTCTTCCTCAGAACCCTTATTGACTTGAAGAGAGTCCTCCTCAAGAATATTTTATCTTGAATGTCTATAGAAAGTTTCTAAAACTCTACGGATCCTCTTTGTACATCGTTGAGAGGAACAATCATATAGGTAGGAAATTGTTGTCCTTCTACCATATAAGTAGTTTGAGGATTCTTATTGTTAGGATTTAGCAATGTTTGGTGGAAGTTGATTTGTCTTGTTGGTATGGGAGCATGAGTTGAGGATTTATTATTTCGTTGAGAAAGGTTGATGGTGTTGGAAATGGCAATGAGAAGTTGTTGTGGATTTTGGCTTGGAAATTGTGGAGCTTGTTGGTTTTGAAAAGATGGAGGATATTGATAAAATTGAGCAAATCTCCCATAAGGTTTTTGCATTCCTTGTACCCATGGCTGATATGAGTTTTGATGTTGGGGCCAAGGTTGTTGCCCAAGGAGTCCAATTTGGTGGGGGTTTGAAGATTCATAGGGTTATTAAACCCTTGAGATTGGTATCCCTGCCAAGGTCTCCTTACGACAAAATGAGAGAGATTCTATTGAATTTGGATCTTCTTGAAAAGCAGCTTTGAGGTCCGAGTTGAAGGACAATCCTTGATTTCATGATTTTACGAGCAAATCATACATGTTTCTACAACTTTTTGCATCAAGGGACATTCCTTAAAGCATGTTCTTTCCCCTGACACCGGACAAGAATGGCTAAAGCATCTGTTTCCTTTTCTCACTTGTTTTTGGATTTTTAGGGTGTCTAGTTGTTCACTAAGGCCCCCTAAGATATCAGTTTTGAATTCATCAAGCATATTGCCAATCTCTGCCCTACTTACTGATCCAGTTGCAGTTTTTTTTCCCTGATAAGAGAAGGATCTCTAGGCCCTTTTCCCGTTTTAGATCTTCCCCTTGAGAATTGGATACATAGTTCTGTTATATCATGAGATGGGAGTTGAGAAATGTCTCCTTTACCCATCATGTTTAAAATGTCTATCCATTCATCTCTAATGGCTTTCAATAGGAGGGCTTTCAAGGTTTCATTTTCTAAGTTGCTCATCTTTGCTCTTTTCAAGTTGTATTGAAATCTTTCAATTAAGTCTTCCAAATTTTCATCTTCTTTTTGCATCATTTTGAATACCTCATCCTTATGATTGGTGGGCATACAATAGTCCAAGTATCTATCCAAAAATGTTTGTTTCATACCATTCCAAGTCCTGATAGATTGAGTGGCTAGTCCCATGAACCATTTCAAAGCGAATCCCTTCAAAGTTGAAGGAAACAGTTTGAGTTTTTGAGAACCTTCCATATAGTCATAAGTTCGGCACACTACTTCAAACTCAAACAGAAATGTTTCAGGATCTTCACTTCGTAATCCATAAAGTTAAGGGAGAGCAGATGGTGAAATATTTTTCATTGTTGCATGAGTTTCCTCATCGACTATAGTTTCTTTCAAGAAAATCGTCCTATTTCTACCATTATTTCCTTCACCATTGTTATCTTCATTATCTCCTCCTCCTCTCTCCTCCACCTCCTGTTACATTACTTCCTCTGCCCTGATAGTTTCTTCAGGGAATTCCTTATAGTCCTCGAGTTCTTCTATCAAGGAAGGATGAGAGAAAGTTTCTTTGTTTTCGAAGTAGGCTTTAATAGGTGGTGTAGGAGAATCCTCTAATTCAGCTGTTCTTTGGCTTCCAAAAATCGTAAGGCTAGGGGTAGATGATGGTGAATCTGGTCTATGCCTTGAAGAAGATGGAGTTGTAAAAATCGAACTCTTGGCTTTAGCTATAAACCTTCCCCTAGAATCTCTTGCTCTTATGCATGTCATTTTTATATTTTTTTAATAAAAAGTTGGGATAAACAATTCTCTTTAGTCTTCCCGAGGATCACACTAGGTGCAAGAAGAGAGCATGCCAAGAAATTACTAAACCAATAACATTCTTTTTACGATCCTCCAGATCACACTAGGTGCAAAGAGGAGAGCATACTTCAAGAAGTTATCAAGTTTTCCCTTCTTTTATGATTTTTGTGTTTTTTTTTTAAGAAATTGGCTACCTAGTTACACTTCCCGGCAATGGGCGCCAAAATGTTTGGTCAATTTAGTGTGTCCTAAGTGCTTTGCATTTAATTGTCCAATCAGGAATCGTAGATGATGAAGTACGGGCACACTATATGTGCAAGATAACCTCTTTCTTAACTTTTTGTAAGTTTATGGTCTTTCTAAAGTGGAAATGGAAATTCTAAGTGAAAAACAAGCTTGGTTATAATTGTTCAAGGAAGTGAAATCCCCTATAATGATTTACCAATCTCGAAACTTTAAAAGCAAATTGAAATTACAAATGACAAAAGAAAGTAAACTGCTGAAATGACAAGTGTTGTTAATCTAGTAAATCGAAATAATGAACTATTGAGCATGAAAACTAAACTATTCTTTCTGCCGACTAAACATAAAAGAAACTATGCTTAAGGAAATTCAAAATTGCAACAAAATAAATCTAAATCAGATTACATCAATTTATCTTCTGATCCTTCATCATTAGTCCAGCTATGATTTTCGGAAGTAATCATAAACAACTTGAGTAACTGATATTTAACTTGGAGAAAGTAAACTAATATCAAACCATACATTCATGATTCAATCCCTCACCATCAGTCCAGCTGTGGCTTTCGGAGGCAACTAAAGATGTCATGCACGATTTAATATATCTAAATTTGTGGAAAAGAAACTAATATTAAACTACACATTTCATGATACAATCCCTCACCATCAGTCCAGCTGTGGCTTTCGGAGGCAACTGAAGATGCTATGAGCAGCTTAATATATCTAGATTTGCAGAAAAGAAACTAATACTAAACTACACATTTCATCATACAATCCCTCACCATCAGTCCAGCTGTGGCTTTCGGAGGATGGCGAAGACACTATGAGTAGCTCAATATGTCTAATTTTAACTACTGAATCAGATAAACAAAACTGAAGTGCACAAAACAAAACTGAAGTTAAACAAAGACTGTCAAAGAAAATTAGCAGCAGAATAATGTCAGTTTCATATCATTAGCAAAAATACTATGAAAATGCCCCGGGCTGTCTACCTAAAACCTGCACAAGAAAACTGATCAGTGATTTAACAATCATAAAAACATAAAGGACAAGAATGCAATGGAAATTACAGAAATGTATGAACAGAAATAAAACAACTATGAATTATGAACATGTAATGGGTTATGATACAATGACTGCTTAAAGAAATGAAATGAAAAATATATACATTAATACACAGAACCTCGGCGAGGCGGGGCCCTCATACTCAATTAACAGTCTTCAAACACGAATTAAGTTATGAAACAGAGTGTTTCACATTAAAAAGAAAGTCATTACAGGCTGGTGGTATTACGGCTCAAGGCGGCGTAATCACTACATAACAGAGTACGCACATCAACAACGAGGATATATCAACTTAACAGCTATCAACTCCTATTCACTAACTCGTGCGTATGCAAACGCTCTTTATAAGCGATAAAATGTAAGCGTCTCTGAAGTTTATGATACTTGTTGACACGTAGACCACTAAGGCCAAAGCAGTTTAGGAGTATGGCCATGTTGAAACGGATCTATGGAAGGTGGGCGCTTAAATTCTTGAAGCAACTTTGCCTGAGATGTCAATTAACCTCTATTAGCTTGGAAACGGCCGTATGGATGTTTACATGCCACGAAACAGAGTCCGGCCGACATAGAACTCCAGGTTCAAACTTCCACGTGGATGGCTTTAATGGCCGGCTTTCCTTGACGAATTTCATTGAACCAATAGGACACGGACCATGTCCTTGTCATTCCTAGCCTGCCCATGTGGCTCGTTTCCTTCGTTGACACCTGTAACATTGATTTCCACAAAATAGCTGCGGAAAGTTGCAGCGGCTGCGGAAAGTGACAAGTTTCCGCAGCTGTATGAACAAAATCTAAATCAAATAGAAAACACACAAACATAATTAAAAACCATGTTAGATACCATTTTGCACATGATATTTGACAATTTTGGAGGTCTAGGTGAGTGAAAGAGATATGGAAAAGTGTATGGAAGAGAGACAAATTCGGGACTCAACAGATGTGACCATCTAAAGCACCACATGATCCAATAGCTGATACATTGGAGGGTTGGAGTTTTAAAAGTCAGTTTTCATATACCCGCAATAATTTAAAAATATGCTATGATATGGATATGATCAGACAGTCTGCCCCATTGTCTCGCTCAATAGAAGTATTGACACAAAAATCATGAGATAAAATGAAAACATGTTCAAAGTTGTTTGTAGACATGGAGAAAACATGTGTAGTACCAAGTCATGGGGTTGGGATGACTGAACCAGGATACCCGTAAATAAGGCAACATGGAAAATTTTAGGGGCTAATATTTGCAAGTGGGCTAATTTACCATCATTGTTCCAAAAAAAATATTCGCCAATTTCCATTTTTTATACACATGATTCGCCCAAATTTTACAATATAAAATTATTTTACCTTGAAAATCACCAATATTATATAGAGAATATATATAAAATCATTTTAAATTTGAATGATTATACAAATATATCAATCAAAATTTTATAGGTTGCATATTAGGGACTAGTGAGATTCGCCAATGTTTTAAAACTTCAAGATAACTTGCCATGCTTAAAATTTTCCCTGTAAGGCAAGTGTATCTTGATCCAGTGGCTGTCTATATGGAGAAATTTTTCTTTACAAAGCCAACACATATTTCAAACATGTTATTTTTTTTTCAAGTGTAAAAATATCCATGTAAACAATATCATGCCAGGAATTTCTATCAAATACCAGTATCAGGTGTGTTTCTGACCATGGTGAAAAACAATGAAGGAATAGAGTTATTAAGGAAGTTGCTTGACTGGGTACACTGCCATTATTGTATCATTTAGAAGGGTAGCAATTTCAATAGATTGGGGTTTTTATGGATGAAAATAAGCTCAATACTCTGAGAATATTTCCAATTTTAGTTTTAGATTTCTTTTCAGTTTTTAGATTAAGTGTATTCCAGACTCCAGTTTCAGCATAGTTCAGATTTCAACATTCAAATTTTGAAGGTGTAGTAGTGATTTCTGTCAGATAGTTTGCAATACATAGCTCATTTGTAGTTTCAGTTGAGATTTACAATATGCAAATAAGCTTGTTGGTCAATCATTTTTTTCAGCTTGTGTTTCAGTTCAATTTTCTAAATGAAGCATTCATGGTTTGATTTTCTAGTTTGATAGTGTGAATTGGCTTTCAATAAAATATCACATGGTACAAGATTTTGGTTTACAGTCTGGGGATAGCCAAAAAGTCATCTCGTCTACGAAACTCAGAGTTCTATGGATTCTTGACACCTCCAAAGGAGCTTCCATCCCCAGTTGGAGCCACTGTTAGTATCCTATAATCTATAGGATCTCAAGGTGACTGATTATTTATTTTTAGATCTCTCATATTTTGAATATGTTCCACGACTATCATTTATTTCCAATAAGGAACTCCTAGTTAAAAATGGAAAGGAATGGTTTCTCATAGGTTTCAAAAATCCCATTTTCCATAGCCAAATTGAGCCTAAATACATCGTTTGGTGCTTACTCATTAACCTTAAAAAAACCTCTAATATAAAGTTTTCGAACTTCATGCTACCATCTGCCATATCATATGATTCCTTTTTAAGCATTCGGCGAACCACTTCATTGGCACATACCCCACTATCCACTCACACCACGCTAATCTCCTGACACCTTTACACCCTTGCCGCTCCTTATCTCCCCATCTGACGGCCCATACATTATTTCGCCCCCCCCCAAGCCTCTGAAGTTAACGTCAGGGGGGGTCTGAAATTAGCAGTATTTGAAACCTCTCTCACTGCCACATGTCAGATGTCCATTGTTTCACACCCCCCCCATCCTATACCACTTATCAGGTATACCCCCATCCGAAATGGTTTTCTCGCAACAACAAAAACAACTCCCACCACCGTTGCTCTACGTCGACCTACCTGGCCAAACAAATTTTGCAATGGAATTTATTTCAGATGACTGGTAATTCATACATGATTCTGCTCCATATAAAGGTTTTCAGCTAAACCAAAGAGAAAAAAAATCTTGTTGTTGACATTCAGCTGCTACTGAATTAGAAAGCATAAATAAAATTGAAGATTAGCTACAACCAATGCAACATGCAGATCAGATCGTGTAGCAATTGTTTCCTAAGAATAATCAGAGCCAGATGTCAGCTTTTTTTTATCGTTGCCTCTTCAACATCACACTAGCCAGATTCTGATCACTTTTCAATCAATAACGTACTGCCAAACTAAATACAACCACCGTCTTGGATAGATTTATCGTATCTCCGCCATTGCATGGTTCCACTTGTCCAATTTTCACTTGAATGTAATTAATGATGATTTTTGAAGTACATAGGGAAACCGACTTAAGTTTTAGTTAAATACTGCATGCATTGGTAGTATCAAGGGTTAGACCTAAAGGGAGAAAACCATTGTAAAATGCTCATCTGGTTGTAAACACCTTTTTGGATGAATGAAAAGATACTGATGTTTCCAGATTCTTGTGTCATGATATGTGGTGAAGTGCTTTCTCCATGTAATTTTTCATCCTCTCATTTCACATATTGTTTCTTTCTTTATTGTTGATAAGAAAAATTTGTTCAGGATTTCTCATCGGGCATCCTGCTCAAGCTTGAAATAGTATCTATGTTTTCCTATGAAATTTGAATGTAGAATTCAGATAAATTCTACTCTGCATTCACATCGAAGCTTAATCTCTTCTCCTTTTCCATTTTACAAGCTGTAAATATCCATTGACATGACTATCTTTCCTAGTTACACATTATCTTAGTTATTCATCCATTTAAATCTATTTTTCCTTTTTGACTCCATTAGCCCAATGGCCCTCTTCTGTTGTCTCAACCAAAAACTCAAAACAAACCGTATATCTATTAACTAGCCTAATATCAGAAGTATCAAACAAAGATAAACCCAAAGAGAGATCCCTCTCTGAGTCTAGGAGGGCTAGATCCTAGATTTAAAAGCGATTTTGATGTTGGCCCTCTAGGATTATGTCTTCAGCCTTCGGAATTATGGGGTACTTATAGGGCCCACTAAATTTTGAAGCCACTTAACCCCTGGATGCTCCCATAGTATAAGCATGGGTGTGTCTCATAGGCTCTGGATGCTCCGATGACATAAGCATCCATGCGTCTAGGGAATAAATTGTCCGGAACTTTTCCTAGGTTCATAATATTTAAGGCACCATTTCAGGACTGGAGCCTAGGTCAATGTGCATAATTGAATATGAAGTTTAGAAATGGAATAAAAAAAATGAAAAAATAATGTATTTTCAAAATTCATGACAAGGCCTAGAATGGACCCCTACTAGCCATGACATCGATTTCGTCAAACATGTCACAAATATGTAATCTATAGATGTAAACAACATACTTGAGCATAGGGGTCTCATACTTATCCAAGAATAGATAAGAAGAATTGTTCCCTTATATTATTAGCTCAATTATCACCTATTAGGTCATAGATACATTTCTTATTCATTTATAAATAAAAACATAAGGAGAGCCATACATCATCATTATCATAATACATGATTTTAACTAGAAAAATAACAACAAAAATATCAAGGAAACATCAGTCATAGAGTCCACATATCAACTATCTAGAATTCGGCCACACATACAAGACGCTCTTGGAGGGTAAGCAAGTTCCAAATTTTCACCTCCAAGATGGACAACTATGTCACCTGGGACACCTTTGTGTTCCTTCAAGAGGGTGTGCCAAGATGGTTTGGGAAGTGAAATACAGTCGAATCACTCGGAATTTTGGGGTTGAAAAAATAGTGGTAGTAATGCATAAGTATTTATGTTGGCCTAACCTTCAACAAGATGCTGGGAAGCACAATAGATCCTACGCTGCCTACACAATTTCGAAACTGACCATCAAGAAGCGAGGCCTATATACTCCGCTTCCTACCCCTAGTCAACATTGGGAATCCATATCCATGGATTACATGTTGGGCCTTCCTTCTACTAAGCATGGCAATGACTGTGTTTTTCTGGTCATCGAAAAATTCTCGAAGATGGCCGTTATGGTGACTTGCAAGAATAATATCACAGTAGAAGCCACTACTAAAATATTCTTCGAACTAGTGTGGGTAATACTTATGATCCTGGATTCTATCATCTTAGATTGGGATAGAAAGTTCCTTAGTACATTTTCATCTAGCCTATGGCCGATGTTGGACACCAAGCTCTCTAATTCCAAAGCTCTCCATCCCCAAACTGATGGACAGATAAAGGTCATCAACAGGATGATCGTACACACTATGTGCATGTAGAACTAAAAGAATCCAAACATATAGGATGATAGCCTCCGCTATGTATACGATAGCTATAATCGGGCTCTACAAAGCTCAACTAGACATAACCCATTTCTGGTGGGCTTGAGATTCAAACCACTATGTCCCATTTAAGTAGCCATGCCATTTGCAGCTACTCAGGTTCAGCTGATGTCCAGTCTGAGGCTGACAAGGCGAAAAAATTCATTGAGCGCATTTAGCACATCCGCCAACATGTTCATGACATATTAGATAGAACCAATGCTAAGTACAAGCTGCGACATGATCAACATTAGGTGCCACACACCTTCTAGGTGGGCGACAAAGTGTGGGTACATTTGTAGAAGGAGCGCCTCTCTAGAACCCATGGCAAGTTTCACAGGCTTTGATATGGGACATACACCATCACCAAGGCTATATAGTACAGTTCCCTCGAGCTCCATTTTCCATGATTTTTTGGTCTACACCAAGTGTTCAATGTGGACTGCCTTAAACCCTACTTTCCACCTCTACTAGACACATCTTACATGGAAGAACAATGCATATCAACATAGTTAAACCCATCTGATTAGATCATGGAATCACAGATAAAGAACACCTACTACTATAAGATCCAACTATACTGAGGTGTGAAAGCAGACCCACTCCTTCACCAGGGAAAGTGGTTCACTAGGGACCAGGTTCAACAAAAATTTCCCCACCTCTTGGAGGATCTCCACGCAACAGGAACCATTTCTTCCTAACGGGGGAGGAGTGATGAAGGTGGATATTGGTGACCACCTACCTATTCCACCTAGCAAGTTTCATCAGTTTTCTAATTTACTATTTTTAGAATTTTTTCGGGTCCTGAACTTCTAGATTTGTTTTGAGGCCCCAAACAACTTTTTTTATGCATGATTCCTACAACTATTTCATACAAATTTCATCGGTCACTATAGTCCTTAGAGATATAATTCTAACGAGGTATGATATGCGTCAAACAAACATAATATGGCCATGTTACGACCCCAGTAATTTGGCTGCCCATGTAACCCCAATAGGACCCATAAACTCTTGGTGTTACATCTCCTCAAGTTAGGGTTTTGGTTGTTTAAGGGTTTCTCTTATTTTTCACTAATAAAAATGCCCTTGAGCATCATTGTAACTATATTTCGGAGGGTATTGGCGTGGGGTACCCTAGGATATACGTTTTGGTATATTTTTGTACAATTTTTGTATATACAGGCTATGTGAATGAGTCAAGGGGCTTTGGGGTGGGTCAAAGTCCCTATTTTTATGTAAAAGGGCTTAAGGGTAAACTATGGGCCTCAAGCCATGGTTTGAGATCATAGTATCTACACAGTAGAATGATATCAATCGATATATCGAGTCTAACTAAGTTAAGTTGAATAGACTATTGTGATCTGATTTTTTATATGTTTGTAATACCTTTTTAAGGGATTTTCTATGTTGGGTAGAAAGGCTCCTACTGGCACTGTGCACAGAGACCTAGTCCTGGCTCTGTGCGAACTCTGTTGTCTATGTGCGTGGATGGGTAATGTATAAGGGTAAATTCTAATGTACTAAAAGGATCTGAATTAATGCAAGGACTGATTTTGGAAAAAAATTGTGTCTTGATATGAGTTATCTATTCTCTTTTAAGATCGCTTTGCCTCCATGTTTCTTATTTTTATCTGCGTGAATACATTTTTCCTTTATGCATTAAGTCACCTTGATGGTTGAATACATGAATGAGTCTTCATAAGTGATTATGCATTGTTTAGATTTGGATATGCTTCGGTTATGTTATATCTGCATTAAATCAATTCGCGATTCTATCTGCAATCTGATAACTATTATTCTCTATTGCACACATATGTTTATGATCGACATAGGTCTGCAATCCATCTGCTTAGGGCCACTTCATTATTTTCTTCCTCAGGGTGCAGAAACCTAGTTCCATCACCCCCTTATACTACTTCAGGTGAGACTTTTATCTGTGCAAACACGTCATTGCCAGAAGGGCTAGTAGTTGGAGGGTTCATTGGTTGCACGATAAAATATGAACCTGGGTCAGGATTCCTCAAGCCAAAAAATGGTTTTGTTTCCGGGATCAAGATCATTTTGAGGGATATTTGATGTTGTGTCATCTTTCGCAAAATGAACTACAATATTGGTTGGATAGAAAGGTCCTTGAATTCACACTCCAAGATAATCAAATTACTAAGTTTTCTCACGAAAAGTGGTAAATAAATACATCTATACAAAATTTAACGAGATATTCTTTTTCTCCTTTGCAAAAGAGTTGCATGAGTGTTTGTCGCGTTTAACTAAATTCAATAATTGCATGAGGGATTACATAGTCAGTGACTGGAATCCTGAATTGATTCAAAAATTAGAAAAGCTAGACAATAAGATCAACCATGCAGTAGATCATTGGATCGATCGCCTCTTGGGAGGACTTGTGACTGAATTTTCCATTGATCAATTTTTGTCATATTCTGAGGTAGAGAGAATATTTTT
The DNA here is from genome assembly GCA_034641835.2 of Pinus albicaulis. NCBI lineage: Eukaryota > Viridiplantae > Streptophyta > Pinopsida > Pinales > Pinaceae > Pinus > Pinus albicaulis. The sequence goes on from CM076582.1 coordinate 1,561,712,283, forward strand.
CAAAGGTCCTAGTGGTAAGTTCCTACGCTCGATGAAATTGTTGCTGAAAATTATATTATGTGAGCAGGGCTCTTTGTGTGAACATATTTCTTGAATGCCTCGAAGAGACCTGACTACGCGCAGTGGAAATGTTTACAGCGAAGATCCAAAAAAAATTATTTATAGCCTTCAAAAGCCTAGATCTGATAATGAAGGTGAACCAAAAGTTAGTAGCTCTAGTAAATCTTAAGAAGAAGGTTCGTCAAACCAGAAACCATTGAGTATTTTTCCAATCCCATCCACTCCACTTCTACACTCATATCACTGAACACCCACTCTACCACAAAATCCATCTCCACCACCACCTCCAACTCCCCAAGAAGAAGATATGGCCGCGTTGATGAAGTTAGCCAATTTAATAAGCATCGAAAACAAATATAATGAGCACTTTTGGCTTGTTACTAAGGCTGCATGGCAGGCTCAGCAATTTAACAGTAATGATATTAGGAAAGCGCAGGTCTATTGGGTATGTGTGATATTCTTTCCATGATTAATCGCGTGTGCAGGGGGGGGGGGGGGGGGGGTCACAGGGGGAGGGTAGCCCCCTGCATGAGGTCTGGGCAACACCGTAGGAATATTTCGTTTCCTTATTTTTCAGTGGTCGAACCCACGTATGGTTTGCACATGGTTTTTGGGCATGATGGTTTTCGGCCCCTGGTATTTTGTAGATCTACTCAAGGGAACTATGATTATGTTGTAATCTACGATTAATGGATTGGGGTTTATGAATGCTTCAACATATATATACATATATTTGTTGTAACACCAAAAGGAATATAATGAACAATCAAGATGGTATTCCCGATTTTGGATCGAGGGGAAAAAATATCTATGTATATCTATTTTATGTTTTATGCTCTCGCTATTTTTTGTTTTTTGTTTTTAATAGTTCATTTGTAGATAAGTACTGTACAAGTTTAAAACCTACATGTGGTATCAAAGTTGTTTCATCTTAAAGGGGACGCCTTTGCTGCTGAGGGATTTTTTTCTTGGGCCTGTGGTAGACCCCATTCAGTGGGAGATCTATGGGATCTATTCATGTGGTGAAAGAAGATGCTGAGAAGTGGAAATATAGAGATCGAGAAATTTAATAGTCAGGGTTTTGAGCTGTGGAATCTCAAGATGGAGGATCTGCTAGTGGACAAAGATCAGTGGATTGCGGTAGATCCGGGTACTAAACCAATGACAATGTCAGATGAATAGTGGGAAAATTTGGATCGGAAGGCAAAGTGCACAATACGGTTGTGTATCTTAGATTCGGTAGTACTGAATTTATCTAGGGAAACTATGATGGAGAATTTGTGGGTCAATTTAGGGACTTTGCACCAATCTAAGTCTATAGTGAATAAATTGTTGCTACCGAAAAAGATGCATAACCTAAGGATGAAGGATGGATACTTGAATAGAGAATCTGAATGCCTTCAATACTATGGTAAGTCATTTTTCATTTGTTGATATTAAAATCTCAGATGAAGATAAGTGCACTAGGTTGTTGTTTTCTCTATTATATTCATGGGACAATCTTGTTATTGCAATAGGTAGTAGTACAACTACCTTGAATTTTGATGAAATTGTCTCAGCCTTCCTGTCAGTGGAAATGAGATGGAGAAATATGGAGGGACGGAATGGATATGCCTTATATGTATGAGGAAGTTCATAGAACATAATTTATTTTTTTTGACTCAGAGATCGAAATATAGAGGGATATCTAAATCTCTAGAAAAGCATGTAAAGGTGTGCTGGAAATGCGGAAAGGAAGGGAACTAGAAAAAGGACTGTAGATCTAAAGATCCTAAGAAAGTAAATGGATCTAATGATGCTCCTTATGCACAGGAAAAAACCACCTCAGATGAAGGTGGGGATATGTATTTGGCTTATTCTTGAAATACACATGTAGATCATGAGGCATGATTGCTTGACTCAGGTGCATCCTTTCACTTCACTCCCCACATGGAGTGGTTCTATGAGTATGAGAAGTATGATGGTGGTGATTTCTTATTTGGAGATGATAGGAAGGCCAGAATCATCAGACATGGAAAAGTCAAGTTGAAGCTGCAAGGTGGAAGGATTAGAACACCTCCTGGTGTTCTTCATATTTGTGCATTGGCCAAAAATCTTATTTTTGTAAGCAATATGGATGATGCAGGGTAAAAATAGTGTTCGGGAAATGTAACCGCAAGATGGTTCAGGGAGCACTGGTATTAATGCGGGGAGTTTTGATTTTAACTCTGTACAAGCTTCAAGGTAGCACTATTATTGATGGGTGCAATAGTTATTTGATTCCTAAAAGTGGATCAGAAAGCCTAGGGGTCTCTGGAGAAAATACCATGCTATGGCAGCACGGGCTTGGACATGCTAGAGAGAAGGGCCTTCAGATACTGCATGATAATGGTATGGCAGAAGGTATGTCTAAGTTTTCTCTATATTTATATTTCTAAGAACATTGTGTATATGGGAAGCAGAATCAGGTGAGTTTTCCTTCTAGTGCTAAGATGGCGAACATGATATTAGAGCTTATGCACTATGATGTGTTTGGACTTGTGTTGGTTCCATCACTGGGAAAGTCTGTGTACTATGTTTCGTTCGTAGATGACTTGTCAAGGAATACATGGATACATTTCTTGAGGAATAAATCTGAAGTCTTTGACAAATTTAAATAATTTAAGGCTCTGGTTGAAAACCATATAGAGAAGAAGATAAAGGTGTTGAGGACAGATAATGGTGGAGAGTTATGCAAGAAGGAATTTGAAGAGTTCTGTTAGAAGTATGGTATAACATGGCAGAATAATACTCCATACACACCTCAGAAAAATGGAGTTTCAGAAATAATGAAGAGAAGTTGATGGAAAAATCAAGAATCATGCTTAGTGGCACTAGGTTAGGACAAGAATTCTAGGTAGAGGCCATGGATACTACAAGCTACCTAGTTAACAGATCACCTTCATCAGTGTTGGAGGATAAGACTCCACATGAGGTATGGACTGGTAAGAAACCCTCTCTTTCACATCTGACGATATTTGGATGTGATGCATATGTACATGTTCCAAAGGAGAAAATGACCAAGTTGGATAATAAATTAGAATGCTGCATCTTTATTTGGTATAAGGATGGTTGAAAAGGTTACAAGATTTGGAACCTAGAAATAGGGAAGGTTGTTTACAGTTAAGATGTGTTGTTTAGATAGGTGAAATATGTTGTTAAACATGAATTCATACCAAAGGAAGTTGAGAATATAGAGTTTGAGCTAAAGGAGGATGAATCATACTCTAAAACATAACAAGATTCAGAAGAGGAAGATCTACCAACTCCAGTTGTGAGAAGATTAGCTCGGGAAAGAAGGTAGCCAAAAAGGTATAATCTATCTGTTTTCTGTTCAAATTTTTCTTTAACTATCATTGATGATGATTCCAGAAATGTCAGGGAGCCAGTGGATTTAGAGGATGGAAAAATATGGAAGGAGGCCATGGTTGATGAAATGGAATCATTGCATAAAAATAAGGCATAGGATTTGGTGGAGTTGCCGATTGCAAGGAAGCCCATCGGTAGAAAATGGGTGTTTAAGAAGAACATGAATGTAAAAGGCAAGGTGGAGAAATACTAAGCTTGGTTAGTACCAAAAGGTTATTCCCACGTGCTAGGAATTGATTTTGGTGATATTTTTTATCCTATTGCCAAGGTTACTTATATTAGATTACTTTTAGTTTCTGATGCATTTCATTTTGAAGTATAAAAATGGATGTGAAGACATCATTTCTTCATGGGGATCTAGAAGAGGAGAACTACATGAAGAAACCTGAAGGCTTTATAGTAAAGGGTAAGAAAGAACTAGTATGCAGGTTAAAAAAAGTCTTTGTATGGCTTAAAACAATCACTAAAGATGTGGTATTGGAAATTTGATACCCATATATGGGGACTTGGCTTCACCAGAAGCAAAGAGGATCATTATGTGTATTTTAAATTAATTGGTGACCGTGTTATTTATTTTCTCTTGTATGTGGATGATATGTTGCAGATTGGAAATGAAAAAGAAATTATCTAGGATTTGAAGACCCAATTGTTCTCCAAATTCGACATGAAGGATCTCGGTGCTGCAAACTATATTTTGGGCATGGAAATTAACAGAGATCAGGCAAAGAGGAAGCTCTACTTAAACTACAGGAAGTATTTCAAGACAATATTGTAGAGGTTATATATGCAGGATGGTAAACCGGTGAACGTTCCTATTCTTGTAGGTATAAAGCTATATGTTGAACAGTGTCCCAAGATACAAGATGAAGAGGAGGATATGTCCCATGTTCCATATGCAAGTGTAGTGGGTAGGCTAATGCATGAAATGTTTTGTAATAGACCAGAAATTGCACATTCATTGGGAGTATTGAGCAGGTTTATGTCAAAACGAGGGAAGGAGAATTGAAATGCAGGGAAGCAGGTTTTTAGATATTTGTGTGGCACTAGTAATTATTCTTTGTGCTACTAGGGAAGACCAGGATTGGAGAGATTTTTGGACATACTTGTTTTTTTTTTTGCAGACTGGGCTCGATATCTGGACCAAATAATATATACAAGTGGGTATGTGTTTAGCATATTTGGAGGCGCAATTACATGGATGAGTAAAAGAAAGTCTGTAGTGGCTCTTTCAACTATAAAGGCAGAATACATGGCAGCCACTCATGCAAGCAAGGAATCATTTTGGTTGCAGAGATTGTGTTCAGGTATGGGGTTGGTGCATCGACCTATAAGGATAGACTATGATAGCTAAAGTCCAATTTTCTTGGCTAAGAACCATGCTTATCATTCAAAGACAAAGCACATTGATGTTCATTACCATTTTGTGAGAGATATGGTTGAGGATAAAAAGGTGTTGCTAGTAAAGGTGGACACTTTGAAGAATGTTGCAAATGCATTGACGAAGTCTATGAGCAGTTAGAAGTTATCTTGGTGTAGAGAAAAAATGGGCGTTTTAGGGCTGGACTAATGACTAATCTCTCCGGTGGCCCCCTGCGGAAAGAAAACATCAAGTGGGAGAATGTTTGGTATGTGTTATATTATTTCCACGATTAGTTTCACGCACGGGGTGGGGGGGGGTCACGGGGGGGTGAAATCCCCCACTGTACGTTGCACTAGGTGCAGTGGGGGGAGGGTGGGTCATGGGGGGGTGCCCCCTGGTATTTTTTAGATCTAGTCAAAGGAACTACGGTTATGTTCTAATCCAAGGTTAATTAATTGGGGTTTATGAATGCTTTGGCATGTATATATATGTGTTGTAACACTAAAATGAATATAGCAAAAAAAAATCAGGCTGGTAGTCTTGATTTGGGATCCAGGGGAAAAAATATATGTGTATATTTGTTTTATGTTTAATGCTCCCACTATTATTTATTTTTTGTTTTTAAGAATTCATTTGCAAATAATATATGTACAGGGTTAAAACCTACATGTTGGATCAGAGTTGTTTCAACTTTAAGGGGATGCATTTGCTGCTAAGGGGTTGTTTGCTTGGGCCTGTGGTAGACCCTGTTTAATGGGAGATCTGCGAGATCGATTCTTTCTTTGAAAGAAGATGGTGATCAGTGGAAATATAGAGATATAGAAATTCAATGGTCAAATTTCTTATTTTTGGAAGATCAATATGGAGGATCTGCTAGTGGATAAAGATTAGTGGATCGTGGTAGAGCCATATACTAAACCAATGAAAATGCCAGATGATGATTGGGCGAATTTGGATTGGAAGGCAAAGAGAAAAATGTGGTTCTTTATCTCATATTTAGTATTATTAAATGTATCTGGGGAAGCTATGAAGGAGACTTTGTGGGTCAAGTTAGGGATTTTGTATGAATCTAAGTCTTTGGTGAACAAATTTTTGGTGTGAAAAATTTTGTATAACCTAAGGATGAAGGATGGACACTTCGTGACAGATCATTTGAACTCCTTCAATAATGTGGTAATTCAGTTGCCATATGTGGATATTAAAATATCTGATGAAGATAATTGCATCATTTAATTGTGTTCTCTACCAGATTCTTGGGACAGTCTGGTTATTGCAATAGGTAGCAATACAACTATCTTGAATTTTGAGGAAATTTTCTCAGCCTTGCTGTTGGAGGAAATGAGATGGAGAAATATGGAGGACCAGAATGGAAATGAATTATGTGTACGAGGAAGGTCCCATAACATTAAAAAAATAATTTTTCAGGTGGGATATCTAAATCTAGAGGGAGATCTAAATCTCCAGGAAAGCATGTAAAGGTGCGATGGAAATGCATAAAGGAAGGGAACTAAAAAAGGACTACATATCTAGATCTCCTGAGAAAGGAAATGGCTCTGATTATGCTCCTTTTGTAGAGGAAAAAACCACCTCGGATGAAGGTGGGGAGGTGTATTTGGCTTCTTCTTCAAATACACATGTAGAGCATGAGGCATGGTTGATTGACTTAGGTGCATCCTTTCACTTTACTCCACATACGGAGAGGTCCTGCGAGTATGAGAGGTATGATGTTGGTTATGTCTTCTTAGGAGATTATAGGAAGGTAAAAATTGTTGGGCGTGGAAAATTCAAGCTGAAGCTGCAAGGTGGAAGGATTAGAACACTTCCTGGTGTTTGGCATATTGTTTCACTGGCCAGAAATATGACTTGTGTAAGCAATATGGATGATGCAGGTGTAAAAATAGTTTTCGAGAGATATACCTTCAAGATGGTTCAGGGAGCGCTAATATCAATGTGGGGAGTTCGGATTGGAACTTTGTACAAGCTTCATGGTAACACTATTTATTTATGGGTGCAACAGTTCTGTTGTTCCTGAAAGTGGAGCAGAAATCCTGGCAGTCTCTAGAGAAAATACCATGCTATGGCATCAAAGGCTTTGACATATTGAAGAGAAGGGCCTTTGGATACTGCATGGTAATGGTATGGTAGAAGGTATGCCTAATTTCTCTATGGATTTTTATTTTTGTGAACATCGTGTATATTGGAAGAAGAATTGGGTGAGTTTTCCTTCTAGTGTTAAGAGGGCGAAAAAAATATTAAATCTTGTGGACATTGATGTGTTTGTACTTGTGTCGGTTCAATCACTAGGAAATTATGTGTAGTATGTTTAATTAATAGATTAATTCTCAAGTAATACATGGATATATTTCTTCAGGAAGAAATCTCAAGTCTTTGACAGATTTAAATAATTTAAGGCTCTGGTGGAAAACTAGACAGAGAAGAAGATAAAGGTGTTGAGGACAAATAATGGTGGAGAGATCTGTAAGAAGAAATTTGAAGAGTTCTATAAGAAGTGTGGTATAGCACTGCATAAGAATACTCCATACACACCTCAACAAAATGGATTTTTACAAGGAATGAACATAACATTGATGGAAAAAGCAAGAAGAATGCTCAGTGGTACTGAGTTAGGACAAGAATTATGGGTAGAGGTAGTGGAGACTACAAGTTACCTAGTTAACAGATCACCTTCATTAGCGTTGGAGGATAAGACTCGACATAAGGTATGAACTAGTAAGAAACCCTTTCTTTCAAATTTGAGAGTATTTGGATGTGATCCATATGTACATGTTCCAAAGGATAAAAGGACCAAGTTGGATAATAAATTTGAAAGGTTCATATTTATTGGGTATAAGGATGGTTTAAAAGGATACAAGATTTGGAACCCAGAAACAAGGAAGGTTGTTTACATTCAAGATGTGGTGTTTAGAAAAGTGAAATATGTTATTAAACTTGAATTCCTATGAAAGGAACCCGATAATATAGAGTTTGAGCTAAAGGATGATGAATCAAACTCTACAATGGAACAAGATTCAAAAGAAGAAGAGCCAAAAACTCGAACTATGAGAAGATCAATTCGGGAAATAAGGAAACTAGAAAGTTATAGTCTACCTATTTTCTATTCAAATTTTTCTTTAACTATCACTGATGATGATCCTAGAAATATCAGGGAGGCAGTGAATTCAGAGGATGGAAAATAATGGAAGGAGGCCATGGTGGATGAAATGGTATCCTTGCACAAAAATGAGGCATGGGACCTGGTGGATTTTTCATCTAGAAGGAAACCCATTGCAAGAAAATGGGTCTTTAAGAACAAGATGAATGTAGAAGGAAAGGTGAAGAAATATGAAGCTCGATTGGTAGAAAAAGTTTATTCCCAGGTGTCGGAAATTGATTTTGGTGATATTTTTTCCCTTGTTGCAAAGGTTACCTCTATTAGATTACTTTTATCTATTTTTGTTGAATTTTATTTTGAATTAGAAAAAATGTATGTAAAGACATAATTTCTTCATGGGAATCTGGAAGAGGACATCTACATTAAGCAACATGAAGTCTTTACGGTGAAGGGTGAGAAAGAACTATTGTGAATGTTAAAAACGTCTTTGTATGGGTTAAAATAGTCACCAAGGATGTCGTATTGGAAATTTGATACCTATATACGAAGACTTGGCTTCACCATAAGAAAAGAGGATCACTATGTGTATTTCAAATTAATTGGTGACCATGTTATTTATTTGGTCTTGTATGTGGATGATATGTCGTTTATTGGAAATTGAAAAGAAATTATCTAGGATTTGAAGACCCAATTGTTCTCCAAATTTGACATGAAGGATCTTAGTGGTGAAACTATATTTTGTGCATGGAAATTAAGAGAGATCGGGTAAACAGGAAGCTCTGGTTAAACCAGAGGAAGTATGTTGAGACAATATTGCAGAGGTTCAATATGTAGCATAGTAAACTGGTGAAGGTTCGTATTCCTATAGGTGTAAAGCTATCTGTTGAACAGTGTCCAAAGGAACAAGAAGAAAATGAGGATATATTTCGTGTTCCATATGCAAATGTAGTGGGTAACCTAATGTATGTACTGATATATACTAGACCAGACATTTCACATTCAGTGGGAGTATTGAGTAGGTTTATGTCAAAACTAGGGAAGGAGCATTTGAAAGAAGTGAAGCGAGTTTTTAGATATTTCCGTGGCACTAGTAATTATGGTTCATGGTACCAGGGAAGACCAGTATTTGACAGAGTTTTGGACATCCGTGATTTTTTTCACGTAGGGTGGGCCTGAGATCTGGACGAAAGAAGATATACAAGTGGGTATGTATTTAGCCTATTTCAAGGTGCAATCACTTGGATGAGTAAAACACAGTTTGTAGTGGTTCTTTCAACAAGAGAGGAAGAATACATGGAAGCCATTCATGCAAGCAAGGAAGCCATTTTGTTGCAGAGATTGCATTCAAGTATGGGGTTGGTCCATTGAGCTATAAGGATATATTGTGACAACCAAAGTGAAATTCTTAACTAAGAACCCTGCTTATCATTCAAAGACAAAGCACATTGATGTTCAATATAACTTTGTGAGAGATATGGTTGAGGATAAAATGGTGTTGGACACTTTGAAGAATGTTGCAAATGCATTGACGAAGTTTGTCAGCACTCATGAGTTCTCTTGGTGTAAATAAACAATGGGTTTTGCAGGGTTGGACTAATGTCTAAGATCTCATGTGGCCCCTTGTGGAAAGAAAACATCAAGTCGAAGAATGTTGGGTGTGTGTTATATTCTTTCTACGATTAGTTGCATAGTCGGGGGTTCCCTAGTGGGGCGAAATCCCCCCTATACATTGTGCTAGGCGGGGCAGGGGGGTCATAGGGGGCGGCAGCCCCCCTTGTCTAGGGGTTCGCAGGGGGCAAGTAGACCCCTACGCGGTGTCTGTGGAAACACCCATGGATTTTTTTTTCATTATTTTTTGGTGGGAAAACCTGCCTATGGTTTGGAGCATGGTTTTGAACATAGTTTTGGGGCATGATGGTTTTCATCCCCTAGTATTTTGTAGATATGGTTAAGGGATCTATGGTTCTGTTCTAATACAGGGTTAATGGATTAGGGTTTATGAGTGCATCGACATGTATATATATGTGTTGTAACACTAAAAGGAATATAATGAAAAATCAAGCTGGTAGTCCTTATTTTGGATCAAGGGGAAAAAAAATATCTATGTATATTTGTTTTATGTTTTATGTTCTTGCTATTGTTTATTTTATGTTTTTAAGAATTTTTTTGCAGATAATTTTTGTAGAGGGTTAAAACCTACAAGCTATTCATTTCGTTTCAAGAACGCACATTATATTGGTACATCAGGTATGTTCAAGCAAACCCTAATGCCACCTTGGACCAAATAAAGGATGCCCTAAAAGATAATTTTAAGAAGCCTAAGTCATACACATAGCTGGTCATGGAAATGAAAGAGATTCATCAGGAGGTTAATGAATCTATATGGGAGGCAGATCAGAGGCTGAAACACACTATCAAGGATGGTGGATTTTTCATCGATGATACTCAACATAAGGAATGGTTCATTTCTATGTTTCTTCCACATCTGCGCCAACTGTTAGGTTAGCAAAAGATTGCCACATAGGCTCAGGCTATGTAGGTTGAAATAAAAATAGAAGCTACCCCAACTCCTATTTCTCTTGGGACTCAAAATATTTAGAATCAGTTAGAAGCCATGAAATTAGAGATTCAAAGTCTATGCACAGACAAGGGAAAGGAAGTATGTGCAAAGATATGCTGCATAAAATGTAAAGCTATTGGTCACCATAAATATCAATATCCTATCTTCAATAATTATCTAAACACCAGAGGTCCTAGTCCATTGAAGAGTCCCATATGGTACACAATATGTCAAATTGTTGGGTTACATGACACAAATTCAAACCCAAGGATCATAAAGTATCAAACTGAGTTGAAGAAATTGTTTTGCATATTTTTTTCATCACTAGGACATGATGAGAAACATTTTCACACTTATGATATGATGTTATAGAACGCTGATATATATAGGATGCTGGCCAAGCCTGCATCACTAGCATCCCCCTCTGGGCATGGTGGGTTTCATGGTAGAGGAGGAGGACGAGGAGGTGGATTAGTTGGTCGAGGAAGAGGACACGTTATTTTCTATAATGTTGGAGATGCTTCTCACTATGCACACGACTGTCCAAATACAACGTGAGAATCATGCAGGCATTGTAGACAGTTCAATCATGTGATAGAAGATTGTCTTGTCTTAATTTCTAAAATACAGGAAAATAAGACGTACACTCCAACAAAACATATTCAGATGGTTAGAGAAGAAACTCGTGAAGAAGATCCCAGTGTGGATGCTATCACTAGGCACAGTGTAGCCACTAATGAATATAAGAGAAAGAAACTAGCTACGGATGTATGGATCTGTAAGGCACCTGAAAACAAAGAGGGATTTGATCTACAATGCACAAAGGATAATTTTTTTGAAGCATGGGAAGAATTTACAGAAGGAAGCGCATCAACATAAGGTAGGCCAATGAAGGAAGCGGGAGGAGATGAAGAGATAAAACCACTTATACAAGCGTGCATAAATTTACTGTGCAACAAAAATGCAATAGAAAACCTTTAGGCTCTGATAGATAATTACACAAATAAGGAACAACCGTTCGTAGAGGAGAGATATGTCAATAAAATATACAATAATAAGAAGAGAACGAGTAGGGAGCTGCGTATAACCGTGCAGATTGGTGCTTATGAGATGGAACAAGTTATTCTAGTTCTGGGATCAAATGCGGATGTTATACCTAAGAAAACATGGCAATGCATGGGAGAACGCAAGCTGGATTGGTCTACCATTCAATTGTTCTTGGCTATTCAACAGAAGATCATTCCATTAGTATGGATGCCATAAGTTGTAGTCAATATCGAGGGTGTTATGGTGATGGTAGACTTTCAGGTCATACAAATTGTAGATGATATTCATCCTTATCCTGCGCTTCTAGGGTTGGACTAGGATATTGACATGGATGGTGTTATAAATCTAAAGAAAAGGAGAATGGAATTTGAAAGCAATGGAGTTAGGGTCATCATTTTGCTAGACCCTATAGAAGGAAAAATATATACAGAGCCTGTGCTCTCTAATGATGATATCGATCAAATCTATAAGCTGACCTTGTGCGAAGAATATTTGATTAACCCAAAAAAATATGGAGATATTAATTGGGAGAAGGATAGCTATTGTTTTTTAGACTCTAATTAGGAATTAGAAAACTGGAAGAATTGGTTGCATGAGGTATCTGTGCTACGTTGTAATCGTGTGACCATGTATCTATGATGTATAACACCTGGCATACATTAATTGTTGCACTATGATGGATTAAATGATATAAACATGTTTATAGGGGGTCTTGAAAGGAATGTGCCTAACGGACAGATATTCCATGCTTTGGATCTCTTCTTGTACATTACTCCAACAAGAAGATGGGAAATCATAAGGAAAATATGAGAAATGGGGAAGAATGTGTGCACATGATGAGGTTACAATTTGAATCTCAATGATCAAAATGGAAGACGTGTACTCTAGCAAGGATGTTCCATGCAGACATTTGGTGAGATGGAATCAAGTATGAGGCATAGATGCAAGACTTGAATGGGTCGACATGTTTATTCACACATTGGGGAAGGTACCTACTGAATGGTATTTGGAGACGAAGCTGTGTCGAGACACTAGTGAATGGTTTGCGCTAATAGAGATTTTTAACCTCACATTCAGCCTTGGGAGTTGATTTGATAAGATTTTCAAAGCTTTGCATAATATTCAACAAGTCATATTTGATAAAAAAGAGCCTGCAATCGAGTGCGTTCCACCAGCATGGGATGCACAAATGAAAGCTATTGTGAATTTTAGGAACCTCACAATTGTAGAGAGTGAAGAAAATACAAGGAATATCATGATTCCAAAATCTGAGGGACAACGCGCAGTGGCTAGGCCCTCAATCACCTCTCTAGATGTGACAAAGATCTTAAATATTAGGTAGGTGAATATTGGATATGAAGAAAAACCTAAGTTTTCCAAGATTGGATACTACTGGGATGATGATACAGTCGGAAAATTTGATTAGTTCATGACCGAATATCAAGACTTGTTCCCTACAAGGTTTTCAGAGCTCAAAGAATAATTGGGGAACTTGGAGTTATGAATATCACGTTGAAACATGATGCACGCCAGTGAAACATCGCCCATACAGGATAAATCCAGGATATAAGCATAAGGTGAAATAAGATTTGGACAAAATGGTTGAAGCATGCATCATTGAACCTATAGAAGAGTTTGATTAGGTAATTCCAATGGTAGTGGAAGATAAGAAGACAAAGGGAGAAATCAGGATCTATGGAGATCTGCGCAAATTGAATGATGCTTGTGTGCATGATCCATTCTCAACTCCATTCTCTGATGAAATCCTAGATAATGTTGGAGGCGATGAAGCATATTCCTTCATAGATGGGTTTTCAGGGTATCATCAAATCCAGATTGTGCCAGAAGATCAGAGTAAGACCACCTTTTCTACTGAATGGGAATATTTCCAATATACAGTCATGTCCTTTGCATTGAAGAACACCCCTTCCATTTTATCGTGTGTAGTAGTAGCTGCTTTTAAATATTTTATCCACAAGTTTTTGGAGGAATATTTTTATGATTGGACTGTCTTTGGGCTATTGAAGAAGCATGTTTCAAACCTACACTTAATTCTAGGCACCTGTAGGAAGTACCAAATTTCCTTGAATTTGATGAAGTGTATATTCTATGTGCCATTTGGGATACTTCTGGGACACATTTTCTGCCAGTAAGGGTTGATGGTAGATCCTGCAAAGATCACAGTAATAGTTAATATGGAGAAACCTAAGAATGTTGAACAATTTCTCTCGACATTGGGGCATACTTGGTATTATAGGAAGTTTATTCAGGGTATGTGCTAATAAATACACCCATGGAAATTTTTTTCAAGAAGGATGTGACATTCTGTTAGGGTGAGGATTGTCAGAAATGTTTTGAAATGCTGAAGGAGAAGATGGTCACTATGCCCATACTGGTCTTCTCAGATTGGTAAAAGGTGTTTCATGTGCATGTAGATGCCTCTTGTATTGTGCTTAGAGCTATTTTAGTGCAACCAGGAGCGGGAGAGATTGATCACCCTATTCCCTATGCAAGCCTATCAAGTGTAGAACATAATTACTCAACCACGGAAAGGGAAGGACTAGCAATGGTGTATTCGTTGCATAAATTCTTCCATTATCTATTAGGAGGACATTTTAAGATGTTAACTAATCATTTTTCTTTAAAGTGCATAGTAAATACGCATGTGTTGGGGGGAATATCTGCAGGTGGTTGTTGTTATTCCAATAATATGACTTTGAGATTATGGTAAAACCAGGAAGACTGAATGTTCGGCCAAACCATCTGTCGCGCATTGGGACTACTGAATAACCTCAAAATTTGGAGGATGGAATATCAGATGCGCAGTTGTTAGTGATAAAGGTGGCTGATGAGAAGTTCCCTGATATTATTTCGTTTCTAACTACTCAATGCCCACTTGGAAACTATACAGTTAAGAAGAAGAAATATCTCATGGTGCGCACATCAACTTCACCATTATTGCTAGAAAATTGCACAAAATTGGTGTAGATGAAGTTCTGTGAAGATATTTCCTTGAGTATGAGAGATGTGCAATCCCAGATGAAGCTCACATATGAGTTTTCGATGGACATTATGCAAGTAAGGAAAACACACATAATATTTTGTGAGCTGGGTTATGGTGGCCCACACTACTCAATGATGGGTATGCACATTACTGCGCATGTGATGTATGCCAGACGACGGGAAAGGCATCATATAGAAACGAGATTCTCTTGCATCCATAGATGGTGGTGCACACATTTGAGAAATGGGATATAGAATTTGTTGTACCTATCAATCCTCCAAGTAAGAAGAGTGGTGCACATTACATTATCACTATGATGGATTATGTAACCAGATGGGCTGAAGCTAAACTTGTGAAGGACTGTACTGTAGATTTTGCTATGTAATTCAGATTTGAGAATATTGTGACTCGGTTTGGGTGTCCTAAGATTTTGATAAGTGATCAGGGTACACATTTTATGAATGACACCATTGAATCATTGACATAATAGTTCAATATGCATCATTAGAAGAGATCTCCCTATTATCCCCAGGCGAATGGTGCGGTTGAAGCATTCAGTAAGGTACTCGATACAGCGCACACCAAGGTGTGCAATGCTAACCACAATGATTGGGATGAGCACATATCTGTAGTTCTCTAGGCAGATAGGACCACATTCAATAAGTTGACTGGAAGGACAACTTTCAAGATGGTATATGGGCAAGAAGTTGTGTTGCCGATGGATTTCATTGTTCCTAGTCTGCGTATTGCAGCATACCAATATGGTTGAAGAAGATGCTATGGAAGAGAATTTTTTCCTGTTGGTTTCTCTCGAAGAAGATCACTTTATTGCAAATTACCACCAGTAAGTTCAGAAGGCGCGTGGGGAAGCATGGCATGATAGGTACATCAAGAAAAAGGTGTTAAAGGAAGACGAATTGGTCTTATTATATGATAACAAGTTTGCGCGCCACCCATGGAAATTGAAGATGCATTGGCTAGGGTCTTATGTTGTTAATTAAATCACTGAAGGAGGTGTAGTGCACCTAGCCACATTGAGCAGGGAATACCTTCTTGGTTATGCCAATGGAAGCCATGTGAAGTCGTACAGGGATGACCCTATGCCTACCAAATGACTATATGGTTCGAGTATCACACATGCATAGATAGGATGGTGGAGGCGCAGAAAGGTGCAATGTGTGCACGGTAGCTCCATGAGGAGGTTTCCTAGGGCCGTTGGAGCAGTAAATCTGGAAAAGACAACTTTATTACTGTTTACGAGAGCATGTAGGTTGCATTTAATGAAGGGATTTTTCCAGATTTGGGACCATTTTTTCATTTATGGAGACACATTAATGCAGAAGGAACCATTGAGGACACGTCACATGTATAAATATGACCCATGGGGTCATAATAGTTCCCTTTTCTTTTGCGTGAATTATCTTATTTTAGTTCTTTAATTTTAGAGCTACATTGTGCATGGTTGGGTTACGTAATTCCAACCAGTATGACAACCACATGCCCTGTATATGACCCTGTTATGCCTGAGGTCCCTATTGTTGAAACACCTACACCCACAAAGTCCAAGAAGTGGCAATCATCTGGCACAGGAAAATTCCCAATGGAGAGGACTCCAAAGCTGTGCTCCACTCTAGCTGAGGATTTTAAAAGGCCCATGACAGAGCTCGTAGAAAATATTATGGGGGAAGAAGAGGATATGATCGAAGTGGACCCATTCTTGTAGTTGTTGACCTATGTCACGCCGCACAATATGACTGTTTGAATACCCAAATATCTTGACAAAGTACGTGCAAGCATCCAAATGTCATTGATCCAATAAAATCTCCTGATGGAAGGGGACATGTTTTCCAAAGTACCACAACTTAGAATGGAGGATTGGGACATGGCAGAGGTAAAAAAATTTCCTGAACTCATGCCAGATCTATACCTTGACCAAGTTTAGTATGAAGGGGGAATAGTGCACCTAGAGCCGAAGAGATGGTTGTTGGGTATGCACAAGGCATGTCTATTGAACTTACTACAGATCCCTAATTTTTTCTACAGCCCTATAAATGACATATGTGTTCAGAAATTTCTTGTGCTTCTGCATGATGATGCACTATGGTTAGGAGAGCATATTCCAATAGATGCTGCGTTGATCCATAGGATCACTCGTTTACCTCCTAAAGGCGTAGATCCAATTGCGTATTTTGGAGGAAAAGCGCAAGAAAAATATGTTGCGGAGAAAATAAAAAATAAGTACCAAGCATTGCAAAAGAGACAAGGCATCATCGTGAGTGAGATAAATGACCCTGTTTTACAATTCATAACACTCATCTTGGCCTCCAAGGTGATGTGAAAATGAAGACCAAAGGAGGTACCCGCGCACTTGATTTCTCTTGCTGGATAATGCGAGAAAGGCGAAATTTATAACTGGTCTCATTATTTGTGTTAGGAGTTTCTAGAAAATGTGCATGAAGCACAAGAGGAAGGCAAGAAATTACATTACACTTGGTTTTTGTTACTTATTGCATTGATCGGGTGGAAGAACCATAGGGAAACCCAGTTTCCTGAGATAGAGACCCAAATGTGTGAGGCCACGTGGTATGTGAGACCTTTGAATTCCTTAGACCCCACACATGCTGAGGAAAATAATATTTGATGGGTCCTTTATGATCCTTCGCTATATCAGGCCGTGCAACCTAAGCCAAGGTTGTCTCGAGCACTCTATGAGAAATACAAGATGGTAGTTGACTTCAAGGCCACGTTCCACAATATGCACATCCACTCGAAAGGCACCATGGAGGGATTTTGGTACAAGTTACCTTATTTGGTGACAGAAGATGATCTGATCACTACTGAATGGCCACCAGCGTGGTTGGAGCCTGGTGCGTCCACCCCTATCACTAAAACGCTGAAAAATTTGCGCTCTCACACTTAGCCAGAGAAAACAATAGAGAAGGAGACTGAAAAGCCTATACAGAAATAAACCACACCGACCACCACTAGCAAGACTCTTGACTTGCAGAAATATTCTGCGCCGAAAGATACAGTGTAGGAGGTAGAAACGCAGACATCTAAGGGAACAAAGCACAACTTTCAGGACACTAGTGGATTAAGAAAAAAAAAGGAAGCCATCTAAAGATGATCGATATGAGGTCTTGACGATGATAGAGTACGATTTGAATGAGATTAATAACACAATCACATTTGTGACTGAGAATCACTGGACATATATGCAGGTACAGTATAGAACTGCGTTGGAATTTACTCATGTGGGGATCCAAGAACTCAAAATGCAAGCAAGCTTGATACAAGTGACCCATACCAGTGCAGAACCAATGGATATAGAATTACCATCAACTATGGATGCTCCTCTTGTGAAAATCTTCGCAACAACCATCCATGAGGATGCTAGTCGGCATGCTCAATTCTGTGGTATAGGTGATATTAACATTAACTTTTCTATTTAACCTGCAGGAAAGTTGCACTTGATGCATACCATGATCGTCAATGAACTTCATTTCCCTGAGGCTTTTGCTCACAAATATGCTAAAGTATCTAAGAAGCAGGACGATGATGCACAACACGAACATGAAGCCATCGAAGTAGCATGTCGCGTAGCCAAAGCCTAACATGCTGTGCTAGGAGACAAAATTCACCATGTCTACTGCGATGTTCCAACAGGCCTAGCCACAACTGCTCCCCAAGAAAAATTAGAAGGATTGGTTGCAGCCATGAAAGAATCACGTTCTGAAGTGTATACCATCCATGCAGATTTTGAACATAAAATAGGGGATATGAAAATGAAGTTGCAGCCTGAGTCTCCACCTAAGGTCTGCAAAAAAGGGGCAGTCGAAGTCAAGGAAGCGAGAGAAAGTATTTTTGCTGCAGTCACTCAGTGTGACAACCTGTTGGATGAGGCTATGGGCATATGGAAGTCTGTGCAAAATGATCCTATAATACAACAGCTATGCAATGAGCTACACCAGAAATAGCATCAATTTTCTAAGATCTAGATAGTGGCGCTAACCCTTGTTCTTCCACAGTTCCTTGCTCATCTGCAGAAGGGATGGATAATCCTGGCAAAGATTGAAGACCTGTGTCATAAAGAGTAGTTTTTGGAGGCACGTATGCAACAATGGGCTAAGAAGGCTCTTCAAATTTCGTAGACGCTAGACACTACTTTGAAGATGATTCAACATATGCAATGAAGTATAGAGATAGCAATTGAAGGGCTTACCACTTAAAAGTTAGTTCTGCAAGCATACAAAGTTGCTGTGAAGAGTTTGGACATGGTGCTTCCTCTTAAATATTTAGTCATCCAAGCCAATATAAAGGAGTAGAAACCTCAATGACTTGGGACATTGGTATCATCCAAGCTACATCGATGCACCAATCCAAGGTGTTATGTGTTGACATGTCCTCTCCCACATTAAGGCACTGCGGGCCAATCACTTTATGCCATGTGGTCCATATCGATGTTATATTCCACATGTCACCCTTTGAAATTGGAATATGTCACTTTCCAAAGCCTTGATGGTTGGCCAAATACCACTTCATCTCCTTACCACATCATCCTTCTTTACATTTCATACCAAAAATCAACCTATCCCTTTCAATGTTTATACAACATAATGTCCAATGCCCTATACCCTTGCACCGTCCTATCTAAGATATATATGTTTAAGCCTATTTAGTACCTTCTAATTATCATTTAATTAATATAATCAAAATTTAATATAGGATTAGTAGAAAATATTAATGAAGCAATTCCACAAGAAAATAATTTGGTTTTAACTTTAATATATAAATGATCATCGACACAATATAACATTCAATATCTGGGTCATTCATGGGCACATGCTTAGTCATTTTACTGAATATATGAATACATAGATTAGTGTTATTATGGGGCTCATATAGAAATTTAGAATGGATATAATCCACGTAATCCAAAGATGTGGGAGCAAGACAACTTGGTTTTTTTCTTGAAATGTTTTCTCTTTTACCACTTTTTTCCAGAACTTGGTCTTATGTTGTGGCACATTTATCAATGCCACTCCTCAACACTTCCTTTGACTTCAAAGGCACTACAACGCTTCTGACATGCCCAAATTATAAGTAACACAACTAGGTTACCATTAAATATATCTTGTCATTTCTGCATTGCTAAATAAATTGAAGAAGAAAATTGTCTTTACTATGTTAGATTCTTATTCCAGATACTGTGAAACTAAGATGAATGGAGAAGACATCCACAAATTATGCTCTATAATACATGAAGGTCACCATGTGTTTATAGTGATTTCTTTAAGGATTACATATAAGCCTTCGACTTTTTAAGGCCAGTGATGAATTATAGTTTGAAGCCCTTCCTAAAAACAATCGTCTTTCAATTTTAATGATATATTGAGAAACTAAAATATTTCGAGTATCATGTACATCATGTTTACATGGAGTGAAATTGTGGAAATAAAAGCTACATGAAAAACCTTCCAAGTGTTCATTAGGATTCAAGAACTTGAATATGTGGGATATATTTTATTTCACGAGGATGCCAAGATGCAACCTAACATAGCTAAAGCTATATGATGGAATAGAAAGTTCCTAAAACTTTGAAAACCATTAGTAATGATAGGTTGTTACAATATTTTTTTTAATGATTACATCGGAATAGAAGGTCCTATAAGAAATTTCTTGGAACAACCTATGTATTTCAACACTCAAGGAGAAACCAATTCCTTAGATAAACTTAATTTTTCCATATGTAATACTAAACTGTTAAAAGTATGTGTTATGGTGTGTGAAGTTCCAATGAATGTGCTTGGTACAATTCTAAAGCAAAAAGGATGTCTCGTTGCATTTAAAAGTTTCCATTTTATGGGAAAGATCATTTATGAGAATTAAATGTTGACCATAAAATATAAAATTAGGATATGAAATTTTTAAATAAAAGGAAGACACTTCAAGGCTAAAAATTAATTATCTAAAATATTTATAACAATGACTATATCTAGTGGATGGGAAAAATGGGTTAGAAATATGCTATGTTATGACTTTAATAAAATTATATATTAATATTGAAAGGCGATTGTTTTGTTTGATTCATTTTTCTCGATATAAGGGTACATTAAGATCTTATTTTTTCCTATTTCTAGTCTACGAGATGACTAGATGAAAAATAATTGACAAAATCGAGGTAGTATTAGACTACATGGAAACTACTTAGATAACTGCACCATGAAAATAATGCATGA
Source organism: Pinus albicaulis (assembly GCA_034641835.2). NCBI lineage: Eukaryota > Viridiplantae > Streptophyta > Pinopsida > Pinales > Pinaceae > Pinus > Pinus albicaulis. The sequence goes on from CM076582.1 coordinate 1,561,733,052, forward strand.
AATACACATTTGGGAAAAATAATTCATTCTAGTATAATGGTCACCAATATTTACCAATATTTATGTAGGAAACTCAAAATCAAACAAAAATCCCTTTATTAATTTCACAATTATAATATAAGTAGACGCTCAATATTTATGAAAAGCTATTATTGAATTGAAAAAGAATCATATGAAAATTTTTGAAAGTAGACATTCAAAATTTTTTCTAGTTTAGAGAGGATAAATACCTCATTTCTTTAGAAATATTATCCACACCATGTCCATGTTCAAAATAGTTCCCAATGAGTTTTATAAAAAATATACCAAAATTTAAATGAAAACCTATCATTGAATTGAGAAGGAATCATATGCAAAAGTTTGGAAATAGACATTCCAACCTAACAAAGGAAAGAGGAAAAATATCTCATTTCTTTAGCAATATTATCCACACCATGTCCACGTACAAAATAGTTCTCAATGAGTTGGAGGTGATAGAAATATTGTTTTCTTGTTTGGTATGAAGTTGGTGTATATTTCCTTTTATCATTCCTTTTTTTTTTAGATTTTAGATTTTTAATAAATGGAATTTGAAAGGTTATCTCAAATAATGTACATTTAACTAATAACTACAATGATTAAAATTGTTACAAAAAATGGTCATGTATCTTTCTCTATATTTTTATTTATATTTATATTTATATTAAAAAAAGACCATTTGAATATTATCTTGTGCATTTGATATATCATAATAAAAGATGGTTCCCTTAAAAATTATTAGTTTTGATTTAATCATTCACTTGATTTAGACATGGCATGGCCAAATTGTGAAATTGTATGTTTCATAGCAACATTCTTCAATTCAAAAGAACTAGGTGTTGGGTAAAGGAAGCCATGAAAATAAGCATTTATTTGTGGAGGGTATGAAACCTATTGAAGTTTGTTTTTTATTTTTAATTTTTTTTAATTTTTTTATTATCAATATGTTTGTCTAATTTTGAAAAACACTTGAGTTGTTACATCGAGTCACACTTGTTACATAAACCACACCTATGCACCAATATGATTTTCCCTCGACAATGTGGGGGTTTTTTTGAAAAAAAACCATTTTACATCTCTTTTAAATAAATCGACTAAATAATAAAAGGGAGAAGGGAATCAGTTAAACCTTCTTATTTCCCTAGGGATAAGATAACTATGTAAACTATACTTATCCATGGAGTGCGAAGGTTGCTTACTAATTTTTCTCGATACGAATTTAGTTGATAAGAATATTGGGAATTTCGAGATCTTACAAACATATAAATTTTAATGTTTAAAAGTTTTATTTGATGAAACAATCTTTATGTAAATTCCACTATATTTTAATATTTTATTAATACCAAGTATTTCAAAGTTTACATTTCTCTTGTTCATGTATCTCAGTTTAGACATAAATTTAGGATATATTAGATATAACATATTTCTATATATATCCACATATTTTCATAATGGCATATTAAATTTAGTTGTTTTTATAATGTTCTAATAAAGCATGAAATAAAGTTGAAGTTCCACATCATAAATAGATAGAAGGTTATAGTTTGTAGATTTTCAAAAATATGCAAGCAGGGGGTTTCAAATTAAAATTCTTACATGTTGTCAACTGCATATTGTTTTATTTATCTAAAACATTACATTTGAAATGTCTACTTTAATAATTTCTCCCTAACCTCAAATAGAGTATGATGTAAATTTCAGATTTTTCAATTTCATTTGGGACAATACTCTAGTTTTTAGACCGATTCAATTTTGAAACATGAAATTATACAATAAAATTTCGTCTATTTTTCTCTAAATTTTGATAAAAAAATATTACTTTTGAAGATTATATAAATTCCTTGAACAAATATAGCATAAAATTTCATAATTTGATGTTAAATGCTTCATTTGGAATGAAGTTGGAAATGAGATTAATGGTTGTTATTGCACTTGGAGGGTTATGCTAGTTATAGAGGATTTGTTAACATTCTCTTGAGGATAAGAGTGTGATGACATATTAATAAATTCAATAAAAAAGGTTCATTATATTGTATTTAAAAAAATCTATAGATACTATTTTTAGTAGGAATTTTGTTTAGTAAATTTTGTAACTTTAAAATATAGTGATATCAAATTTAATAGAATATAGTAATTTTAGTTTCTCTAGAAAAATAACAACATATACACTATTTTATGTCTAAATATAATATTTAACATTTTTACAATGCACTAATTGATGTCCCAACATTCTAAAACATCATTGTATTCTTTCTAACCTCCCAAATAAGATGTTATGGTATTTTACAGTTATAACATGATCATAATTAAATAAAGACTTACCATAATAAAATGCTTTCTTTTAGAGAGTGACCTAAGTATTAGTATGAGTGAATTATATTTGTTTTTGTTTTATCAAAATATCTAAAATTTTGATCATAGCATGATAGTCATTCTTTTAGTTTTAGAAATTGAGTTTCCAATTCTTTTGGAATGCTAATTATTTTTTATACAATAATTAGAGTGTAAGACTCTCATATATCTAGGACATGATACCCAATTAAGTTTCATATAACATATTGGATATTCATTCTCATATTTTTCCTCTCTTAATTTATCTATTTTATACATAAATAAATATAAATTTATAATGGATTTATATAATATTCTAATAAAACCTTATATAAAAAAAAATTAAATTTAATAGTTTAATTATTTTATATTACATTAAAGTTTTTTTTAAAGAGATAAATAAATAATCAAATAAATCCTCTTTATTATCACTTATATAAAAAAATAAATATATAAATATACAGATAAGATTGGCATGAATAAAGCAAATAAAAATATGTGCTCTTCAGCCGAAAGGAAGAAAAGTTAGAACATGAATTTCGATTTGTCCTTTGTCAAAATGGTTTCCTTGGCCTGAAGTAACAATTCGCTAATATTTGAATAAAATATTAAATATTTTGTCACTTGAAGATAACTTTAAAAGTGTACAGCATTTCCACTTACATTTGCCCTTTTAAATTATAGAAAAATGAACTTTGACCATTTTAAAATTTATACCGAAAATATTAAACAAATAAATTGTAATGACAAAATATTTTGTCCTTTGTAAATATCATTTAACATTATACATCATTGCCCCCTCCACTGCCCTTTAGGATACCGAGGAAAGTTTAATTTCAAAAAAGGTAACGATGGAAAATAAAACTTATAATGTATTCCATTGAATATTATTTATACAATGAAGTTTATGATTGTAATTTGTCCCATATGGTTAAGTATTTTGATATTTTGATGGCCACTTCATCCCATTATACCCTCTCGGATTCTTTGTGGTGTATGATACTCTCATCTCCTTTTCAACAGGTGGAATTCTGATGCAAAAGAACGTGGTGGTTGTATTGAATAACAATAAAATGAAAAGAGCTGAATGTCATAGTTCATTTATAATTCATGACTATAATATCATAATATTTTGCAGAGGGAGTGGGCACTATTGTTTTAATGTCACACAGAAGAAAAAATATTTCTTATGATAAAGGGTTAGGAATTGAAAATCCAAGACATTGACCAGGGGAATCCTGAAAGGAAGATGGGCCCAAGAAAAGGATTGTCCAAATGGAAAGGAATATATACAAAGATAAAGGTATTTTAAACAACTAAATAGTTTTCTCAAGGGGAATAAGAATCTGATTTTATTAATATTGTATTTTCTGGATTAAAGCGAGTACATACATCCAAGTAAGTGCTTTAGTTTCCTGACATTTTAAACTCCAGAGATTTTGATTGTATGAAAATAGAAAGCCATTTCTTGTTGTCAGTTTCTTTCATTAGATTCTTCTTTACATTAATAATATCTTGTACTACATTGACAGAGCAATACTCCTATTGCAAACCTATTGAATATTTGAAGCAATCCTATCAAATCCAATAAATTAATAAAAGCCAATAAGAGCCATGCTGAAGGTCGCAGTCGTCCAGTCATGAGGATCATTCTGGAAATCATGCGGGAAAGGAATTGAGTCACCCATCTGGGAATGTGCAGATAACAGAATAAAAATGCCAATCAAATATGTATTAGAAATATACCAGTGGAAATCATGTGGGGAACCAAAGAGGAAATCGATCAGGCGCCCTTTTAGGTTTCTGCGAATAATTAGAAAAAGGGTTTCTAGATATGGAGTCATATGTGAACCTGTTTGAAAGAATACTGCAAGTATGCTTTCTATATTTAAAACCAAAACAGTGTTCACAGAATACATGAGGAAGAGGCGCAAACTGGTTAGGCCTCAATAATCTTGGGACCCAGATCCCGACATTTTTTGGTACTTTTATCCATATCGTATCGTTGTATTGGAACTCCTTTTCAATCGACGAAGATTTTCCCACCTTGTTATATCTATGGGTACAAGTCATTCCAGTGAGCTCTTCAGAGATTACATATACTTGTTTATGTTGATCCCTTTAGTAATCTATATAAAACGAGGAATTCATCATGATCTTGTGCGGGATGACGAGGTGCAAAAAAATAATATGATCACATCGGTGTAGGTCATTAATCAATCAAATATATATACTGGTCACAGTCACATTAATCCATTCGAGTGAACTTAGTGGTGGAATTGTTTATTTAGATTGCAATATCACTTAAAAACTGACCATACAAGTTCTTTTATTAATCAAACAAATAAAGTTACATATATACATGAGGTACACTCTCAAGATAGAGAAGTTATCTTAGATGCACAATAATTTGGTTGAGAGAATATCTCAACCTCACACCAAACTAGGAACTAACCTATAGAATAGGAACAGACTCTATACATAGAGAGAACCACAACTAAAGACAAGTAGGAATTACATATTCCAGCACTCCCCCTTAATGACTACTTATCTCAATATCTATCTGCAAAATCTACAACTCGTCATGTTTGGTAATTACACTGGCTCTGTTTGGTAATTACACTTTGTATCTTTTTCATGCTGTTCTCGACGTCCATGTAAAGGAACAACCATCTACTGAAATGCATGGGTTCCAACCGCTGCAACCATCAGTCTACTAGGAAGTCCTTCAAATACATGGTTCATCCAACCCCTCGATTAACTCCCCCTTGATATAAAATTTCACCTTATGGAGTCTAAAACCAATATGGACCACCCAAGTGTCCATCCCGCATGACACAGTCTTCGAGGGTGTTAAAACTCTCTGATAGAGGGAACATATAACAAATGGGTATGCATGCCTCTCTGGGTCTTACAGCAAACAATAAATGACATGTAGATTTGCTTCTAATTACAAATTGTGACTCATACTCATGGTCATGAGTCTATTCCAAGAAACTCACACAAAACAAACTTTCACAAACTAGATTGTCCATCATCCTTTGCACTCGCCATACCATTCATATGCTAGAGCTTTCTCGCTTTAATATTTATGTCATAGATTTTGTACTTTTGAATTTTGGATATACTGGTCTTGAATCTCCATGCTATACATGTCATTAGTTAAAGTCGTGAATTCTAACAAAATGACTTCTTATTGAGGTCACAAATCTCAATGTGTATACAAACTTTCAAGACTTGTTCACATTTACCCATACCAAACAAAAAAACAATACCGAATGACAATATAAGCACAAGCAATAACCATGACAGTAATACAATATGCATGAAGAAATGGTCAACACATGGCCACACCATTCACTGCTATGGACAGACTGCCCCAAATTTCAGTTCACCAGAACACTGCCAACACTGTTCTTGTGAGCAGATCCAAGATCATACACTGCACGTTGTCTTCGATCTGATCCCTATTAGATCACTGACAACTGATCGCTCCACGTTGCTTCATGAACATGCACAAGCAACACCCTTTCACCTGCTTGCTAGTTTACATTTCGACAAGAAGAAATTCACCTCCACCGCTCAGGTGCTCAGCCTTGAGGAGATACAATGTAGCCATCAAGGATCAACTCAGCCACCAAGGCTTATCAAAGCCACGAAGGCTCACCGCAGCCATGAAGGCTCACCACAGCCACAAAGGCTTATCACAGCCATGAAGGCTCACCACAGCCACAAAGGCTTATCAGCCACCTAGAGCCACAAATCTACCACTAAGGTACACCAGTTACAAAGGGGCCACTAGCCGTTAAGGCTTACCAGCTCTTCTCTAGAGCATGTAATGACACATAGGTCAGATCTACAGTAATGCTTCCATAGTAACACAACTAACACAACAAACATCCATGTTCATTACACCATATTCAACTCTTCATCATTGTCGATGGACATCTGGTGCCGACACAAGAGACTTCAAAATGCATTTCCACACACCCCTCGAGAACACTCGCACCATGATCTCCATGAACTCCGTCTCGTGGACATCCACGTCAGGCTTCCGCTTCGTTAGTAGCCACACCATACTACTATTCGAATCTAGCACTGGATACGAGATCTGTAGCCCATACCTTTTCATGACCTTCAAATATTCTTCAGCATCGAAGTTGCCGACCCCTAGATCTTCGTCCCACACGAAAATATAATCATAAGTACTGAGAGAACCCAAATTCACTCCATTCAAAATAAAAAACTCAAATAACATATACTGTTCCAGCCTCACAGACCAAGTTTAGTTCTACGCCAATGCCTGGGATTTGCATTTTACCTGATGGTCTTCTCAGTCCTCATTCTGATCTAGTGAGGAATAGGCCTGTTTTGCCTCATCTTCTTTGCCAGCTTCTTCTTGATGCAAAAAGTCTTGTGTGATGGCATTTTCGCTGACAAGATTTCGCCCCTCACTGCCGCTCGTACTCCTGCTCTGCCCCTCTGCTTCAAACTAATGCATGAAAGAGCACAACATCCATAGCAGACACAACATTTCTATCCCCTAAAAATTCTATCAGCAGATGAACAATACTGCTTGCAATTTCTGGAAACTTAACAGCACACAAATGGATCGCCTACACTAGCATTTGCATGTATTCTCCATCCTTCTCCGATTCCCCACTCTGGGTTTTCACGACCTCTATCTTCAGCGTCATGACAACCTCATCAGCATGCCTGGGAGTGATCAATTCCAAGGCTATATCCATTTTTTTCCTTCGTATATCTAGATTCGGACTCGAAAGTGCTTGCGGCACATCCATGATCATATCCACCATAACCTCCCTGTGTGATATCTTAAGCTCCTGTAACCAATCTAGCACGATGAGTTTCACATTGTTGTCACTCTGCAACAACAACAGTTGGCAGTAGGTATTCCCCGAAGCCTGGATTGCCGTCGGGGCTGAAGAAAGACTCACCAGATTTGCCACATCCAAACTCGAAGCTGACTTATTCAGGCCCTATTTCGGAGGTCGTACCAGTTTTAAAGAATGTAGATCAGGCAGTAAGCACGAATAACCAGAAACAACAATAGTACACATCAAAATGACAGCCGCAACAGTAGGTTCCCATTCAAGAAATATTGTTGTTTAAGACTGCTGAAAACTGCCCTAGTATGTGGTACGAGCGATGATGGGAAATGATCAACATCAGATCTTCTCTTGTAAGTAGCAACTCTTGTCAGTGTTGATAGGTGGCGCTATACATTCCTCGTATGCCAACTCAATTCGTAGATCCCAAATGGACAACAAAAATATGAAAACAATCATACTCATTTATTTTTCCTCAGTCCAGGAGAGGCTAAGGCCCAGGCCCATACGGGCTCTGATACCAACTTAAAAACTGAGCATACAAGCTTTCTTATTAATCAAACAAATAAAGCTACATATATACATGAGGTACAGTCCGAGGATAGAGAATTTATCTTAGACGCATAATAATTTGGTTGAGATAATATGTCAACCTCACACCAAAGTAGGAACTAATCTATAGAATAGGAACAGAATCTATACATAGAGAGAACCACAACTAAAGACAAGTAGGAGTTACATATTCCAACAATATCCGCAACTCAGTTCTGGAATTTCATGTTTCGTAGAATTTTTTTTCACTTTTTAAACATACTTGACGGTACTCCAAAATTTCTAAACGTAGTTTTACATACAAATTTCGGAACACCAATGCTTACAATTTTAGAAACATCGACGGTTATGGTAAAGAAAATTTCCAAACATCAACGAAAAAGATATTTGGAACCTTTGGGCTTCGCATTGGCATTCCCTATCAACAACTACATGACTATGCCTAATGGATATAGGTAATATGCCTAGCTAATATAAGTAATTTTATATTTTTCAACTTACTATTTGAATGTACAACCATTATAGATTAATATATTATAACATGAGGATCAAATTTCTTAGGGTTTAATAGATTATAACATGAGATCAAATTTCTTAAGGTTAAACTATTTTACATTGTAAAATACAATGTGCATTTTTAAATGATAAATAAAGTATATAAGACCAAATAAAAATTTGAGCTATAAAAAGTTAATTTTTGTTTTGTATATAAATATATATGAATATCAACATAAATTAGTTAACATAGATCTTCGAATAGTTTATTTAAATATTTTGTTCAAATATTTTTTAGAAGTATAAATTTAAATGTTAAAATAAGTTAGTTACTCCCCATAAGGAGTTTGCTAAATTTAGCTAGTTAGTCAGGCTGCATGTGAGCCATTCAATTTATTGTGTGGTTGCATGTCAAGGTATTTTAGCCTAGTGGCTAGACAGAAAAGTATGATGATGATGATGATGATGATGGTTAACGTCCACTGAGACCAATCTTTGGTCTATCCGACCTAAATAATAGAGTTATTTAATTTGATTTAAGATTTTATTCCTATGCTCAAAAAGCTTGGAGAGGAGCCTCTTGAGCTCACTATAATTTTGGCATCATAAAAGGCTAGGAAGGTTAGTATTGAAAGAAAGATTGTGAAATTGAGCTCTAATGTTGTTGTACACGGTGCACTCTAAGAGGAAGTGATTTTCATCCTTGATGTTCATATTCTCACATAGATGGCAAATCCTTTCCATCCATGGTGTTTTAGGAATTGTCCAATGACCTGTTTCACTATGGAGCTCATGAGAGTTTGTTCTAATCTTGGCTATATTAATTTTATTCTTTGAGCTAGTTAAAACATAGAGATACTTTTGATCTTATAAGGTGGGGTTGATGACCTCCTTATAATACCTTAATTTTCTTTTAGTTGCTAGATCTTTCTCACACCGCATTTTTTCTTTGAACTTAGAAGTAACAATTTTTTTAATGTTATTGATGTTTTGCAATGCAACATTATCATCGATCTCCCAATGGTTTAACCAGGCCCTGGTGTCTTTATACCAACCTCGTTTAACCCTTATGTGGTTTTGGCTGGAATTTAAATCTAGCTTAAGAAGTCTATGGTCCACTATGCTATTGAGCTTGTGTTTGTACAACAGAAGCCTAGTCGTACCTAGGCTCTCAATAGGGGAAAGACCCACTTCTATAAGGAGAATAGGATAGGGTGTTTTTCTTTCATGTTCAACCGGTTCATTGTAATCATGTATTATGTAATCAACAGAGAAGACCAAGATCTCCTATAGTTTGTGCGTGTTAATTTGTATTTTACCTCCTATGTTTTTTTAACATTAAACATCTCATTTTCACATTTTTATTACTTCTAATTACTTTGTAGCATATTCATATTTTTATTTTAACTTATAATCAATACTATGTTTCTATTTATTTTTACTTATAGTTGATATTATTTTGCTATTTAGAATATAATTTGTTATGCCACACAAACTTATACATCACCTCATATTGAGTTATAGGAAAACCTTATACATCACGTCATACTAGCTTGTGGAATAAACCTATAAGCTCAATAACCTTAAAATTCAAATTTTATTTAAAAATTAACCTATGTTTTCTAATATGAACTCAGTTTATACAACCTATTTAAAAAATTTCATTACCTATTTAACTATAAGACATTGTAGATTTCACAACCACACCTACCAATATTGCATTACAATATCCGAGTTGTTTCCGAGATGATGAATAGGAAGATGCAACAAATGAAATGAGAGGATTGAGATGTATTGTGCATTTTCGCAACCAAATAATGTAGAAGGTGAAACTATGACATGAAACTAAATGATTTTGGGTCCTAAATATGCTAGATTTCCAGTATAAGTCGGGCCCTTAAAGATGAGACGAGCCTTTTCTAAACTCAAGCATACTTTTGGTTAATCTTGCTATCAGTTATTTGTCAATATTTTGCATGTAATGCATCCTGGAGGATCTAGGAGGTAAGGAGGAGAGTTTATAAGGATTCGTGTTATCAAGGGCGGCCTTATAGATTTTTTTTTGGTACTATAGGATAAGATTATCTAATTTTCAACTATTATTGTGGAATTTTATTCATGTTCTGGTGACTAAGAAAAAATTTGTAGTATTTTCTCCCTAAGGCGCTCACCTTTCTAGTAACTACTGACCAGGTGTCAGGTGGATGGTTTGAATCATGGAAAATCTATAGGCCATACAATATTTTGAAGATTCGACTCTGCGAATGGTGGTGGAACATTCATCGTTGTTTATGTTTTTTATGTGAAAAAACTTGAGGGGAGGCTTGGCTCTTTTCCTTTAGTGTTCGCGCTTTCTGGAAATTCACCAGTTTTTCCGAGCGAAGAGTCACCATTTTCCGGGAATGGTATTTTCAAATATTTTCCTGAGGGGGAGGAGTTTGGACTGAGGGGAGGGGTGTCTGGCCTCTGAACGACTCGTATTTATGGCACTGGTGTACTATCGAGGTTGAGCCGACTTACACTGATCTCTTTGATTTATTGTGAGCGTATGCAAGAGTTATACCTAATTGTTTAACATGACATTTTGTATTCCTCATATCTCTCTAAGGTACCACTTCTAGCTATGGAATGTCGTCCCTTAGACCTTTCCATTATAGTGTTGGACGAAGGTGGGTGATGAAATTAACTCCTCTTTGGGTGTTCCGCTCTTGCATTTACTCATGACGACAGGTTGCTCCGTGACAAATCCTGAGATGGAGATTTTCAACAATGATTTTCTTCATGCATTATAACTGGTAGAAGCTGGAGTAATATCTGCCAATTGCTCCATTCCTCGAGACAATCACCACCCTCTTTCAACTATTGATTCTTCAACCTTATCTTATCCAAAGGTTGTTTCAGTTGTTCCTGGGACTGTGAGGGAGGTAAATGATGTTCTTCGGACTGGGAGGGAGGATAATGTTGTTCACTTGAAACCTTCCACGAAATAGAGAATGACGAAACCATTTAAGCCTACGTCTGCTCGCAGACTTCTGAGCTTCCAGAGTGATGTGATGTGGGAGAGAGCAGGCAGTTTTCTCTTGAGGGTGATTGTGGGCAAGTGGAAATTCACTAATTACAACTCCGTTGATTTATAGTAGTGGCTAATGGTAGCATGGGTGAATTTAATTAGGTAGGAGCCTAGAACCAACAACTTACCAAATGGATGGTATTGCTTTCATTTTATGAAATATGAAGATGTGTCGGTGATCCTCCAACGAACATGGGTTCATGGCCGTTTGTTCTTAGCATTGTTTCGTTCATCTGTAGACTTTCATCCGATAAATAAAGAACCTAGAAATTAGATGTTATGGGTTAAACTTCCTAGCTTACCCATACAATTTTGGTCGACGATGGTGCTACAGACTATTGGCAATAGCATTGGTTCCTGCAGATATTTTGATCTAAAGTGCACTGGAATCTTTGACAAGCTTGTGGCCTGGATAATAGTGGAGGTGTCCTATGTGGGACGATTACTAGTGGATGTTGATATAGAATGGGATGGGTCGATGCACAGATAATGCTTGGATTACTTGAACACACCATTTCGATGTCACCTTTGTCATGCCATTGGACATCTTATGCGGTCCTGCTCACGGTGGAGAGCAGACTATGGAAAAGGCATTCTCGGTAATTCTAGTGACCAAAGGGCTTTATGTTGGGGCAACCTGAAGTCTGCGCCACCTCCTTCTAGCTCATCTCTTTTGGGTAAGTCTTGTGAGCCTACTCAACTATTTTTGGTTAGTGAATTAAAGAGTGTGGTGAAGAACCGTAAAACTGGTCGTGCTAGTAATTCTTTGTGTTCATTGGATGAAGATTCTATGTTTTCAGAGGGGGTTTCTTGCCTTTTGCTAGGGGGGGTTGTTGACTTGTGGTTTGCTGGGGCATATTTCAGGCCACCACTTGTTATTCTTCATTTAACATATTTTTCAAACTATTGTATGGTCTCCCCTGATTCTTCTTCGAATCATACAGCTATGCTATCTAATGATTCCCTATCCCTTCCTCACTTGGTTTATTAGCTTCACCTTATCTTGGTCTCTCGAATCTTATATCTCCGATCACTGAGACTCCATCCTTGATGCCCATAAATTTGGTGGGAAGTGATATTGAATTGTTGCTTCTTGACCCGAATGTGAACCTGGTCCCTCTACCCATGGACACAGGCAAGCCATCATCACCTCCACTGATTCTCAGTTCCACTTCAACCTCGAATGTTACGATTATAAGAGGGAAGATCCCCCCGAGGGTTAAAAATAAGTCTCTCTTTTCGACTGTCTCGGTTGGAGATTTGGGTGAAGGGAATTTTTGAGACATTCTCGTCACATTGGCATTACATAGGTTAATTACAGCACTGAACCCTTATGTGGATACACCATGATCTGATTGGTCTCATTGAACATTAGGGGGTTGGGGGCGAGAGCTAAATTTCTTTCAATGCGTGAGTTTTTTTTGAAGAATAATCCTGCCATAATTTTTGTACAAGAGTCTATGCAAACTATTGATAGGTCAATCTCCTATTTCCGCGCCATGTTCCCAGTTTGGAATCTGGCGGCTCGGGACGTGGTGGGACATTCTAGCAGTGAGATTGTGATGTGGGATCCTAGCTATGATTCATTGAAGGCCTTTGAGTTTTTTTGAGGGATTATTCTCTCTAGTCATATCTGTGGTTTCAAGCATCAGATTCGTATTATAAATATTTATGCACCTTATCAGGCCATGGATTCTTTCTAGAGAAGGATGGTGAGTAGTGGGATCCTCCTACTGGATAATCTGATCATTGCCATGGATTTCAACTCCACTTTACACAATGGATGGACCTGGGTGGTTAATGGAAGAAATTACCCAATGACAGGTTCTCTGTTGAAGACTTTCAATACTTATCATCTCTGTGATTTGTAGATGAAGGATCATGGCCCTACATGGTATAATGGAAGGGAAGGTAGTAATTGGATTTGAAATCGGATAGTCCACATCTTGGTAAAGTCTAATTTGTTGGCCCGGATGGGTGATTGGTCAGCTACTATTGGTGATGTCATGATTTCGGATCACAGATCCATCATTCTGGAATGGTGTTTCAACAAGGTTATAGGTGGGTATCCTTTCAAGTTCAACCGGGTGTGGTTGCAGGACCCCGCGTTTATTTCTCTAGTGGAGAGTTTTATGGGATGAAACTTGAGGAGGGAAGGCATTTCGGCGATGGATTACCTAGAGGGCACCCTTTGGGGTCTTAAGAATTTACATAAAAGCTGGGAACCTGAGAAGAAAAAAATACTTAAGGCTATACTAAATGAATATGAAATGGAGACTTTGCGTTTGTTGAAGGAGTTGGAACTTGACAATCCAAAAGCAAGCATATGGGATAGACTTAAGGATGTGGAAAGGGAAAAAATAAAAAATATTCTTATAGATGAGCACTCATGGAGGCTCAAAAGTAGGGCAATCTATCTAAGTGAAGGAGATAAGAATACAATTTTTTTTCATGCTTATGCATCGAGGAGAAAAAAATACAATAAATTATAGTAGATTAATGTGAATGACTCTTCTCTTATATCCTTGGAGGACATTTAGGTTCAAGCTGTAAAACACTTCCAAAATATTTTCAAAGCTCGGTAGATGGGGGTTCACAATGAGAAATTATGGGAAGTGGAGGATATTCCTTCCATGTTTCATGATAGGGAGATAATAGAATTCAAAAAGTTGATCAACAATAAGGAGATCATGTTTATCTTAAAATATTTTGCAGCAGATAAGAGCCCAGGGCTAGATTGTTGGACCCCGAACTTCCCATCCATTTTGCTGATAACTTTGTCAAGATCATAACTGAGATGGCCAAAGATTCCAAAAGAACTAGAAATATTAATGGGGCTTTAAACTCAACATTTTTGGTACTGATTCCTAAGGATAAAGGTGCAAATACTTTTGATGATTTCTGACCAATTTCATTGTGCAATACCTTGTATAAAGTTGTCTCTAAGACTATTGCTGAAAGGTTAAGGAAAGTTCTATCTAGATTTATAGCCCCAGAACAATCAGGATTTTTAAAAGAAAGGTGTATACATGACGCGGTTGCATCCACGCAAGAAGTCATCTATTTAATACATACCGAGAAGCTGCAGGCCATGGTCATGAAGATTGACCTCAGCAAGGCATATGACAGGATTGATTGGGGGTTGTTGAGGATGATTTTATAGAAGATTGGACTTGACAGGGCTTCTTTAAATTGGATTATGGGGTGTGTTTGTAAAACATCCTTGGCGGTTATAATTAACGAAGTGGCCACGATATTTTTTAAGCTTAGGCATGGGCTGAGGCAAGGTTGTGCACTCTCAACACTTCTCTTCATTATGGTAATGGACTCTTTTAGCAACAAAATTAGTCAGGCTATGAGATCGAGTAGCATAAGGGGTATCAAGCTGTCTCATAGAAGGGAGATTAGTCACAATTTATTTGTTGATGATGTCTTGTTGTTTGGCATGCTCATCAGGACTGTCTAGCAGGTATTTCATGATATTTTTTCCAGATTCTACATGTCTACCGGAATGATGGAAAATAGTGGTAAATCCTGTATTTACCACGAGGAGTATGGGATGGAATTGGCTACTTCTATAGGAACCATGTTCAATATCAGAACCACCTTTGAGTATGGGATTTAAATATCTCAGCTTTCATTTGAACCCTAATAACTATGGTATTAAAGACTGGAGATGGATGATTGAAAAAGTTGAGAAGAGAATCCAGGGCTAGTCAACAAAATGGTTGTCAAAAGGTGGTAGATTCCTTTTGGTCCAGGTGGTTTTACAACAATTCATGGTGTACTGGGCACACCTCTATGTCATTCCTAAAAATATTTTAAATTGCATCAGAAGTTTCATGATACACTTTCTATGGAATGGTAGCAAAGATTAGGGAAAGTACCATTGGGCGTGATGGGACTTGATTATGAAACCGAGGGAAAGTGGAGGATGGGGTTTAAAATATTTTCACACTTTTGGGCATGCTCTTATGATTAAATCTATGTGGCAGGGTCTAATGTCGAATGGGATATGGATTGAAATTATCAAGTATAAGTATCTGGAGGAAGTGGGAGTGGAGGATCTATTCTGTAATATTCCCAAATTTTCACATCATATTTGGAATATTAGAGTCCTTGATTTTCTTAATAAATTAGGTAAATAAAAGGGTGTAGGGACCCACAAACCTCAAAGATGAATAAAATCCACTTTTAATGTGTGTATGTGGATATTTTAGACCTAGATCTAAAATCATGGAGTAGTGGAGCAGCTCCATTAATGTAGATCATATCTCATTTATGAGATAGATTATGGAGGATGAAACAGTGAAATAACATCATGGATATTAAATGTAAAATCATGAGGATCTTTGATAAGGTCAACTAAGATCATAGTGCATTCAAGAAGATCATGAAGCACTTATGATAAGATAGTGGACAAAGTGATGCATCTAATGCACACATGATGGAGGGGGTAATCACCCCATGTGAACATGATGGAGAACATGGATCAACGACACAATAAAGCTTGGAGACTTTTTTCAACATGTAAAACGTAGTATTGGAGTAAGCCTAGGCTATGGAAGGCTCACGCATATAATGAAGGTGAAGGCACAATGGAAGGGATGATTTGGATAATTCATTTCTTGATTTGTTTAGATCTAGATTTTTCTTAGGACATCTCTATGCAGGCTTGGGTTGTTTATCAGAGCTTGCAGTGCTGTTTAGCAAAATTTGTTCCTGAGCAGGAATCCCACCTCTTTCTTGAGTAGCTCTAGAAAGAGGATTGTTCTTCATTCATTATCAAACATTTGTGCCATCTTCAGGAAGTTGTTTCTAGCATTCATCTAGGAAACCAGTGGAGGATTCATCCTAGCACTTTGTTCTTCAAATCCATTCTTTCAGGAGCAGCAGATCTACATCAAGCATTCAGGCCATTGGGTTTTACTTCTATTTAGCAGTAGTCCCTTCAAGGATTGCGTAGTTCAATCCTGTAGATCTATTGGAGGAAGGAAGTTTCAAGTATTTCAGCTGGAAACCCTGTGAGGGATAACCTCCTCACATTGGATCTATTGTTTCCATCACTTAGGAGCTGATTTCACATATCTAGCAATAGGCTAAGGAGCTTCGCTCTCTCACAGCGAAGTTTTCTAAAGTTGTTGTTCATCTAGCAACTATTTTCAGTGGAGGACATTGCAAGATCTAGATCTTGAGCTTTTAGCCCAAGGATCTAGTGAAGGGATCAAACCTTCTTACATAGATCTGATTGTGCATCATTGCAGCCATCATATCATCAGATCTAGCTTCAGATCTTCATTCCCAGCAGCATATATGTGAAGCCATAAGAATATTTTTTTCTTAGACTTACAGATCTTAGAAATACCTTCTGGGTTATCTTGGGAATCCATCATTGAGCCCAGATCTACAATTTCAGCATCATCGAAGCTCCCATTCTGCCTAGATCTGACTTTGTATCTTTCAGGCAATTGCTATCCCTATAGTTCCAAAAGGGACAGCACAATTTACCTTCCAGTAGAGCAGAAGTTACATAGTCCCTCTTGGGATATGATTGTAGGGTCATTCCAGGCCACCCTTGTGGCTTGAGTGTCTCAAATTTTGAGCACTATTGTACTTTCTTTTTCACCTCCAAAATAATAAAATGGCTCAGTTATTTCTGTGCATTCTCATATGTATATAGATTTATTCTTTACTTTTTTTTAGTTCTTATATTGTGTTTCAGTATTACTACATTGTCCCTTTTGGGATATTACAGTGGTATCAGAGCATGATCTTTGGCTCAGCTTGTGGACACTTCATCTTTTGCATCAAAGGAAGAAGCAGATAGATGAGATCTATCATGGAGGATGAAAATGTTGCCCCTCCTTTCTTTGGATCCATGCAAGATCTCTCTAAAGAGGTCAATCCAATGAACAAGTAAGAACACAAAGAAGATCCAAGAAGAACATGTGATGATGAACGTCCAAGCACTTCCTATCAGCAAAGAAGAAAACCAGAGAATCCTAGATCTCCTCATAGATCCACTATGACCACTTTCTTTGGAGAGGGTGAAAGGTGTAGAAATGAAGAAAGGAATGAACCTAAGACTCATGAGACTCTCAGTATATATCTTGAAGAGTACAAAGCACAATGTAGAGCATTCAAGGAGAACCTAACTCTCCAACAATTATTCGAAATTAAGGAAGAAAGAGGATCCTATAGCAGCAATAGAAGAAAGAGGCATAATAAATTATATTTTCCTGCATTTGATGGATCTTCCTCAATCACTGTTAAGACTTGGAGGGGAGAGTTAGATGCATTTTTCAGGCTATATCCTGTAGCTGAAGGAGAGGTTATTCAAATTGCAGCACTTCATCTTTTAGGTGAAGCCAATGATTGGTGGTTTGGTCACGTGGAGCATGCAAAGGTGACTAAATATTCAGATTTCTTTCCCAAGTTGAGGAAGGAATTTGATGTGAAGAAACCAGAGATGTGTCACAAAGTGACATTCCCTAAAAAAACAAAGGAGGATGTCAATCTTGTCACTCTAGACAAAAAGTCACTACATTCACCACCAGTTGCAGAAGTACTTGAATCCAGAGAAGAGAGACTTGCAACTTTGCAAGATAATCTTGAGTTCTTGACACATAGAGTCCCATGCATGGTTCAGGAGATGCATGAGAAAGAGGAGGAATATTCCAGCACTGGTACACTGGGAGAAAAGTAGCCATCACTTTTACCAGCAGTTGGAGACACTATTGTCCCGGTTGGAAGAACTCTTTTGTTCTGGAAAGATATTCCCACACATCAGTTGATCCAAGGTATGCATAAACTTTCATCACATATTGTTTTAGTAAACCTTATTGAAAATTATGAGGACATTCCATTAGGGCCAATGCATAACCAAGGATTAGAACACAATGTTGATTTGAAGGAGCAACATATCACAGCGCAGAGGACCCTTGATATAATCAAGGAGGAGATTAATAACTATCCCAATTCATCATTGTTGAGCTATATTCAACCCTTTGAGTTTAAGTGTAGAGTTTCAAAAAATGGGATGAGTATGATCCTATGTACAATAACTTGTTATGAGATTAGTATTGTGCCTTGCTTTGAGACAGCATATGTATTACCATGCAGATCTACAGCGTTGTCACTTAGTAGCTATGACACTGAAGAGCCCACATCATTCTTAGAGCATTATTAAGGTAGTTTCACTGATGAAGCAGAGGTAAATATGAAAAATGGTAGACATCCTGAGATGACAAATCCTTTCTCCTTTCTAGATGAGCCTTTCTTAATGAGCATCTCACAGCTCAAAGAGAAACTTCTACCTGTAGCAGACCCAGAACTTCAGTGGTTTTGGAGGGCATTTGTTGAAAAGAGAATCTCATTGGAGGTGCACTTCAACATCTCATGAAGTGAAAAGTTCTTCAGCAGTTTGGGGAGGATGGTATTCTACAAGGGGAGGATACCATGATTATGCAACACATCATTCATCATCCACATTGGGATGAGTGGGTGAGGATGATAAGCAAGGGGTTGCATGACCACTTGTAGATTTATGACATAGGTAAGCAAGCTTGGTTACGTTGGTTTCCCTTGTGAGATTTCTGTCACTAGCCAAAGGTTCCTATTTCTTTGATCCATACCTTGAAAACAATTTATGAAATGAAGAAGGAGGTATGGTTGCACTGACTGCTCTTGGGTGAGTATGGTTACCACCCAATGGCTCATATTTTTCTGATTCATGCCTTTTGTATCAATGATAGAATGCAACAAAATAAGGCATGTTCATTTTGGTTCCCCTTGATAAATTGGCCACCACATGACATCTCCTATGTCTATGTGTTTTGTATTGGGTAAAGCTTGGTATGACACTCTCATGATGTGCATTGATGGTGTTTATTTTTATCAGGATAATGTGACATTCCACATGTCAATCAGTATGTTTTTTCTCCATGATGCACATGAGGAGGAAAGAAAGCAGCAAGATCTCTTGTTGCTTTGGTTGCTTTTGGGGGAGTTTGACTTGTCCATCTTACATGGAGGAGATGGAGGATGGCAAAAAAGGGCCTTACTCCAGTGGTTACTATTAGGAGAATATGGGTTGACATATTTTTTTACCCATATAACCCCTTTCCTTCTTCTTTTGCATAAGTTTGGAATGATGATTGGATCCAAAAGGCAAACAAGGCTAAGGAAGAGAGCATATCAATGCTCAATCAAATTCATAGAGGATGGGATGAAGATATGTATTGTGAGATGGATATTTTCCTTTGTGGAAAGGACCACTTTATTTTATGTATCTCATGTATTAATGATGATGTTGAACATCATATGGTTGTCACTTGGTACTTCATGGTGGAAGGAGGACATCTAACCATGCAGTTGGAAGTCATTCTATGTAGATTTGAAAGACAAGTTTGGAACCAAACATGCATAACAGATTGTAGCAAATGAAGGAAGCCTTCCTTATGTGGATGCCATTTGGAAGGGAATATATGGCTTTGTGTCTACTTTTGGAGTTGCTTGAGGACAAGAAAAAATTTTCCAGGGTCGACTGTAATATTCCCAAATTTTCACATCATATTTGGAATATTAGATTCCTTGATTTTCTTAATAAATCAAGTAAATAAAAGGGTGGAGGGACCCATAAATCTCAAATGTGAATAAAATCCACTTTTAATGTGTGTATGTGGATATTTTAGATCTAGATCTAGAATCATGGAGTATTGGAGCAGCTCCATTAATGGAGATCATGTCTCATTTATGAGATAGATTACGGAGGATGAAACAGTCAAATAAGATCACAGATCTTAAATGTAAAATCATGAGGATATTTGATAAGGTCAATTGAGGTCATAGTGCATTCAAGAAGATCATGAAGCACTTATATTAAGATAGTGGAGAAATTTATGCATTTAATGCACACATGATGGAGGGGGTAATCACCCCATTTGAACATGATGGAGGACATGGATCAACAACGCAGTCAACCTTGGAGACTTTTTTCAGCATGTAAATTGCAGTATTGGAGTGGGCCTAGGCTATGGAAGGCTCATGCATATAATGAAGGTGAAGGCACAATGGAAGGGATGATTTGGATAATTCATTTCTTGATATGTTTATATCTATATTTTCCTTAGGACATTTCTATATAGGCTTGGGCTATATAGTAGATCTTGCAGTGCTATTTAGCACAGAGTGTTCCCAAGCGATAATCCCACCTTTTTCTTGAGTAGCTATGTAAAGAGGATTGTTCTTAATTCCTTATCAGTCATTGCTTCCATCTTCAGGAGGTTGTTTCTAGCATTCAACTAGGAAACCAGTGGAGGATTCATCCTACCACTTTGTTCTTTATTTCCAGCCTTTTAGGAGCAGCAAATATACATTAGGAATTCAGGCCATTGGGTTTTACCTCCATGCAGCAACAGTCCCTTCAAGGATTGCGCAGTTCAGTCCTATAGGTCTATTGGAGGAAGGAAGTTTCCAGTATTTCAGCTGGAAATCCTATGAGGGATTACTTCCTCACCTTAGATCTATTGTTTCCATCACTTAGGGGCTGATTTGACATATCTAGAAATAGGCTAAGGAGCCTCCCTCTCTGATAGGGCATTTTTCTGAAGTTGTTGTTCATCCAATAGCTATTCTAAGTGGAGGAGATTCGAGGAGCTAGATCTTGAGATTTTAGCCCAAGGATCTAGTGAAGGGATCATCCCTTCTTGCATAGATCTGATTGTACATCATTGCAGCCATCACATCATTAGATATAGCTTCAAATCTCCCTTCACAGTAGCATATATGTGAAGCCCTAAGAGGGTGGTTTTATTATACTTATAGATCTGAGAAATCCCTTCTGGGTTATCTTGGGAATCCATCATTGAGACGAGATCTACAATTTCAGCATCATCAGAGCTCGCATTCTGTCTTGATATAACTTTCTATGTTCTAGGCAGTTGTGGTCCCTACAGTTGCAGCAGGGACAACACAGTTTACCTCCCAGCAGAGCAGTAGTTACACAGTCCCTCTTGGGATATCATTGCAGGGTAATTCTAGGCCACCCTTGTGGCTCGCGTGTCCAATATTTTGAGCAATTTCTAACTTGCTTCTTCAACTCCAAAATAATAAAATGCCTTAGCTATTTCTATGTATTTTGATGTGTATATAGATTTATTGTTTACTTTTTTGTAATTCTTATATTTTGTTTCAGTATTACTGCATTATCACTTTTTGGATATTACATATTCTTGTTCGGATGGATGAACATTAGAGGGGGATCAACAATCTAGAATGGGTCCAAACAATGTTGGTCGAGGTTTTCAACAAATCTGAGGTGGAATTTTGGGGATGGTGAAAATTTTCGAATTGGCCATCTTGATCTGTGAAGTGTATCGGCTCCCTTCCCTACCACATACAGCTTATTAGACATATTAACGAAAAAACATATTTCTATCTCGGTCAAATTCTAAAGGAGGAAATCAAGGGAATTCCATACTGGATGTCGTTAGATAATTTGAAGCTGCCAAATCATTTGAAGGATGAGTGGGCAGACTATACTGAGGACTTAAGAAGGTAGGGTTTAGTCAAGGTCACAGGGGGTGTGGAATTGTTTGACTAAGGACGGAATTCTGATGGTGGATGATATGTATAACAAGTTGTCTACGCATTTTACTCAGCGTACGGATTACAAAATCATTAAGAGTTTATGGAATAATAATGCACAATAAAAATGAAGATTTTTTTGTGGCTAGTTCTGATGGATAAAATATCACCTGGGAAAATTTGAAGAGGAAAGGGAAGATAGGACTGGGCTACTATAGGCTATGCATGATGGAGGCGAAT
Organism: Pinus albicaulis; assembly: GCA_034641835.2. Classification (NCBI taxonomy): domain Eukaryota; kingdom Viridiplantae; phylum Streptophyta; class Pinopsida; order Pinales; family Pinaceae; genus Pinus; species Pinus albicaulis. Next base: position 1,561,755,195 of record CM076582.1, read on the forward strand.
GCAATTCTCATCTCTTTACACTTGTATCTTTGCCAGGAAAGTATTGAAAATGCTTTGTGAGTTTTTGAAGTTGAACGTACCTACTTTGGAGAATACTACTATTTTTATTATATGGTGGCAAAAGAAAAATCTTACACTCAGAAACATATCGAAATTATTCCATTGGTTGATTTGGTGCTGCCAAAATAAATGGATCTTCAAGGAGGTGAGCATCAGCCCAAAGAGGACTTCTATCATAATTATACGAAACTGGGAAAGGCTGAAAACTGTTCAGAGGCCTCTGGTGGACCTTTCCAAGCGCATGAGACCTACTGAAATACACTACCTGGTGGGCTTCTTCGATGGAGCATCACAACATTGTAGATGTGGGTGTGGTGCCTGGTTAATGATCTCGCTGAACTCTCATATAAGATTTATTGGTATGGTGGCCTAGGGACAAATATGAGAGAAGAAGTTCTAGTGTTGTGGGGTTTATTATGGTTCACCTCACAACTTTGTGTTGAAAATATTTGGGTTTTTGGTGACGTAGATATTCTCCTTGATCATCTTAATAATGGAACCACACTTATCCCAGGACATCTATTGACATGGTTGGAGTGCATCAAGGTATTAGGGAATTCATTCTCAACTATACATTTTAATCACATTTATTGTGAAAATAATTCCTAGGTGAACAGGTTATCAAAAAAAGGATTGAATGGAGTTTTCGGTGTAATTCATTATAAGCTGATGAACATGGAAGGAGAAGGAGCAACAGGTATGGTAAATTATGTTGAGCAGAGTTTTAAAGGTAACAACTGTCTTTTTTGCCAATGCTTTGGGTCACTTCTTTTCGTCTCATATTAGTACTATTTTCTCTCTGCAGATGGAGGGGTTTCGGATTTTTGGACGTCGAAAATGAAAGCATCCTGCTGGGGGATCTTTTGAGAAGGTGGAGAACTAATACAGATGGCATCAATCACCCCCAAAAACATATAGTTGTTCATTTCTATGTGAGACGTCGAATATGGTTCAACAATTTTCTTTCTTTAGATTAACTTTGATATTTATAAAGAGAATTTAATGTGAAAAAGACCGAAAATAATATATGAAAAAATGTAAGATTCTCAAAGATAACAAATAAATACATGCAATGACTCACAAAGTTATCAAAATGATGTGGTACATAATATAAGCCAGAATTTTTTCTTCTGCAAAAAAATACTCAACATTTTTAATTAACATATTTTATGAGTGTTTCATTTATTGAATTTCTATTTAGCCATCGAGAAACTCAACATTTTCAATTAATTTATTATAAAAGTGTTTCATTTATTGACCTTCTATTTAGTTAGCGTTTCATTACCAATTCACTATTCCCATGCTCCGAGCATCATTTTATGTGTAATCCAACATGTTTCCGTAGGTAATCAAATGCATCATTTCATGTCAGGTAATTGAATAGCGGGTATCATAATGTCCTATTGAAACTCTAGGCACATTTTTTATTTTTATTTGACCCTGCAAATACTTTCATGTTGGATGACGAAGAATATTTTTGAAAATTGATTTTGAAATGAAAATTAAATTTCCTCAAGTCCAATCCAAAATTCCAAACCTTGGCCATTGTGCAACTAGTTTAGACTTATGCCAGAAGATATTATATTTTATTGTGGTAGTCTAATGGTAAGACATTTTTTATCCTCGTGAATTTTAATCAAAATTTTGTGTCTCGTAGGAAATTTTTAAGAAAAAGTCTAGTTTCCCTTGGGTTATGCTGAAAACATGTAAAAGCTTTTCTAGAAAAGGTCCTCTTTGAGAGGGACAAGGCCAAGTGGGAATTTCTTCCCTAAATCAGAAATCTATAGACTGAAACACAATAGCATGGCACATTCTGTGGCTCTCATAGAATTTATTGTCTCATGGTTGAGGTATACCCTCGTGAGGCACCTCAACTAAATTCATTAATGCTTCTACTTCCCCTTAAGATTTTTTTCATATGCCTATCATTTTTTACAATGCTATTATCAGTCAACTCTATTTAGTTTTTTATTGATAAGAAAATTATAATTTTTTTATTTTGTACACGTCGTTTTAGATCATAAAATTAGTGTGGCAAGATTTGGTCTTAGGCATTACCCAATTTTGATATTATTTTAAACCAAAATGCTTCCGTTTTGGTGTTGCTTTGATTTCCTAACGATATGCCACAACTATATAAGTTAAGGCATATGCAAAATATTTATTATGTGATTAATAGAAAGTTCATAAAATTAACCAAATAATAATAATAATTTATTATTATTTGTTTTTTTAAATTATATTATTTTTTTATTTAATATTTATATAAACAACCTTGCTATGGTCTACCTGATTTTAGAAATCTACTATACAATATTACATAGCATATTAGTTTATTTTGAAATCTATTATACAATATTACATAGTTTATTAGCTTATTTTGAAATCTATTATACAATATTATATAGTTTATTAGTTTATTTCTATTATACAATATTACATAGTTTATTATGGATGGGTATGTTTTTCTTTTTTTAAATTTCATGCATTGAAAGATATTATGATTGATGTTTGTTTGGAATAACCACAAGTTTTTAGGAGATTGGTAATGGTACAGTAATGAGGTTTATATATTAATTTTTATATGAAAATTTTTTAGTAAATTAACAAATTTTATTAATAATAGAAAATAGAAAATATTGTTTATAAAAAAATTTAAAGCTTTTTATATTTATTAAACAAAATGAAAAGTTGACTTACTTTTGGTTAACATATTTTTTTCATTTTCTTATGTTGCTGCTTGAATCAAATACAGGAAACAAATATGCTTTTTCAAAACAATTTTTTATCAAGCTCTATGTAAGATAAGGATACACCCCATCTTGAAAGATGAGGTAAACAATGTTGATGTGAAGAGAAAAATTTGAGAAAATAGGGAAGTTCATTTCACTTGATTAGGGTTACATAATAGGATTATTCTTATAATTTATAGAGCTTTCGTTCATGGATAGAAGAATTTTTTTCACTAATAATAAATATAGTTTCATAATGGTAAATCCAAATTAGATTTGTTTTAATTTAGTATGGAAATATTGCTAATATATGGTTACAATTGTTACTTAACACTTTGTAAGAATATTAAAATTGATAAAATAACTAATTTATCCAAAATGTCAAGGGATTATGTCTGTGTGTGTGTCAGTGTTGATCACTATGTTATTTTTCATCATTCTTGAATCTTTCAGAGTGGAAAGAACTTGAGGAATACGCTGAGATGACCGGTTTGAGTTCAGTGAATTAGGGATTGAAAGGTTCTGAAAGTAGTTTGATGAATATAAATTTTATTTGGGCGGGGGGAGTATTTTCTATGTAATAATAACATTTTTGGTGTTATCTGACACATAGATACATTAACAATGATAATAGAATCACCTCAATTGGAGTTTGTATAGAATTTTTTTGCCACTTGGATGTTGATATTCCTGTTTTGACAACTATAATTTCAGAGCACGCCAATTCATCCACCATTATTCATGGAAAAGAGGCTAGCCATGTGATCATGTTTAAGAAGACTCTAGAAAATCCTATATTGAATGTATACTTAAGAGTTTAAGGAGCGAAACTTAATCACTAGTAGGTTATTACGCTATGTTATAACCAAGACAGTAGGAGGAAGATGGGTGGAATTCTATTTGATTGCATTTTTTCCCATAGATATGTAGAGTAGTTGACAATGTAGGGAGACAGAAAAAATAGAGGATTTATTCGGAATAACATCTCAGAGGCCACAGGGTTATGTTCTCTTTAGTTTCATCATTTTTCCATTTGGAGAAATAGATAAAAATAGTTTCACATTTCAGCTTATTTTTCTTCTAAAAGGGTTCCCTAAGATAGGACCTTTGTTGATTTTTTAGTTATTCCTTTTATTTTGATGTTCTCTACTTTTTTCGTAATTATAATTTGCATGGATATGCAATAAACAATGATTAAGCGATCCATAAATAAAAGGATAAATAATCCTCGTGAGTTTATATTCTCCATCTTCTAATATATTTTTGAAAACCTGTTGTGATAAATTGTGCAGTGGAATATACATCGTATTTTATGGATCATATTTATATCATATAAATATTGTTTGGATATATTGTGGGGAATTTTAGGGGATCCAAATCAACCAAATTGAAATTCATATAGCCCCTAGCCATGGTCAATGAATCTATAAATAAATCGCAATATCTCATAGAGGATAGGATTGACTAGATGGAAGCACAAGTCAGTGATCTATGTGAGCATGCTCATGGCATCCCTAACCAATAATCTTGGGCTATTTAGAGAAAATTATGGTTTTAATGTAGATTTAATATAAGAGGGAAAATTGGTATATTAGGAAGAAGGAAAAATGGATTCTAATAAAGAACCTCAAAAGGATCAATCTACTTCTAGAGTAGTGAACCATTCACATTCCCTTATCAAAATGGAAGAAAATGTTGAAATAAACATGTACCAAGGGGCGATTGGCACTCAGAATATAAAACACAAGTTATAAAAATTAGATGTGCTTTTTAGAGTTCATCATGTAAAGGAAGAACATAACATTTTATTTTCTCAACTAAAATTAGAGAGCCATGCCCTAACCTAATGGGAAATCAATATTGAGATGTTGATGTTGGAGGGACATCATATTGATCCATATATTTTTACTTCATTAGGGCATTCATAATTGAATTTAAAAAAAAATGTAACCACAAATGCATACAAATAAGAGATGAGAAAAATAAAAGGCAAACATAATAAGAAAGAGACACAAAACTTGATAATAGAGTTCACCCGATGTGGGCTACATATTGGGGCTCTAATCACAGTTGGGAGGTATTTTGCATTAATTAGCAACATAATTGAAATCCATGCATATAAAAATTACACCTTATTCCTCCACTTCCTCGGATGGCATAAAAATGCACAACTCTGCTAAAGAAAGGGGCAACGAAGTTAGATTTTTCATGAAATTTCATGAAATTTGACTATAAACTTGACCTGCGTATGTCACAGTGACCTATGGGATCTAAGGAATACAAAATATTCCCTAGAAAATTCCCTCATAGGAATAATCCAAGAATATTCTTGGAATATACCCAGGAATATTCTTGGAATATACCAAGGAATATTCCCTACCTCAAAATGTGTACACAAAAGGTTCCAACTGTGAGTTCCAGAGTCCCATTTTCTCTCTCCATCCCTTTTTCTACCATGCAGCCTCCTCCATTTCCTCTTATCGAAATGAGGTTTAAGTAATGTGAGAGGGGAAGACACATTAAAGGGTTACCCCTTTGTGCATTGGCAGCCTCCCATATTGGTTCCTATGAGACTTGGCTTCTAAGCAAGAGAGTGTGACACTCTTATTTTTAATTCGGCATCAGATGATTTATTTGGGCATCATTTGGCACTATTAGCGGTCTGGCCGATGCATCCACTAGGTGGGTTCAACTCCCATCGACACCAATTTATTACATATATATATAATATGTTGGGATCGGGTTGGTAGCATTTGGAAACCACCAACTTGGCCATTATTTTATTATTTTTTTAATTCAAATGCAAAAGGGAACCTAAAAAATCAGCAAATTTTTAGGGGTTACCAAGAAAATTAAATGCGTGATAATTTTGTTGATTCCATCCACTAAAAATTGCCAAGAAGTTTCTTACTTAAGAAAACATCTGAATTCCAATTTCATGCCACGTGGCACATTCTAATTGTTTTTTACCATTGACTAGGCTACTCACATCATTATCTCTACGAATAAAGCCATTTGCGAAGTTTCATACCTTGATTGGTCATCTGCTAGCCATACTACCAAATCATCATGATGAAATCATCATTCATACCACTGATGTTATCATTTGTATTGTTAACGCGAGCTGCCATTTGGCAGCCTATCGGTCTTTCCAGCAAAATATTTTAGTTGTTTCTCCGAAGCTTTAGCGAGCCATACATTTTGCATACGGTATCAGATTAAGGTGTCATTCAAGTTGTTGAATTCATAATGATGATCTATTTGATTTAAGATCTGATTCACCGAGTTTCAAAGTCTTTGAAAATTTTTCCTTTTAGGAACCTCTTGGATCATTCCCACCCACTAAGGAGTTTTTGTTCCTAAAAAATCATGAACACAATTTGCAATATTTTTTACCCCCTCATATGCATAACGAGCTCCATAACATCCCTAAGTTCCTTATCCTTCACCTTTTTACTTTAGAGCCATAAGTGACTAATCGATACTTGTATTCTATGCAAACATGTAGTACAACTTGCAAAAAAAATGTTTTCAAAGACCAAACATGAACCAATCAAACTCCATAGTTTTCAATAGTCTATAAGACACTTGATAACATGTTTACATCATTAAAAAAACCAAACCCAAAAATATCAACTAAAAGAGTGAAAAAAATATCACGATGTTGCATTCATAAGTGATGGAAAAACACTTCATCAATTTTACAAGAATTTCATGACATGTGACTTAAAAAATGTGACCATGACAAGCTACTATCTCTAATACCATCATCTTTCATTCAAAAAATTGAAGGTGTCTTTCTCCTCTAACTGACTCTCTTGAAAAAATTCACCAACTCGCTCCTTCATAAGTGCTTCTTGGTCATGGAGTACTCGACATGTGGATATCTAATGTGCATCCTTGTTGTAGTGACTAAAATCATTCTTCCTCCTCAAAAATTTTATGGCCTTCTTTGAACGATTCTTTATGGTGCATTCCTAATGAGGAGAACTTTCCTTAGTTCCTCCTATGGAACTCTCACTATCATTGTAATGTTGTGATGTGCTCCCAATATTTTTCTATGATTGGTCACTAGTTGTGTTGGAGCATTCTCCAACCTCATTTTTGACATAACCAAATGGACCTGCATTGTGAGGAAATTTCTCCACCTTGATGGGATTCACAATGCCCTTACCATTAATGTCAAGGCCTTTTCCTTGATACCCCATTTTCTTCATCAATTTTGAACCAATTCCTGTAGTATGTTTCTCAGAAAAAGGAAAATCATCATCATGAAGAGAATATGAAGTTGAAGAATCATGTTTTACATGAGGTGCTTATGAAAATGGATTTTCATTTTGCAAAATATCTAAGGCCTCCTCCTTGGCTTGTAATTGATGTTGCATTTTTTTTTCTCCTCCTCTTTTTCTAGTAGGAGTCTCCCCAATTCATCATTATCTGCTTGAATTCTTTAGTTTATATTCTTAAGATCGCAGAGCCATGAAATATTTGGTTCCCTTCTAATATTTAAAACAACATTTGCTGCAATATTTGTCTCATGTCCTGAATCACGACCCAACTTCATAGGTCCATCACCTACAATCTCAAGAGATACAATCTTCATCTCATCACCTGAGTTAGATACCAGGTCAATTGGTTCAGCACCTACAAATATAGTGTATGTGACCTTCTCCTCATCCTGTGATTCCTATTCTTGGTATGGTTTCTTAGTAGTGACCTGTTATTAAACTAGCTCCAAAAACAGAAGAAAAGAGAGATCAACACCTTAGAAATAAGCCACTTTGAGGGGGTAACCTCCTTTACATTACATAAATGAACAATTCTTGAATGATACAAATGAGAAAACCTCCTTTCTATATATAGGAGTCCATGGGGTCACAGTATAATCCTAGCTGACCTAACAATGATAATAAAATTAAGGGGGATACACGAATAATAATAATGGGATACACTAGTCCTATAGGGACCTAATATGACCCTCTTCGTCAAACAAGTGTTGCCCTCAACGCTTGATTATTTCTTGATTCTTATGTATAAAATTCTCATCCTCCCATGTTGAATATTCCACAGGTAAGTTGTTCCACTTATTGAGACACTCTAAAACTGATCGATTTCATAGTTTTCGTGTTCTTGTTTATGTGACTGCTTCATAACTTCTTTCATTACGATGTTGATCTTCCTTTTGTTTCATTCGATTCTCCACCAAAGTTAGGTTATCCTTTCATATTTGGAGAACACATTGTTGATGCTCAATGTGATCTTCCACTACTTTATCATCAATATTATCTTTCATTTGATCCTTCAAAACATCCAACTTAGCCTTCTTCTTTTTTTTTTAACCATCTATGAAATCTTTGATTTCTCTTTGTAAGATGAAAATTTGTTTCGCTTGGTACCGTAATTTTGATATATCATACTGCAATTATTCCTCTTCATGCGTCATAGTATAATTTTCCGAGGTCTTAATAGGTGTAGAATTATTTTTTGGAGGCATTATAGAACCAAATATTGATAAAAGTGGTTCATTATTCCCTTGGAATCACTTCAACTTCTTTTTCAAACAAAAATTACGCAAATTTAAAAAATTAATACACACATTTTTCTTACTTTTCAGGAGCTTGATATTGAAACTAAATTATCTATATGATTTTGGATCTTCAATATTTGAAATTCAGTCTTGTAGTAACCCTCTGAATCTTCTTTCGAATGCCATAGGTCTGACCTTATTTGGGTTCTTCAAAACAAAGTTATGACCAATCTCCTACAATGACCTAATTATGGATTGGTTCAGTAGAGCGAACTAGTACAACGTACCACATGTGATTGTTTTCTCCTTCGGCTCTGAAATTGATACAACGAAAACTACATTCTGTGTACTTTCAATCAATTTTTGCAGAATTCCAATGATGTTCAGAGATGGAGTTATGATGATTTTCCCAAGGTTACATATTTTAGATGAAATTTGGGAGCTTAAAAAAACCCTAACTTCCAGAGATCATATCTCTGAAAATATTGTGAACCAAGATCTAAATTTTTTACGTGTAATTCCAAAGGCGTTTTCCTTCTCGTTGTAAAAATTTCAGCTTTTGAACCTTCATAGAAACAAATTTATAGAGAAAATTCCATGATGACATGTTTGAAGCAACAAAACTATAGAATCCAAACCTCTGATACCAAATTTTATGAAACGAGCTCCAGAAATAGAAAAAAAGAGAGATCAATGCCTTAGAATAAGCCACCTCAAAGGGGAAACCTCCTTTACATTACATAAATGAACAATTCTTGGATGATATAAATGAAAAAACCTCCTTTCTATATATAGGATTCCGTGGTGTCACAATTTAATCCTAGCCGACGTACCAATAATAATGTAAATAAGAGGGCTACACTAACAACAATAATGGGATACACAGGTATTATAGGGATCTAACACGACTATCTTCTTCTTCTCATTTCTGCCATCCCTCTTTTGCCTCAATTTGAGATGTAGTTTCCATAAATGCTCCTCATCATGCCCTTCTTTCTCACAATGAGTACAAGAGAGTTTTCCTTCCTTTTTCATTGTTGTCACTACCTTCTTTGCATAGTTTCCTCGCATATACTTTCCTATGATTTCAATGTGAATTACTTTCACACTAGCCAAGTCAAGAGTAGTGGCTTCAAATAACAACAAAGAATTCTAGATATAATCATGTAAACAACTAGTATACTTGATTACAGTATCATGTGAACCTAATAGAATTCCCAATGTTAAAGCTTGTTTTCTAAACTCTTCTCTGAAGCTTTGCGGATCTTGTACTTTTCCTTGTTTCAAATGTTTCCATTTTATCGTGGCTTTAAATCATTATGCTACAGGATAAATTTATTTCCCAACATATGAGAGCACTGCCTCCTAGTTAAAGAGATGTTAATTGGAACTTTGCCTCATCTTCTTCGATATGCTGAATCTAGAAATACACATTAATTTGCATGATCTAATTATTCAAATTTTTTCCATTTCACTTTTTGTTAAACATAGGAAAATCAAACTTTACATCTAAGTTAAAAAAAGGCTATTTATGAGAATTTCTACTTTTATAACGATGAGAATATGAAGAACAAGTGAAGAATTCAGTAGTAGATGGATATGCGGGCTCATGAGGCTTTACTCCTTCTACTTGATTTATTGAACATTTATCTTTTGCTATTTCTTTCTCCCTCTCCTTATTTACCATTATCTTCTCATACTCTGCAAATAATTTAACAACTTTTTCAGCCATGGTGTAAAAATATTTATGGAAATTTTTTGCCTCCTCATCATGATTGTCATATTCTACCATTTTCCTTCTCTAAATTGCATGCCCCACCTTTGGATCAAATGACTTAATTTTACCCTCACTCGTTTGGAGTTTTTCCTTGGTTATCATACACTTGAAATTCACATAAACATAATACATGCTCTCACACCAAACTTGATTTAGATCCTTTTACTTCGCTTATGCATTGAAAATTTCATTTAAAAGAGCATGTAACCAGAAATTCATACACACAATAGATGACTAAAATAAATTGCAACAATAATGAGAAAGAGATACAAATCTTGATAACAAAGTTCACTCGATGTTGGCTACGTCTTCGGACCCTTCTCAAAGTGCGAGGACACTTTTTGTTAATTCTCAGCAAAATAAAAATAAATACATATCAAAATTATACCTTATACCTCAACTTCTATGGATGACGTGTAAATGCACAACTATACTGAAGAAATGGGAAACACGGTTGGATTCGTTCCGAAATTTGTGTAATTTAACCATAAACTTGACTTGTTTATGTCAGAGTGACCTTTGGGATCTATGGAATCTAAAATATTCCCTATAAGTTTCTCTCACAATATTATTCCTAAAATATACTAGGGAATATTCCTTTCCTCAAAATCCATGCATGGAAATTTCAAACAACAGGTTCCATAAACCCATTATCCCTCTCCATCCCTTGTTACACTGCATGACTTCCTCCCTTTCCACTAGTCAAACTGATGTTTAAGTAATGTGGGAGGGGATTGCCCATCAAAGGGCCACCCTAGGGTGCATTGGAAGCCTCCCGTATTGGCACCTGAGATACCTATGTTCAAAAATTCTAGGCACGACACTGTTCATTTTAATTTTCCATTAGATGATTCATTTCAGCGTAATTTTGCACTTCTTCCACTCCATCCAATGCCTCTGCTAGGAGGGTTCAAATCTCAATGACGTCGTTGCATTTTATATATAATATATATTTTAGGGCTAGGTTTGCGAGGTTTAACCACTTCCTATCTTTTCCATTAATTCAAATTTGTTTTTTTTAATTCAACCCAAAAGGAATCCAAAACCGTCGTTGGATTTTTAGGGGTTTCTTGAAAAATTAAATAGGTAACAATTTGGTCAATTCCGCTTGCATAAAACTGCCAAAAAATATCTTAGTCCGTAAAAAAGCCAACTGCCAACTAGGCCCCGTGTGGCGCATTCTTTTTGGTTCATGCTGCTCACTGGATTGCTGACATCATCATCCATATGACTGATATCATTCTCCATGTGTCGTCTCCTAATTAGTTTTCTATTGACCATACAACCTGTTAGACTCCTATACCAATAGGTGTCATTTTTCATGATTGTCTTGATTAAACTATGGAATATGTTCAAACCTTTTTCTTGAGCAAAGGTGTTCCATATTCTTAAAAAAAACCAAAAAATCAAAAAATTTAAAAAATGTAAAGAGGGTATACCCTAAAAGAAAGATCAAAGGGTAAAAAGAATAAAAATGGTCAAAAAGAGAAAGAAATTAACCCCAAGCAAAAAGAAAGGCCAAGGAAAGTGTGCAAGTCTAAATGCCACTACTTTTTTCATCTGTTGTAATAAAACAATTGTGTGCAGCTTGTGAACTTTTGCCACAATTCATGAATAAGTCAAACTGTTTAAAATTGGCTTAGTCATATTTCAATTTCATGTTATAGATTAGAGAATAAAAATCTAGCCAAACAGTTTAATCTTGGCAGATAAGTAGTTAGGTAGAGTGAATAAAAGGTGCTCAACAGTTTAATCTGAGCCCTTGGATGTAATAAGGGTAGAAATAGATAGATTCATCATGTAAAAAGAAAAAAGATTGATCAGGGTTTGCAAGTCTAAATGCACCCTAATAAAGAAGAGAAAATGGTAGTGTTTAGTAGATAGGGTAGGTAGATGGTGTTGCAAAGTGTTATCTGATGAATGGTGCTGCTACATGTTGGTTAATCATTTACTTTCATCACAAGTACTGAAGCATGAAATACACTGGAAAATCACAGCAAGCAAAAGTCAAATTCATTAACTTCCCTTATCATTTTCCCCTCAAAATTTTTACTAATTTTCCCCAAAAGTACTAAGGTAATTGGAGATCAAAGGGGCTCAAGGCATTTCCTTGACTTCTGGAGGGACTGGACCCTCGGCCTAATGATCAAAAAGACCTAAGCACTTGAAATAATCCATCATTGTTATCTTCCATCTTTAACTTTTTCCTAAGTAAAATCCTATTTTACTTAGGAAACTGATGCAAAAAATTCCATAAGAAGTTCCTCAAAATAATTTGTTATTCTAAGTTAAGTGTTGAAGATAAAATGTTGCAATTTACTTCATAAGTTATCACTTTCTTAGATGTACAAAGATGTTTTGATTTTCCTTGTCCTTTACCATATTAACATTTAATTCTACTATATTAAATCCCTAGTGAAATGTCTTTTCCTAAGTATATAACTCCCTTTTCTATAAATATCCCCAAAACCCTTTATTATAATGTTTTACCAAAGTATTATATCCCCGCACATTGAAAATAAAACCCCGTCTTATAAACCCTTTGGTGAAATATATCTTTATAACATTAATCCCACCCTTATGATGAAATAATTGTATTAATTAATTCATCATATAATAAAATATATATAAAAAACGTTAGACATACAATATGTGTGTTTAATACCAAAAACACCAATAAAACTTCGCGAAAGATTTGTGCCACCGTGGTCTGTCCACGTGGCATTCCGCTTAAGCAAACCCCGCCTCAACCCTGTTCATTATGCATATAGGATTAATTATGTCATCTGGACTAATTAATAACTATTTCCGCCAATTAAAAAGCCCCCGGAGCGATTAAAAACATTTAAAAGTGTTTTAAAGTACGACGGGGCCCACGCGAAACCTCCGCCCATCTTCCCATCACGCTAGCCGTTGGATCAGCCTCCCGCAGATCAACGGCCAGCGTTGATCCCGCTGCCCATCCCTTGTCAACAATTTAACCAGCGGGGGATGGGTGGTTTCTGAATAGTCAACCATCCACGTGGCGACTATCCTATGGAATCGCTCCCCCCGCGATCAATACCGCCCTCGACCAAAAGCGGTGCGGGGACTTCCCGCTTACCACTTACCGCTTGACGCTGCACACGTCATCCCGTACTACCATGACGTCACATCTCGAAAAAAACAAAAACCCCTTTTAACTTGTAAATAAGCCATTTTTCACGTTTTTCCTGTTATTTTCGTTATTCTGAAAACGACAGAGCTCCCGCTGCGATTTTCAAATTTCCACTGTAATTGATCATTCCGCCCCAAAATTCCGCTGCGCCCGTGTTGAAGAACAGTCCCGCCATTACCTGTTACCTGTGAAAGAACCAGTTTCCGTTTAAAAACAGGTATTTATCCTTTACGCCCGACTGCAAGTAAAACTCAATTTCCTTTGTTTTTTCGCTGAAAAAGTGGTTAAAAATCATCACTGAGTCCTCCCTGGAGATTTTAAACCTGTGAAATTGCTCCCCGAAACTGCAAATTTTTCCAATTCCCTTCGTTTCAAGAATCCCGCCCGGCCCGTGAAGAAAACCAAAAACCTCCATTTTGAATCCACAAGAACCAAAATGGAGGCCCCGACAGCTCTTAATATCACTCCATTGAATGCTCTTTACCATGAATTAGACTATTTACCTCTGATAGATGAAGATTTCCAAATTAAAGACCTGCATTTTGATGAAAGTCCCCTATTGAGCTATTGTCGCTGCAGAGACGAATACTCAAAGGGGCAAGATCTTATAGGGTTGTGGGAATCCAATTTCCCGAGATATCTCATCCCCTCAGTCCTTATTTTCCCAGAAATTATCCACTGCTATCATGCCAATTATGATCCAAATCAGAAAGCAGTTTTATCCCCAAGTCAAAGCATATCAAAATCAAAGAGTATCAGTGGATAAAGTGTATCAGGTAAAATTCAGAGTGAAAAGTCAAAAATGAAGTTACAGAGCAGTCAAAGGTAAACAGTAAAAATGAAGTTACAGAGCAGTCAAAGGTAAACAGTAAAAATGAAGTTACAGAGGCAGTAAAATGGTAAAAATAAATGAAAGTACTTTCACCAAAATTGAAGTTTGTCTAAAGTGAAAGTAAAACAGTAAAAAGAGCAAGAAAGTAAAAAGATGAAAAAACATAACAAGAAGGAACATTTTTGCAGAAATTACATGTTTTAGTCATTATTTTGCAGAAAATATTGTGACCAATACAAGATGAATTTTGAAAAACTGAAGGAGGTTTATGTTCTTAAGAATATCATCTACAAAAACCTCTCTCACTTTCCTAACAGCTATTATGGTTTTGGAAATATTAAACAATGTTGAAAAGCACTTTTTGCAGAAAATTACAGTCAAGTCATCATTTTGCAGAGAATATTGTGGCCAATTAGAAATACATTTCACAAAAATGAAGGAGTTTTTTGTTCCTAAGAGACCCATATACAAAAACCTATCTCAGTTTTTTCACAGTGGTTTTATAATGAGAGATACATGCGCATCTTTACAGGCCATTTTTCAGACTCTGTAAAACTCTGTTTTACGCATATTTTTTACAGAGAATATTATGCACAGCTGGAGAGGAATTTTGGAAAACTGAAAGAGGTTTATCTCACCAACATATTAATCCACAATAACCTCTTTCACTTTTTACATATCTATTACGGATTGAGAAATACGAATATATCATTGGACCCTAAGTTTGCAGAATTGTTGGAGCAGATTGCACAAAGAAAGGAAGCAGTTAGTGACTTGGATGCCTCATCATCAACTAAGATTTGGATCAAATTCGAATTCTCCTCTTTGTAATCACCTATCCATTAAAAATAGTGCCAAATAGTTTGAGTGTCCTTTACTTTAGTTCTATTTATGTAAATAGTTGGAGAGATTTGTGAACCAATTTTGATATTTGTTTCAAGATATTTTAGTTTAGAATTTGTATAAATAAACCCTCAAAGAGAGTGTTGAGGGTGGATTCTATTACTCTGCTGTAAAATTGAGGTTTTCGGAATAAAAAGCTTTTGGACAAATTTACTTGTGGCTTACTGGATGACGTTTTGAAGCACTGGACTTGTTGCAGGATTCATGTGTTGGACTTCAGTTCAATAAGTTTTCCAACCCTTGTGTTTAAATTTTATATTAGTTTATGCTATCATTATATCCGTTTCTGAATAGTTTACATGAAAGATTGAAACATAATTTGCTTAATTGTACTTTGTTTTCAAATGTGATTATTCTTGATGTTTTCTTCTGGATTAGTTATAAGCATGAATTCTTAATTGCTCATGTTTTGCTGATTTAAACATTGTTGATTACTGTAACAAAGAATCCTTCATTGCTCTTTGCTTGTAGTCATTTCTCTTCTTTCTATTGAAATTGGTGAAAGATTCTTAACTGCCTTTCATCCCTTCAAGACCATCCATCCACTTTAAATTTTAAGGATTGTTCTCTGTCTAGCTATCTTGCCCCGTAATACCATCTTGTGTTTAGAAAAGAAATCCAGTAAAGCCATCCTTAGACTCCATAGCCCAATGGACTGAAAGCCCTCAACCTTGCCCTTAGTTTGTGGATTCCACCATTTTCCCAAAACAAACTTCGAATCTATAACTAGCCTAAAATCATTCAAAAACAAAGATAAATCATAAAGAGAGAGCCCTCTCTGGATGCAGATTGGCTAGATTCTGCATCTAAAAGGTTGGTTTGTGGTTACCTCGGGTATACTTTCCTCTTACACAACTTCTAGGAAAACCTGAGTGATAACACAACCACATCATCATGATGACGTTAGATTCCATACTACTGATGGTAATATATGTACTATTGATGTCAATTTCCATGTGAAAACCTGTGGGTCTTGCCTGCAAAATGTTTTATAAGTTTCTCCAAAAATTCATTGGGCCATAACTTTCGCATATAGTGTCAGACTGAGGTGTTTTTCATGCCTTTAGATTACGAATGATGAGACTTTTAATTTTATATAGGGTTATAAGATTTTTTAGGAAATAAAAAATTTAGCCTTCTACGATCCTCCTAGATCACCTATAGTGACTAAGCAGTAGTATTTAAAAACCCTCATTGAGTCATAGTTTTACCCTATTGCGTATGTATAGGACCAATAAATATGGTTACATTACCTCGGGTAGAAGTAGGGGCAGAGGGCATAAGAGTACACAAAATAATGTAGAAATATGTCCATAATGTTGGTTATCTTCTCAAAGAAGCAAGATGCACTCCTCAAGTCTCTCAAGCATATACATAACCATCTATGGAAGTATGTCATGTTGTTGAAGGTCATATTAGTGGACGAGGCTTCTGTATAGGAACAATAATTAGATAACATAGGTCATAAAAAGGGTAAATTAATTCGTTCAAAGTTCAAAAAAAGAATAAGGAAGATTACAAGAAGGGGAAGAAGAAATGCAAAGGGGGGAAGACAAAAGGATAGGATCTAGGGGACAACAGTGAAAAGATCCTAGCAACCAATATAACATTGATGGCGATATAAATAGAAGTGTTGTAAGTTTCCCTAGATCTCGAACTAAGGAACAATATGAAATATGATAGGAAGAAAAATATTTTGCATACTAATTGACAAAACTAGGTGGAAATAAGCTTAAACATGGATGATAAGTATGTTTGTACTTCAGTGGATAAGCCAGTGAATCTGAGCACCCTTCAAGAACAAAAACATAGTTAAATATCACACACTTTCATATACAGATACACATCTAGAATAAAAAGGTTGATGCTCTATTTGACTTAGGATCACAGTTGAATCTATTTGTAGCAAAGTTAGTCAATAAATTTGGATTGAAAATTCAATATAATATTAGCCCATATACATTGGGGTGCATAAATAAGGATGCATAAATAAACGGAACAAAATAATGAAAGCTTAGATTTTCTACGAGTGTTAATTATTGATGAAGTGTATCTAAATGTGGTTCCCCTTAATGTATGTAAAGTTGTATTTGGGAGTCTCTATATGTACATAAGGGACACAATGTTCATGAAGACATGTGATTAGTATTTATACATCAATGATGGAAAATCCTTCACCATTGACACACATAGGGACAAGTCCAAAATTACATTGATAAGTGATAATCATGCAAATAAATTGATCAATTCTAGAATGAGGTATGTTTTAATGTTTTTATGAGAAAACTAGTATTTAGAAGAGTTGGTGAGATAAAATTCATCCATTGAGGAGTGTATTAAGGAATAGAGACATCAATTGGAATTTTAGCTACAAATGTACAAGGGTATGCTTCAAGAGTTTGAAGGGCTACTTCCCAAGAGGGAAGTGGAGCTCGGGATCTAACTACTTATAGAATCCCCATTTCCAAACATTCAACTATATAGCTAATCAATTATAGAATTAAGTGAGTTTAAGAAGTAGTTGAAATAGGTACTATAATAGAGTTTCATTCGACCAATTACCTCACTATGTGCAACATCCATTATAATTGTGCCAAAGAACAATATGACTTTGTGAATATGTATTGATTGGAGGAATTTAAAGGAAATTATGATCGAGAGAAACTACCCCTTTCCAAAGATCCATAATTTTCTAGATTAGTTTCAGCAAGCCAAATACTTGACCAAGGTTTACTTACTATCAATATATCTCTAAGCTTGAGTCGAATGAAGATATTTGGAAGACCAATTTCAAAATCAGGGAGGGTTTGTATTAGTGGTTAGTCATGCCATTTGGCTTCTAAAATGCACTAAATATGTTTATGAGGTTAATTAATGATATACTATGCCGTTTTGTATATTTAGCTAGTATTCTCCATTTTGTTGATATATTGGTAGTCAAAGTTACCTAGGAGGATAAAATCTCACATTTGATGTTTAGATACATGAAAGAAATACTATTAGCCTTTTTTGTACCTAGAGTTTGTAATAGTTGAAGGATACTTTAAGATTGATCTGACCAATATGGGGGCCATCATGAAGTGGTAGCTTCCTAATAATGGTTCAGTGATCAAGTTTTTTTTTGCATTAACATGGTACTTGAGGAAATTCGTACCCTCATTTTCATTATTAGTGAGACTGCTCCATGCAATAACAATGTGTGGAAAGAATTTCTAGTTGGGAAAGGGTCAGTAAGGGGCCTTCAGGGAGATAAATGGAAATAGCAGACAAACACTACTTTTGGAAATACCAAAATTACAACAACCATTCAACGTGGAGACATATTTGAGTGGGTATGATATGGGAGTATTCTTGATGAATGGAGGAAGGTTTGTATGATACCATTATGAATCCACTCATGGGGTGTATGGTACCTTAATAGTAGATTTTTTGTTAAAATATTAGTAAAATATATCTACAATTACAGTAAAAACTTCAAAACTCATAGGATAAATATAAGACCATGCATGATTGGCATGGAATAGAGAATTACTGGAAGGTGGGAGTCAAACTATGGTTACAATTGAACAAGGAGAAACTATAAGATCCTAGTAGAAAAGAAAATTCTCTCTAATATGGTACCTTTGAGACACTATAAAGGGAGGGAGATAATGCCTATAGACTTAATATACCCCCATACATGTTCATTTACTTAGTGATGAAAGCGAAGAATCAAAAACCCTACGGGCCTTCCAATCTAGATCAACAAGAGGAATATGTCTTACATTATTTATAGGATTTAGCACTAGATGATAACGCAAACTTGACATGAGATGAAATTTTGCAGAAGTGGACAAAAAATGCAATATAGGGGTAGTATAAAATCTAGCATATTGGGTTGAAACAGAATATTTTCGGAAAAAATAAATGACACATCTCAGAGAAAGTGGATTAGAAATTTCCTTGCATCATTTAGTACAATATTTTAAGGGTAATATTTTTCCCAAAATGAGGCAGTGTGATCAAGATTAGATCATAATATTATTTTTGATTGAGGGATATACTGACTATACTAGTGGATACCAGTTTGCTAAATTGGGGTGTAAACCTTATGGAAATAGTTTGAGGCATCAAATGACATTTATAGGGGTAAAATATTACCATTCAATCACCACAACTTATAATATTATTATATACATAGATACATTTCTAGTTCCAAAAGAATCACCTCAACTGAAGTCTATATTCTAATGTTTCTCCACTTAGATGTTAACCTTCCCATTTTTATCACTATAGTTTGAGACGATGCCATGTTATCCCCATTATTGACGGAAAATGGGCTAGCCACATGATGCTTATAAATAAAAATCTATAATATTCCATAATGTAAATCTTTTTAAGGGTCAAAGGATTTAAAGTAAATCACTAGTAGGCTATCGGTCTATTATAATCGATCCACTAGGAGGAAAGGGGTTCCATTCTATTCAAGTGCATTTTACAAGTTTGTGTCTTTTAGTACCCCATGGGCTACAACCCTCACTTCTTTGAACTTGCATTCATTTTCCATTGAAAGAAATAAAGAAGAGAAATATCACCTTTCAACTCGGTTTTATCATCAAAACTTTTTCCAAGTTATATATTGTGTTAGTTTTTGATCTCTGATTTTTATTTTATTGTTCTCTATTTTTTTCATAATTATATAATCTAAGGAGAAATAAACCCTCTTTGTCTAAATTTCACATTTTCCAATATATTTTAGTAAAAATATCAGGAAAATTTGCCTAATAAAATATCCATTATAATTAATAGATCATATCATTAAAAAGAGTAAATTTAAATACCTTATCTATGAGGCATATTAATGAAATCACATAAAATATTTTATGATTAATCCCAAGAAATAATTCAATCAATTTGTAAATATCTAACAGAAATACTTATATTATTATTTTTCAAATAAATAGTTATTAAAAAATAACATAAGATGTACTTTTTAGATAAAAAACTAATGATATCATAAAAAATTAATTCCACGTGAAATATATGAATGATCAAATTCCATACTCCCAAAGTAACAAAAAAGCAGAATTCAAGACATTCAATTGAGAAAATTTCATCAAATTGGTATTTCCCTTGAATCTTTTATTAATATTGATAACAAAATCCATACTCCAATACACATTTTTCTTACCCCTATGTTTTTTGAATGTATCTCATTTTAAACCTGAATTTATTAACATTACTTTCCATCCCCTTCTTCTGATTACCGCAAAAGAATATTAGTTATTATTCTATTACATTTGAAGGAGATTAGGTTTTCTTTTCACCGTATTTTACCTTCAAATCTCTATCTATTGACTATAGATATGCATCAAGTGTGAAAGAAATACCGAATTTAAATTTTCTAGGCTTAATTTGCATTTATAAACCTCCTTGTAGTTTTTGCATATGTATTTGTAGATTATGAAAAAAAAAAGATTTCTTATCAACAGTCAATATGGGTCATTATAAATTATTTTACTACCTTGCTATTCTAGGTGTTAACGGAAGCAATCTCTTCCACACTTAGTCCCTATGTTGTTCTAGATCATATCTATATAATTGACTAGAAGTTATTCACAAAGATATTCAGAATACAACATGTGGAAATCTTCAATAATATCTACAATTGACTTCCACTACAAGAAAAAAGGACATTGGTGAGGGGAGAAAATGGTCACCATAAGCTCATTGGAGAGGGTCAAAAGATTTTTTGTCACCAAAAATTGAACATCACTAAAGGTGGCATCGCCAAAAGTATAGGTCTTGTGGTGACATTCAAGGTTCGCCACCAATAATTATTTATAGTAATGGATAGTGACCGTCACCATTTCATATGAGCAATGATGATGGGCAATAGCCTCTGTCACCAAAAAACTGAACGTCACCAAAGGTGGCGTCATCGAAAGTATGTGTTGTGGTGACATTCAAGGTCTGTCATGAATATTGATTATAATGACGGATATTGACCATCACCATTTCATATGAACAACAACAATTTTTTGTGATGGACCTTTCATGGCTGTCACTACTAGTGCATATATATGGTGACGTTCATTAACCGTCACCATAATCTCATTGATGACATTGAGGTCCATCACGAATAATGACTATAATGACAAACAGTGACCCTCTCCATTTCATATCAACAACAAAGATTTATGGTGACAGAACTTTAATGGTCATCACTATTGATGCGTATATATGGTGGCATTCATTGACCATCATCATTTCATATTTTGGTGAGGGTCGAAAAATGTCATAAACTCATTAGTGATGGTCAAAAGATCATCTATCACCAAAAAATGATCGTCGTCATTCCCTATGAATATTAGGGCACGATGGAATTGAACCACCAACCTCCTGCTTGTAAAGCAAGTGCTCTTCCATTGAGCTATCACCCTTTAAAGAATTAGCATTTAAATTAGAAATTTGCCCTGAAGGTGCAAAGAAACACCAAAGGAATAGAAAATCTACGAAAATCAAAAGTTGCTAGAAATAATATGTTCAATATACATAATAAAAAGACAATAAGAAAAACTTTTGATAATCTAACAAATCATGTACTACGTAGGAGAATAACTGGAAAGCACAACCAGAAATTTGAATCACAACATAACAATATAAAAGAGCATGTAATAAGAAAGGAACAACTCCACAGTTTTAGAAATATGAACAATACATGGGCTTGTTCTTATCTATTGATATAGATAATGAGATAGAAATCTAGATTTATGAAATTCAAGTATCACACAAGAATGTCTTGAACAAATATCAATATGTAAAATAGTATTTTTTGCATTTGGATTTACCTTGCAGAACCTCAGGAAAAAATTTCCATGAAAACAGCCAATAAACATAAGAACATGGACCTCAGGAGAAATTGTGCAAGTGATAAAATATGAAGGTAAAGAACTAAATAAGAATTCGAAGAAAATGATGAAAAGTGTATCTAGAAAGAACTAAGAGCCCTCTGAATTAAACCACACCTTTATCATCATGACTAATACACTTGCAAAAAAATATCAGAATAAATTATGAACTATTACACCAGAATTTTTCCACTAAAATACATTCAAATTAATCACTAGCATGAGGCTAACTTCTCTGCAAAAATATGGAAGTTTCAAGACAATGTATTATAGCTTGCATGGCAATCGTGTTGATAAAACCTTCCAAGGAATAAGACCACAACAGTCAACAAGAGTGCTATCATACTTAATACCATCAAAGAGTGGTCAATAGAAAAAGTGAATTGATGAACCTTCATAACTCGCATTGGTTCCTTTCATCCTTCATCCAACCCTAAAATTTTAGACCAAGGTTAACATTTTGAAGGGAAATTAAGAAAAGTCACATGATCTTGTGAAATAAGATTTCTATCAGTACCATTAACTATAACACAAAAAATTTGCACAAACAAAGCATCCTTGTCTATAGTGAAATAGTCAATGATGATTAAGACTAATTGTGGACTTGGAATTTCTTTTCCATTTTTTTTTTGAATTGTTAGAATTACCATACTTAGTAGCAGAGGCATTTTCACCATGGATTTGGAAGTCCACAACAACCACTTATGTAAGTTGGATTGTTGACGATAATCATTTTAACCTTCTCCTTCTTTTGCTCAGCCACTAAAATATATGTTCAGAACTCTTTGCTTAAGACATCCCTCATTAGAATGGGATGACTATTAGTGATAATAACAATATTCTAATAACATTTCCACTATCATTACAATTTCTTTTGCGCTAAAATTTAGACTTATGGGTATCTTTGTCATTCCTTGTAAACAAATGAAGATGACAACGGAAAGGAGCAGAAGGAGCTTGAATTGTTGTCAATTGTGTTCCATATTTAGGGATGGCTTATGTAACTTGCTTTAAATATTCAAGGCAAGCCAGAAAGCCTTGCTCCATTGAACTGAGTGCATAAAAACTCCATCTTTTTTTGAATATGAAACAAGAGACACTTGATAAAATTGAAACAGTAATCCTCGACAATGAATTTTTCAATATACTAATGAACAATCAATACCAACAATTGTCAGAGGGGCAACCACCACTAGGTAGTTCCTTCCTAAGAGGTTAGAAACATTGTCTAATAACTAGTTCATAGAAGCCATCGAAATCACCCAATAGAAACCACATCGCACACAACATCTTGAGTTGTGGGAGAAATAATCTTAAATTAGAATGCACACTTTTGCGAGAGTAACGGCATTTTGGAGAAACAAAAATGCCTATGTAAGTGGTATACCTACTGGAGGTATAGAAATTCTCCCAACAAATTAGGAAGTTGGTTCATACCCCAAGAGATATCTAGGGAACAACCCAAAATCCGAGTAGCTCTGAGGTTATGGCAGAAACATTGAGAAGGAATGTTAACGCAAAAGTCTTGCAATCGGACTAAACTCACAGGATAACTGTGAACCAAGAGTGACAAATTTTTGTACAGTTCCTTAGTCTAAAGAGGCTAGAAGCTCATGCAACACTGGAAGGTTATTTTACTGGGCGAAGATAATGTTATGTGCATCTTGCAGATGAAAAATTATCTTGTACATGATCGAAAAAAGGGCTTCCAAAAAGATGCCCTATGTCTAGGATCAATGCACACAACATTCTCTTTTTCCAAATGCACTAACCTTCTAGTTGCGGCCAAATAGCACTTGGGTCACAGTTGCAAGGCTTTCAGTAGTAGGCACTTACCAAATATTCCACAATTTGCCCTATTGTACCAAAACTAGATCTTGGACCTATGCTAAGATGTGAGGTTTTTCCACTGCAAGACATCAAGCAGTGTGTTTAGCATTCAGAGTTGACAACCTTGAGAAACACCTTGACCAGGGAAAAATAGCCAGAAAGAAACGAAATAATAATAATAATAATAAATCTAGAAGATTATAAATAGGAAACCCTGGTATCACTGCACTGGAGGTGCAGGCCTTCACTTTTTTATTTTTCATTATAATTTGCACAAAATCCCTCCAATCCTAGCGTGTCACATTTTTGCATTTAGCAATAGTTAAATCCCTTTTTAATTTAGTCACGTATGAATCCCAATGGACAGGGGGTATTATATACGCCATACATAACAATTAGGAAGCCAAAATAATAGTCAATTGAATAAAGCGTATATTTTACGGAAGAAAGCGTCTTTACTAATCTCGCTCAGAAAAAAGGGAAGTGTTGAATGCAGGATCAAATTGTTAGGCATTCATTCGCATAAGATATCTTTAACTGAAGTTAAAACTTCTTTTCTTCCAACTTGAGAAATAATTGCATAAGGGTCAGTAACCAACTTATAATAAGCACCCAGAAATGTAGATGTTTTCTGAGGACCGACTTAATGCATCGGAATTGATACAGCTTTCAACATTTAGCTTGTGTTTGATTATTAGCCATAAATTTTATTGGTTAAACTGCACTTGGTAATTTCCTTCTTGCTTCCATAATTCAAGTTGAACATTAACGCCACCTATAAGGTAAATTTTAAATTTCTGGTTTGGTATTTAGATGCGGAAATCTTATATTTATCCACTTGTAATGTTAGGATGCCTTTTTGCTTCAATGCCACTGAAGAACTGCCCTTATCTATGAAAAAATTCCATATTAGGTTTTCCTGAAGCTTTTAGGGTTCAATAGGTTACTGAATTAGGGTATTTTTCTTCTAGGGTTTTATATGAAAAGACCAATACGAGATTAGGCCACACATCATGTATAATGTGAGTTTCTTCCGTGTGATTTTTTTTGTGGACGAGCGGTAAATAAGCGTGAGTTTACTAGAACTAGTACAGGTTCAATTTTCAGAATGTTTTTGTTTGCGCTCTACTTGTTAATCCCCAAAGCTACACCTCGTAGGAGTTTTTATATCCCTCTAGTAAAAAAATGTTTAGAAATGGGTGTTCTCTGATTTCGTATTGTTTGTTACCGGCAAAAATTTGACATTATTACCTGAATTCTGTCATGCGATGCATTCTGCAGACTTGTTGAAGCATAAATTCCACGTGTCAACTTTAATAGTAAAATTTATATGAATAACTGATAATATATTTATATTCTACCTTTGCATGTACAGAAAATTGGTTTGGTACATTTCTGTCTCGATGGTGGGCAATGTCAAAAGCAGATATGCACATTGAGGGAAATGATGAATTTCTCTACCTCAAGGAGAAGAGACAGAAGTTGGTGGAGCGCATTGAGGATAGGTGTGTTGTCTAGGATGAGCTTATATACACACTTAACAAGCTTGTACCTAACCTTGTGAGCTCTCTAGACCTTTCTCCGAGGGTAATTTCTGCATTTAATGGAGGAGATCCGGATAGAAGGGTAAGGCCACATAAGCACCAACATGGTGGTTCTGATTCACTCACAAGAGATTGTTTGAGTGCCAAACCTTCAGGCAGTGGTGTGGGTTCAACACGCGGTGTCTTGAATTCTGAAGACAGAAATGGGGTTTCAAGATTGGACTATGTAAATGTTAGCGAAGAAGAAGATATTAGGTCTTGTCTGCTTCGGTTGGATGACAAACACGAGTATGAGAATGGGGGTGATTCATTGAGAGAAGGAAGCAGTGATTCCAGTGGATCTCATCCTAAGGATCTTAGTACTGTCAAATTTATGGTTGCTCCTATTTTTTTTATCTCTTTCTCGATCACACGTCACCTTCGCCCATTGATTCTGCTGCGATTCTTAGGAAATTTGAAAATGGTTACTGTGCACCTGCAGATAAGAACACTCTCGTTGAGCTTGGGGGAGAATTCAGGGCTATTGCAGCTGTAGAAATGGCACTCAAATCATTTGCAGATGAAAATGCAAGTGTAGATTTGGAAGAATTTGCATTGAGTGGTAAAAATAGGATAATGGTATTGAATATTGACCGAACCTAATTGGCAAAGGTTCTTCCTGAAACAGCACAAAAACTAAATACTAAAAATACAGATAATTCAAATGGAATGGGTTCTACTCCAGCAATGGGAACTGCCGGCGGAATGGATTTAAGCAGAGCTCCAGCTGGTATGAACTCTGGAATTTCGAGGCCAGATATGTGGTTGGATCCAGTGAACCTCATCCATAAGGTATTCATGGCATGCCAGTGGTAGGGCCTCCAATGTTTCCAAGAAGAAACCCTCCACAAATTATTGGCCCAATAGGTGTCCATAGACCCATGGGTATTATAGGAATGCCTGGACCTAGTAGTGTTCCTAGACAGGGGATGGGATTTAATGGTCATCCTATAATGAAAAGGCCAAAGATAGGACCATCTCCTAGTCTAGTTCCGCCTCCTCTATCTTCCAAACCAAGGACAAAGGAAGATGACATCAAACATATTGAAGCATTGCTTGAGAAAAAATAATTTAGGGAGTTGCAGAAGTCCAAGACAGGTGAATAAATTTACGTTCTAATTCATTTTCCTACTTCAAGAGAAACTGCTCTTGCTGCAAAGGTGAGGAAATTTCTTTTTCCTTTTACCATTTCAAGAGGTAGGAGTTTGTGTTTGCATCTACTATTATTTGTTTGGCTCCATGTGCTTGTATGTTTCCATGCTGTGATGCTTCATTCTATCTGGCCTACTTTCTGGGTTGTGGGATTAATTAACATCTCTTTGCAATGTTTTACAGTTTAAAATAAAAGGAGGCAACCAGTTGAAAGATTATTGTAAAGCTTTAACAAAATAAGATTGCCGATGTCAAAGATGCAACTATATTTCATGTGAGAAGGTTTTCACTCATCCATGATTTATCCTTGATTGTTTGCTTACTATTTAATTGAACATGATACACCTTCTTATTGTGTGAGCTTCTAAGAGCCTTTTTTTTTCTTTCAAGTTCACTTCACGCAAATAATTTCTTTACTATTGGAACAGAATCTCCTAACAAGCTGCGAAACAGGTCCATTTTGGATATTTTTTGATTCGATTTAATCTAGCTGAGGGGTTTTGGGGTGCGTCAAATCCCTGAAAGTGTTGTATTGGGTAAAAGGGAAAACCAGGGGTCCTAAAACCACGGTTTGCGGACCATAGGAAATATTAGGCTAGATTGTTATAAATAGAGGACCACTTTTGTATTGTAAGGTAGGATATGATGAGCTGTTGATGTGAATCGTGATTTAATCTATTTGTTTGGGTTTTGGGGAATGGATTCCTATTGGATGTGTGCGCGAAGATCCAAGTATAGCTATGTGCAGACCCAGCTACTGTGTGCGCAGGTTGGGAAGGGAATTGTAAGGAAGGATTGATGAATGAATGAATAAGAAGGATTGATAGAGAACTGAATCAGAGAGTAATCTGGTGTGAATTGCTGGTAATTTTTGTATTGTGTATTTTCTATCTTTAAGCTACGAAGATCTGCATAAGTGTGTTTCTTGATCTGGATCTATTGTGTGTTGT
The DNA here is from genome assembly GCA_034641835.2 of Pinus albicaulis. Taxonomy (NCBI): domain Eukaryota; kingdom Viridiplantae; phylum Streptophyta; class Pinopsida; order Pinales; family Pinaceae; genus Pinus; species Pinus albicaulis. Next base: position 1,561,782,588 of record CM076582.1, read on the forward strand.
TTACATATTACTGTGTTATTGTCATAAAACCATATAGCTATAGATCTAGTGCACGTGGATGCGAACAGAGACCTAATTAACCCTGCGCAGAACGAGGTAATCGGGGATTATAGGACCTAGCGCAGCTTTACTTGCTTTACCCATCCTTTCTCAAGGTGCGGAAACCTGGTTCCAAAACCCACCCATACTACTTCGGGTGAGATTTTTACCTGCGCAAGCAGGTCATTGCTGAAAGGGCTAGTAGTATACGGGTTTTTTGGCAAACCTTGCACACCGAACCTGGGTCAGGACCCCTCGAGCCAATAAATGGTTCCGTTGCTGGGACATGAAGAAGTCTGAGAAAGGGATCAGGTAATGACAAGAGAATACTGTAAGCCTAAAAGAAAGAAGATTGAAGACTGGTTTGAAAGGCAGATTCAGGAGTTCATGGTAAAATAAAATCACAGTAAGGAATTAACAGCGGAAAGGTGGAAAAATAGGTATATTCTTACAGAGAGCTATGAAATATTCTTTGTGACATTTGCGATTGAGCTCTAGGAGTGGCTGGCCAGACTTGTAGAATTCCAGAAGTGCTGGAAGGATTAGCGAGTCACTCAGTGGATCCTATAACTGATCCAGCAGCTGAAAAAGACTAATAATACTATCACGCGTACGGTAGATCACTAGGTGGATAACATGTTAGGAGAGTTTGTGACAAAATTTTCCATTGATCAGTTTGTCTCATAAACTAAAGCTGAGCGACTATTGTTTAAAGGGTTTCGGGGAAAATTCCTGAGGACGTTACCATTGCTGGTCAAGATATTACTGTGTGAAAATAACATTCTGTGTAGTCATACTGAATGACCTCGGATCTAGATAGGAGCGTGACGCGCAGTGGTAAGTACTATTGGACCAACCTTGATGGAGGAAGATCTGCTTATAATCTGTTGCAAGAACTAGCTACACAAGACCCCTCAGCTACATCGCCACCTATGCCACAGAAAAGTAAGAATTCACCCATACCACCACCTCCCCTGAACAGTGATATGGCTGCGCACCTAAAACTACCTACCTTTGAGGGGGTATGAGATGAGGATATGGACCGATTTTGGTTCATTGCCGATTCCGTCTGGACTGTGCAGAATGTGGCGAGTGATACAGTGAAGAGGGCGCATCTATCATTAGCATTAGAAGACAGGGCCCTAGATGGGTATATGTGACACATTCCCTAGAACGAGAGTGCATCCATTCAACATATCAAAGACGCTCTGAAGCAACAATTCCGAAAGCCGAAATATTTTTCTGAGCTGGTAGTGGATGTAAAGGAATTCAAACAAGGTGCATTTGAGTCAGTGTGGGAGGCTGATCAATGATTAAAGAAGGAAATCAGGGAAGGAGGATTCAAGTATGATGATAGACAACATACGCAATGTTTCATCGCTATGTTGTTACCTCACCTACGCACGTCGATGAGTCATCAGACCTTTAAGTTACAGGAGAAAGCTGTGGAAGTCACTATGAAACTAGAAGCTACCCCCTGAGAAGATATGCTCGCAGCGGTACAACAAATTTAGGAATAGCTTGGGGCTATGCACATGGAAATATAGAACCTGCAAAAGGAGTGAGGAAAGAACGGTTGCACAGATCTTTGGTGCATACGATGTCGGGTGTCTGGCCACACAAAGGATCAGTGCCCTTTACTAATGGATTACATGCAAGTGGGAGGACCTAGTTTGGTACACCCAAGAGCAAGTAGGGACCCTATGCTGTTGCAACCAAGGTCAAGTGGACCTACGCTATGGTGTGATGATTGTCAGGTAGCAGGACTGCATGATACGAATCATTACCCTTGGCTAGGTGCATATGTCCCAGAACTGAAGCAACAATGGTGCAGATTCTGCCGATCAGTGGGACATGATGAGTATAACTGTCATACTTATGTGTTAATGATCGATCGTGGGAACTTATATAGTGTACAATCAGACCCTCCATCGCCAATAATTTCTGCGCACCTTGGAGGATCACTGATCAGAGGCAGAGGAGGTCGGGGAGGAAGTGCAGGACGAGGACTTGGGCAGCTAATCTGTTATAACTATGGGGAAATAGGACACTTTTCCAGAGAATTCCCAAATCCCACCTGGCCATCATGCAAGTATTTTAGGCAGCTGGACCATGTGGTGGAGGATTGCCCAATTTCAATAGCCAAGATGCAGGAAAAAAAACCCACCCCTACGCAGAACATACAAAGAGTTAAAACTGAGCTAAGGAATGCGAATCCAAGTGTAAAAGTCATGAAACACAGCGAATGGTCACCCAGGGATCAAAGGAGGAGCTTACCCCTTGGGAAGGAGTGAATCTCAAAGAACATCTACCATTGGCAGGCCCCGCACAGCAGCTGACACACCTCCAAATAGAAGGAGGAGTTGAGCCCTTTTCAAAGGCATGTTTGAAGTTGCTATGAAACCCGTAGGTCATAGGAAATCTCCAAGCACTACTGAATGCCTGCGCAGCATGACCCAATTTGATCACTGGGACCAAGGATGTACATAAACTATACAGCTATAAGAAACGCACCAGAAGAGAAATGTGGTTGAATGCGCAGATCGGTGACTACAAAATGGATCAGGTCATTTTCGATCTTGGATTGGATGCAAATTTATTACCAAAGAAGACATGGCAATGAATGGGAGAGCCTTAATTAGAATGGTCCACCATCCAGATATGCATGGAAAATCAACAAAAAATCATCCCTCTAGGAAGGCTACCAAAAGTCGCGGTTGACGTCGCAGGGGTAAGGGTCCTAGCTGACTTTGAAGTAATAGACATTGTGGAAGATGCTTATCCCTATCCTGTGCTCCTCGGATTGGACTGGGCTATGGAAATGGGGAGTGTCATCAATATTAAGAAGCGCAACATGGTGTTTGAAAACAAAGGTATGTGCGTCATAGTGCCACTAGACCCAATAGAAGGTGCACGGTATACAGAGCTAGCCTATGAGGAGGAGGAGATAGATCACATTTATAAATTGACTACAGAGGATGAAGATCAGGTTAACCCCATGGATGAAGGAGTGCTCTGCTGGGAAAAGGACAAGGAATGTTTTTTTGACTCTGATGAGGAACTGAAAAATTGGCAAGGTCGGTTGCACGAGGTTTCGGTGCTACACTGCCTTCGGACCACCAGGAATTTCCAGCGCATCTCTACCAAGGAAACAGAATTACCTTGCTGTGATGACGTAGGAGATAGGACAAATATTATTGAACCTAATATTCCAACGGAACGGAGGCAAGGAGTGCTACCACTAACGCTGCGGGAAGCACCTGCGCAAGGGCTGGTATTCTTCACTCAGGAGAAATATTGGAATAGGGTGATCCTACGCTTAGGGATCCCAGTTGCTGAATGGGACCCGCGATTAGTCGAACTATGCAGATACTTGCGGACATATAACACTCAAGTGAGTGATCGAACCCTACCTAGATAGGCTCACCTGGATACTACTTCTCTAAGTGTGCGTTCGATTACGGACCCACCTGAACCCACATGCAATTGGGAGGATTGGTGCTCACTTCAAGTAACAGATGTCACAAAGGCACTTGATGCAGCTCTACCAGGCCAGGACGTCCTGCCAGAGGATGAAGAGCATGAATCAAGTAGATTGGTGGCCAACTTGTAGATATGGTAGTTGAGCCCTGTTATGGAACACCTCACATGAACCTTAACTTAGGATACGCGAATGGCGCGCAGGCATCGTTCAACATCTGAAATTCTATGGAAGAGACATCGAGTATGAATAACGACCATCAGTACAACCAATTTGGATAAGAAAGGAACCTTACACTTATGAAAAATATGCGGCAGACCATCAATGCAACCATTTATGGTACGTTTAATCTGAATTTCTGATGGTAACTGTCTCGTCCAGGCTACTCCACCTTTAAATGGGTTCAGACAATGTGCAGTTGGCATAATAACTTCGCACTAGGCTATTTATTGGTTATGCAACATGCTCCTGTTATCGGCCTACTGGTTTTCTCTGATCATTAACAGTCTCTGGAACACCTGTTCTCTTATTGATATTGTTGTCCCTTGAGAAACAATTCTTGGCTGTGTACAAGAATCCGTGCTCAAGACATTAAAGATTATGTCACAAAAATGTATATATGCGTCTATGTTTCTTAACCCTTTAAATGTTAGTAATATATTTCCCAAATATCAAATCTTTAGTAGCCATGCAATGCCATATTCCCTTTATACTGAAGTGAACGGATGAAAGACAGAAAGAAAAGGATCTTAACTTGTCATGCTGCTTTTCACAGAAAATGTCAAACTAAAATCCAGAAGAAGTGAAAACATATAAGTTAAAGAAGAGGAGCGCCTATTAAGGATGTTTAACTCTTAGACATATAAATATCAAGAGACCTGCAACTCTAGTCACTCTACTTTATTCACAGACATGCGAATGAAATGGAAACCAAGAAAACTCTTCAACATAGATGGAATATTGGAAACTTGCAAAACTTCTTTATTCATTTGATATTGCTCAGTACAAAATTAGCCTTCAAAAGGTTCAAAACTCAGAACCTTCTTCCTTCCTTAAGATGTCTTTAAATACAATCTGAACCAAAATGGTTTCAGTTATAAAACTGATTCTAACTGACTGTAACTACTTAACTACTTTCTGTCACGGAGGTATATGCCTCAGAAACATTTCATTACATTGCATCATTTGACTTGAAAATAAAATAAAATATGACAAATCCTAATCTAAAGGAACTGATGTTCCTGGAACAGCAACTGATTCAATGATTTCTTGCGGCTGTACGGTCACTTGTGGCTGCTTGGCGGGAAATCCTTTTTCTGTATCAATAGTAAATTTCTTACATTCCTTCCAGAGCTTGTCTTGAGTTATTGGAGCATTCTTATAACGATGATATTCTACTGTGAAGGCAACAATATGACTGTGAGTGAGGTTACTTGTAAACAACATTTTCACCATCCACAGCAGAAGGAAATGTCTTTGTAAGAAATTGAAGACTGTTTCTCCCTTTAGTATCTGCGTCTTCTCATGTCGGCCATCTGCTCTGCTTTTTGCAAACACCAACTGATCTTCATAAAACTTCCAGGACATAAATTCACCTCCCTCCTTCCAGCATGATGGCAAGCCAGTTCTTATCAATTTATCAAATGAAATGTCAAATTTCTTAATCACCTCTTTGATTACCTGTAGCCGCTTCTCTGATGCTGTCAGAAGATCGTTTTTAATGATCATCTTGCTTATTTCCTCAGCATAAAAATACCTGTCTTGTATCCCCATCTCTTGCAACTCCTCATCTGTTTTGGAATTAATAAAATTCATGAATCTTTTGGCCCAATTTGATCTTTTGATTGCAGCTGGCTTGTCTGATGACAGTTCCTTTTCGTGATCAGCAACAATGCCTTTCTCTCTGGCAATTACTTGTATGGAATTCCATTTTGCTTGTATTTCAGAAATGATCTCATTCCAGATGAGATCCTTAGCTTTAATAAGGGAAATATTTCCCTTCAATTTCTCCTTGAGTTCCTTAATTTCTTCTTCAGCTTTATGTAGCTTCTGCTCATTTTCGCCTGCCTTTTCTTCCCATCCTTGCATTAATCTCAGAGCTGTATCCTTTTCAGACTGGGCCTGTTTTCAATCTCTCTCCGCCATTTTAAGCTCTGTATTCAATTGAGCAACTTGGACCTGTGGATCGGCCACACCTGCAGAAAAATCAAAAGTACAAGTGTGGTTCTGAATTTGATTTTGTAAGGTTATGGCTGTTTGCTTTACCTTATCAAGCTCTTCATCTTTCTTTATCAATTGTTGTCGCAGCTCCTCTTTTTCCTTTTCTACCTCTGCTACTTCAGCTGCCAGCGAATGCTCTGCAGCTGGCAATTTCAACTTCTTCCTTAATGAAGATATTTCTGCTTCTGCGCCCTTCATCAGTTTGTGCATTGCGCTCTTATCATTTGGATCAACGCCAATCTTCATTATGATTTTCTTCAGTTCTTCATTTTGAATAGTCAATGCTCTGGCATTGGCTTTCTCCATCTTGCACTGTTTGACAACTTTAGCAAGCATATTCTCTGTCTTGACTGATGTAGCATGAGTCTTGCCTAAATCATTAACGATTAACTGACCTGTTTGCATGTGGAGATTCATCTTGTCCCACAAGGGGATCTTCTTTACATCCATAACAATATTCAGCTCCTTAAAACTGCCTGAGGGTCCCAGAGACATCCCTGTCGGATGCGATAGCACCATTTTGAACTGGTCTTTCTCCAAATCCATTACAGTCAAAAGTCTTGTTTGATCAGCAGATATATGATGTTCTGCTTGTGTCTCTATATTGGCCTTTATTCTTTGATTCTTTTCTTCAATTAGGGAGAACACCTGCTTCATAGAAGGAGCCTTCTCTAACTGGAGTTCTGATCTGCTAGGAGATGAAACACCCTGTTCTTCACTGACCTGGAGAGTAAAACCAGGTGAATTGGAGGAGTGATCTTCTGCTAATTTAGTCCTTTTCTCCTCTCGGGGCTCTTCCTCATCAATCTCAATAACATCATCTCTCACTCTCTTGCCCATTTTTTCCAATATTACAGGAGTTTGAATACTAATCCGTGATGAACTTGGCCCTCCTGGATTAGCCAACTTTTCTAAATCCGGTTTACTCACATGAGTAAAAGCAGCGTAGCCGTTCTCAACCCTTCTCTGTGAAATAATCGCATGTGGGTCATAGGCCCACTTCTCTCCCAATAATAACTGTGTTTCTTCCAACATCCTTGACACCTCCTCATAAGCCTGCCTTGTGTTAACGACAAAAAGACCTACACTCATGGGCAACTTGTACATTAACCCCTTCTTCATTGGAAGAAAATGAATTTGATCCACATTGAGACTTTGCCTTATAAATTCCAAAGCAAACAGTCTCATGGGAACAAATGTTGGAAGCCTATAAGGCTCAACACCAACTCCATATAGCCTTATTTCAGAATAGTCCTAAAAAACAAACCAGTCTCCATATCTACAATTAGGTCCTAATTGCAAGAACTCCTGGGCCTTTGGCAAGAAACAGGGAGGCCAAGTTCCATTGAGAATTTTATAAGCGATGGTCATAAAGTGTTCCACAAATTCAAATAAACCAGCTTCATTCTCTTCTCTTCTGATAAAATCAGTCCAAAGTAGAACTGACTGTTTATTTTTGTTGCTATCCATTATGTTCAAACCAATACCCATGAATTCTTCCACATTCTGGTATAAAAACAAGTAAACTATTAATGAGGGAAATCTGAAATAACCTGTTAGTGGGAAAGAAAGAAACTGAGAATTCACCACTTCTTGCCAAAAGGATGGAATATCTAACACCACTCCTGGTTTCATCATGAGAGTAAACATCCCCAGAGCTGCTTTGTCAACTTCGCAATCATCTTCTCTCCCCAGAATCTCCATAATACAGCTGAGAATTGACCTGTATTGAACATTAAATGCATCCAAAGCAAACTTTCCCGAGCCAAACTGGGTCTTCTCCGGACTCGATACCAAAAATGACATGCAGCGGTTAAATTCCTCAATTGAGAGCTCCTCGAAGTATTGAACCAGCGAATCTTCTGAGAATTGCAAAGGAGAATCATTCTCCGGGAAGCATAATGCTTGACGCATTAATTGAGCTGAAACCTGCAAAACACTTTCTCCCTGGGAGTTCATGACATAAAATTTGCCGGGATACATGGACGAAACCAACCAGGAAATGAATTCAGGAAAAACATGGGTTTTAGGAATACAAGCGGACAGCACTCCAGAACTCTGCATAGCGGAAAACACAGGCGACTGGTCGGTGTTCAAAGTCACTTGGTAATGTATGAGAGGACGATTTACAGATGAGGAAGTATCACGGACGTCTTTCTCACTATCTAGGAGAGGGTTCAGAGTGGACAGACCAGACAAGGATGCTCGTTTGGCCATAGCTGACAAGAATTTCGAAAACAGCTTGGTGCGAAGGTGGCGGGACGGGGTTTTAAAACTAGGCAACAATCACAAATGAACCATGACAGAACGGAAAACCCGATTTATAAACAACGGAGACCGTAATCAATGCAAGAGTGACGAGGGACGACACGCATGGTGGATGACAACTGTTTTCCAACTGTTTGACACCTCAATGGCTGACGTAATGCGGGGGGTCTGTGAGTACGGCGGAGACCTCCGACCCATACCCCCCGCAATCAACCAGAGCCGTTGATCAACAATTTTCGTAGATCTGACCAGTCAACTGCGGGGGGTCGGGTTTTGATAACCGACGGGCAAGTTGACCCCCCGCAGTTGCTTATCCAAAAGCTTCTGCACGTGATCGCGACTTCCGCTCCGGAAGTTGCTCGACCTTTATGATTAATAAAAATATAACAATCAATAGTCAGCCGCTCCACAAATCGAAATGAAAATGGAAATACAATGTATTCTTTCTTCGCATTTTTCCTATACTAAAGTATAAAACCTTATACTATAGCATATTTCGGATCCTTAGGAATATTTTTTCAAAAATATTTTCTTTTTTCAAAATTTCAAAACTTGACAGAAAAAAGGATATGCAGATATAATGATCCGCAACAGATATGACGGACCCTAACCCGCTGAATGGTTCGTTCTAGAGCTGCTCAGTACCTACATACATCGTCTTGAGAGGGCCTTGGACTGCTGAATGTAGTCAAAGGATCGAGCATTGGCTTCCTGCAGAAAGAATTGGCTGCGAGCCACGCACAGAAAGGCACGAGTACTGCGCAATTGGAATAACTGACCTTCGCACCCCAGGGACAACTGGGGGACCCATCCGGATAGCCTTAAGCATAAAGGATGGCATGTTAGTACCACAGTTCCCTGCCCACAGCATCACAGTCATGTCACCACTGGTTCTGCCACAAGAAGGAATGTTGAGATACAAGGACATGCTGCGACTTCTCCGCAACTCCATAGTACCGCCCAACAGAAGCAATCTTTGTTCACTCCCTCATACTACCCTAGTTAGCAATCATGACTCGACCATAGGGGACATCCAAATATATTTTGTGTAGCTATCTCACACAAAGCTCCAAGAATTATACACCAGAATGTTGTAAGAGGTGCGCCAACTTCACCAAACTACGCCACGGCAGTCTGACATACCTCCGGAAGTACGGGCCTAGCGGATTGCATTGGTCACAAATGCAATGCATATTATTTAGGAACAGATCACACAAGGTGCGCAATTGGTCAAAATAGCTACACAATTATGGACGGTAGTCTGGCACCATTCTATGCTTCAGCATACCTAGAAGGAATTATGACAGGTGGAGACTGCTTTGGATCAAGTCAGCACTTCCTCACCCTCCAACGTCTCCATGCAGCGTTTAACCGTCATGGACAAGATTGAGCACCTTCACCACATCAAGCATGTAATCCCAAAATGGTTGAAACTATGGGTCGACACCGCACTCCAGCTGGCCCATGATGTTCAGTCCGCAATCACGCGCCTCCACCGGCTGCTCGAACGAGTTACCATGGCTCCAGAAGGTCCTTCCTCCCTGACACTTGTCAACATTGCACAGCATGCTGCGGCCCAAATTCAGGAAGTGCTCCCTCCGCTCATCCATGCTGTTGATACCTTGCGCACGCAGATCGAAGCCGTACCACCATAGTGACTCAGGATGAGTCACAAGATTGTGTTGGGGGACTGTTGGAATAGGGTCTCCTAACAAGATGTGAAACTGGTCCATTTTGGATATTTTTGATTAGATTTAATCTAGTGGAGGGGTTTTGGGGTGGGTCAAAGCCCCAAAAGCATTGTATTGGGTAAAAGGGTAAACCACGGGTCTGAAAACCACGGTTTGCGGACCATAGGAAAGATTAGGCTAGATTGTTATAAATAGAGGACCATTTTTGTATTGTAAGGTAGGATATGATGATATATTGATGCAAATTGTGATTTAAGCTATCTGTTTGGGTTTTGGGGAACAGACTCCCGCTGGCTGTGTGCGCGGAGATCCAAGTCTAGCTGTGTGCAGGCCCCGCTGCTGTGTGCACAGGTTGTGAAGGGAATTGTAAGGAAGGATTGATGAATGAATGAATAAGAAGGATTGATAGAGAACTAAATCTATGAGTAATCTGGTGCGAATTGTTGGTAATTTCTGTATTGTGTATTTTCTATCTTTAAGCTGCGAAGATCTGCGTAAGTGTGTTTCTGGATCTGGATCTATTATGTTTTGTTTATATATTATTGTGTTATTGTCATAAAACCATATAAATATAGATCTAACACGCGTGGATGAGAACAAAGACCTAATTAACCCTGCGAAGAATAAGGTAATTTGGGATTAGAGGACCTAGCACAACTCTGCTTGCTTTACCCATCCTTTCTCAGGGTGCAAAAACCTGGTTCTAACACCCACCCATACTACTTCGAGTGAGACTTTGACATGCACAAGCAGGTCACTGCCGAAACGACCAATAGTATAGGGTTTTTTTGGCAAACCTTGTACAGCGAACTTGGGTCAAGACCCCTCAAGCCAACATTTACATACTGATATTAGCCTAGGTGATTGTTCGTTTCTAGACACTTTCATAAGATCAATACTTATTGTTATACATGCTTGTTTCTTTTCATTGTTTAATAACTTAGTAATCTTAACCCTTTTCTAGACATGCAAATATGTGCAGTATGAGTTGGATCCAACTCCTAATCTACTACCTATGCCAGGGATGGATGGCCTACCACCACCAAAACCTTTACATGCAGAATATTGCTCAGAAATTGAGCTTGGGGAGCCAAAATGGATCAATTGTGATATAAAAAATTTCAGAATGGATATTTTGGGTCAGTTTGGTGTTATTATGGTAGACCCACCCAGGGATATTCACATGGAATTTTCATATGGAACAACGGCTGATGTTGAGATGAGGAATTTGAATGTGTCAACTTTGCAGACTGATGGTCTCATTTTCCTTTGGGTTATTGGACATGCAATGGAACTTGGACGAGAATGGTATGTCCTCTTGTCATGTTAGCTAATTTTTTTACATAATTATGTTTTTGCAATTTTGACTACAAAGGGATGAATTAGGAGTATTTTTTCTAACCAACATAAACAAATTTTTCTATAGCTAATTGTAGTGGTGGTTACTATTTTTGTGACTAGTGACCTTTCTTATTATATGTCATTTGTGAAGTCAATTTGAGCTTACGTAGGTTAATATAATGTTTCAGTTTGGAACTATGGGGTTATTGTCGCATTGAAGAGCTTATCTGGGTGAAGACTAATCAGCTTCAGTGAATCATTAGAACAGGGAGAATAGGCCACTGGTTGAATCACAGTAAAGGACACTGTATTTTTGGTATTAAGGGTGATCCAGAAATGAATCGTAACATTGACATAGATGTCCTTGTTTCTGAAGTTCGAGAGATAAGCCGGAAACCAGATGAAGTATTAATATTTAATTTTAATGTAGGTTCTTGTTAATATTGCCAAATTAACTTTTTTCTTCAAGATATGATTGATAAATATTGTTCTAAGTCAACTAGTATGGGGACACAAGATGAGTGTCTGACATGAGACATGGTATGCCAAATAGACCATGGGCAAAACCTATGATATGCCAACTACATAAGCCATATGTATCTCCTGTGGAAAGGATGATTGTAATACCCTTGTGATCCAAAATATCAATAAATAGCAACATATAGAACTAATATGCGACAGAATTGTTGTAGAAACTATTTTATAAATGAGAAAGGCAGTGAATTATGGAATAGAATATCATGTGTACTACCTAATTAGTTTCTTACCCTGCAATATCTACTATAATTTTTAGTTTCTTTATTATTTTGGTACGCTTCTCATTTTATCTAGAATTAGAGTAAGATATTTGTCTGATAGTTGGTCATATTACAGTAGGAATGTCATCAATAGGAAATCTAGTTTTTGACTGAAAATGAGAGCAGGGCATAAGGAAAATCATTGCCACAAGGTAAAACTATGATTGAAAACTTCTTATTGGAATGCATATTATTTGGAGTTAAATACAAACTATGATTATTTTTTGTAATGCTATGGATGTTGGAGAATAGAGATTCAAGAAATTATTGTCACTGTAACATGTCTACAATGTAGCTGTAGATCCTTTTTCACCCTGGTTTCTATTTTCTGCAATGGCTTGTAGTGGTAGCATGATGCGTGCATTAGATATTTGTTTCCAATGTTCTAGTGAACCTAGTATTTTCAAGAGGGTCATAACCTATTAGGAAAGAACTTATTTTTTCATAAGAGGCATTCTTAGAAGAAATTGGTCAACAGGCCAATCTGCAAGACAAAATTATGATATATATTGTGACTTCTCCAAAGCTTGAAACTTATTCACTGGTTGATACTTCACTAGTCATTCAATAATGCAGCAGCCTTCAGAAACCAAAACACAGTGGTGACTTGCAAGTCATGTTTGCATTATGCTAGTACAAGCTTAGTCTCTTTAGATCCCTACCATATGCAACAAAATGGATTTTCTTGCCATGTGCACTATTGGAATTGTAGGACAAATGAAATAGTTAGTTTGTATATCTTTAGCGATTTTGAATTAGGAAAGAAGCCCTTAAAATGTACATCCATCATAAGACTAGGTCGAGTTCAATCTAGTCAAGTGTCTTTCTGCTTACACACACTTGTTATTTATTTTTCCCATCTTAGGCCTTAGAAAAATGACATAGTAAATGTATAAGAGTTCCCAAAATAAGTGTCTAAGTGATATGGAAGACATGTGAGAAAAGTCAAGCTGGCCTATCCATGTTCACCCATTATTGGGCTTCTTTGGGATTAATAGTTGAGGAAAGTTTTGTAGCACTGTGGGACTAAGAAAGCATGCCAACTTGTAAGATTAAATAACACTACAACACCATGAGAGTCATCTAGAATTGTTGAACTGATGTTGACCAATTTAGCATAATCATAGGAGACAACTTAGCAACTTCTTAGTATCACGTTGCATGCAGAATTCAATCGAACCTAAGTTTTTGAGGCAACTGATATACTACCCAAATCATGTCCTTTAGGAGACAAAGTTTTCACATTGAGTGTGTGAGAGGGTGAATGGGTATCATGTTCACATGGATTGATACATTCGTCCAATTTATATTTTCTTATATTTTCCTAAAGGCTAATATCAGTAAATGCGAACATAAGAGTGGGTGCCCTCACATTTGAAGAGACAAATCTAGAGGGATTATGTTAAAGAACATTTAATTTAATCATTCTACCCTCATGATTAATGGAAATAAACATTTAATATGATTAATGTCATATGTGCCCAAGGTTTGGAAACACTAAAGTTTAAACTCCCAACATGTCCTTTATGAGAGTGGGTTCCCTCACATTTGAAGAGACAAATCTAGAGGGAATGTGTTAAAGACCATTTAAGTTAATAATTCTACCCTCATGCTTAATGGAAATAAACATTTCATATGATTCATGTCATATGTTCCCAAGGTTTGAACATTAAATTTTAAACTCCTAGGATCTCATCACTATCTTTATTTATGATTTTTACAAAAATTGGAGGTCATTGGTGAGAAAAAAATCTCAAAAACCCTAAAAAAATTATCAAAATGATTAGAAAAAGGGGTGTTTCTTGTACAATGAAATTTTTGTTATAAACCCATGAGTTAGCGAATAAAACATCTAAAAATACCAACTACCACTAGGATTAGGAGCTGGACTAAGAGATTCTTCTCATAGGGAACATAAAGGATCTCAGGAGAATAAAAAATGGCATTTTCACTTTCTGATTTAAGAAACAGATGTAGAAAAAAACACGCAAGAACCACCAATTTCATCCCTTTGTAGCTTTTGATTTTTTTTATTTTTTTTTCTTTTGCAGCTTTAATACCATATAAACTATATGCATTTTTAGGCACACATGGGCTTTATCATATAATTGTTCCTATATTTGAGAAAAAATGTATTTTGAAGAGTATGGCCCCACTAAAAGATTTGTTGCAAAAATTGCATTGTGCATCTCCCTCCTCTAGTGGTGCTCTTGCCAACATTAAAAAAAAAAATCTTTCAAAAGAAAAATCTGCAAATCCAAAGTGCAAGAGTTCCACAGACTTGCCAATAACTTGGAAGCATATATTGTCCAAAATGAGGACTTTTCTTTACCATTTTGGCATTTATATTTGACACCTAAGATTTCTCCATCCATGTGCGAGTTGGACTCTCAAGCAGGTAAAATTTTGGCATTTATATAGTATATTTGACACCTAATATTTCTCCATCCACCTGTGAGTTGGACTCTCAGGCAGGTAAAATTTTGGCATTTATATAATATATTTGACACCTGACGTTTATCCATCCACTTGTGAGTTGGACTCTCAGGCAAGTAAATTTCCCACAAGTTATTCAGGGGTCAGGGTTTTACCTACAATTACTTGCAGAACTCACTTGCTACCAACAAGTATGGCATGCTGGAAGAGACTTAGACTCACGAATTAGTTAACTCATCTCAGCAGTAAAGCCAAACAAAATTTAATTCCACCATTTTCCTTAACAATTTATTGCTTCAAAATTTTGTGCTTTTTATATGACTTAGCACAGAAGTCTTGGGCAAGAAAAATTCTCTTTTGGATGAAGATTGTTGCTAGACCACTGCTATTTTGGCATCATATTTCTTCATAATATTCTAAATACTTATGTTCAGTGGACACATGAATGATGAGCATCAAATTTTCTTGTAAATATCATTTCTATGTTTTTTTTGAATAAAATATCATTATGGAAGACAACAAACAATGAGAAATAAATAAAAAATAAGGAGATTGGACAGAGAAAAAAGAAAGGAGTGCTAAGGGAAGATCTTACTTGAGAGGTGCTATTGCAGGATATAAAAAATTGTAAACAAAGAAGGGAGAAACATAGAAGAAGAAACTTGCCACAAATCAATACGTGCCTTCCCTACAAAAAAATTACCAAGATTATACCATAGTTATCATTGAAATATATATGTATATGAATAAAAAGTAACACATAGTCAGTGAATTTACAAGAGGTTGTACAAATAAATAGATATAACCATGCCCCTTTGAAATAAATATTACACATTATAGCAACTATCAATAATTGTTAGTTGTCTATACTACATATGTTGATTGCATCGAGAGGTGCTCTACAGCATCACAACCTAGTATGGGGTAGATGTAATAGTGCATTACATAAATGAGGCATTAGATTTAAAATCAAATTAAAAAAAAATGTTGACTCCATTACGGGGGAGATGTTGTAGTGAAGCATTGCATCAAAAAATAATAATAATAAAACATAATGTCAACTCAATTTAAAATGTAACAAAAAGTAATAATAAAAATAATACGTCAGCTAAATTCAATTTTCTATATTGCAATTTTGTTTTTTTATTTTAAAGCTACATACAATTTTTATTTTTAAATCAAAATATGCATATCAAATTAAAATCTAAAAGGAATTTAAGAAATTATGATTTAATTTGTAACCATGATATTTCAAAACTTGATGTCTAAATTCAGTTAATAACCATATAAAGACTTAATACTTACAATAATCTATCTATATATACACATACAATATATACTATGGATCGTGAAACTGAGCTATGGTAATGGGCTACGATGGGTGAAACCATAATAATGGAGGGTTTCTGTAGATGGTGCAGGTCGTACACAGGGAGCAGAATCGGCACGAGCAAAGGCTTTGGTGGTGACATTTGCCAGTATCTGTCAAAGTCTAGAGACCATCTGTATGCACCGGTGGAAGACACGAGGAGTACGGGGTTCCTGGGAACCGCTCTCAGATAAGCGAGGTTAGAACAGAGTTACCTACCTCAAACTCTAACCTTTTCACATGATGACATTTTGAGCATAGGGTTTATGTGCATCTGATATCTCTATGCTGTTAGAGTTTAGGTTTAAATCTGAACTTTTGTTTTAGCCATGGGAATTGATAGGGATCACGTGGACATTGAGCTGGCACCAGAGGATCTTCTCACCTGCTGGGGACACGAGGTATAGGAGAAAAACTTGGACCTTTTCTTCCCGGTCATCACAAAACCAGAGCCGAAAACTTTAGATTTTGGACGTATTCGGGGCCTAGCAAACGGAGCTGCATTGTTAGAAGAAATCCTGCAGAGTGCGTTTAACTATGTTTTGAAGGCGTAAGGAGCAAGAGGACTTGAGACATCAGAGGCCTCAAGGGGTTGTGGAGGAGGCGGTCAGTACAGGGCAGGTCAACAAACCCTTCCATCATCTACAGTGCCAGGTATTCCCCCTTTTCCGGTTTTCACAGGAGGGTTAGAAGATATTGTAGCTAGTTTTGATTTTCTAGGTTTTGTGGGTTTGAAAGCTCTGGGGGAGGAGAGGACTCTAGGGTTTGATTGGGGTAGAGGAAGGTCTCGGGACGAGTACTTCTTGTTTAGGAACCTTTCTCAGGGTCAAGGGTTTTCTTTTCTAGAGAATTTTCTCTTTTCACAAGGAAGTGAAGTGGAAAGTACATGCTCGGTCTTAGCTGAGGGTGTGCCACGACCCTCAAAGAACCTGAACCAGTCTAGCAAAAAAAAGGAGAGGTCTTCCTTGCTTTCGGCAGAAGACGGTGGAGCAGGAAGAACATCGAAAAGTCAAAAAAGAACTAGCCAAGAGGGATTTCAAGAGCTGGAAACTAGGGTTTTAGAAAGGGAAGTCTCTAATTCTGCAGGAGAAAGGTGACTTGCGTCACCTTTAGCAGAAGTTGTAGATGCTCTTGAAAACCCTGTGGAAGGAGATAAAGGAGGAGGAAGTGGGATTGTTGGATCCAAAAGGAAAAATAACAAAGCCATTAGGAAGAAAGATGAATTCCCTTGTTATTTCCTTGGAGTAGACATCTATATAGACTAAGTCATGGAAGCCACTTATACAATTATTGTGGGTAGGGTCGATGGAAGGAAATTTTTGGAAAACTATATCACTGAGTGGACCAACTCGGAATGGAAGGGTGCCCCAGGGAAACCTCTATAAATCCAAGCTCTGGCCAAGGGCTGGTTTAGCCTGAAGTTTGAACAAAAAGAACATTTGGACTGTGTAATTGCAAGAAACTGGTGTTTCAGGAAGAGGCAAATATTGTTTCGAAGATGGACTCCGCTTTTTGACGCTTAGAGGGAAAAGATGGAAGAGTCTCCTATATGGGTAAAACTCTCGGGTCTCTCCCTCCCTTTTTGGATGGACTCAGCCTTTAAGTCAATTAGAAATACTCTGCGACAGTTCTTAGAATTTGATACATCCTTCAAACAATCATGGGAACTGAGTGCGGCTAGGATTCTGGTAAATTTAAACCCTTGAGAATGTCTAGTAGATGAAATTTGCTTGAAGTACAAGGATTGTGAGTACAATCAAATCTTGGACTATGAAAATTTGTCATTCAGATGTCACAGGTGCTAGAAGAAGGTGAATAGGAAGGCTCACCCATCAGCTGAAGCTGAAGAGAATCAGGATCCTGAGGAGGATTTGATGGAAGAGGTAGGGGATCGGGACACTACAATGGAGGAACTGGTGCCATGAAAACATAAGTAAAACCTTCCAAGTCAGCAGGCTTTAGATCTGGCTCTGTTGTTTTCATAGGCTCAAAATCCTCCAATAAAAGAAGAGGTTGAAGTTTCACCTCTGGAGGGTACACCTCTTGTCTCTAATCCTTCTTCTGTTTATTTCATGTGCTCTTCTATTATCAATCTATCAAAACTTGGTCCCTCCAGGCCTAAAGAAATGGAACATATTCAAATGCATGAAAATATAGAGTCATTTGATAGCATTATCACTTATTTTCCTCCATCCTCCTTGCCCCCCCCTATTGGTCTTGTTCCTGACCCTGACCCATCCCTGTCGGGTCTTCCTCAGAAGCCCCCTTATAACCTTAGATCCCTTGTGAATAAACCTTGTAAAAGAGAAGCCATCGGTGGGCTAGAACCAAATCATGTCTCGGTTGGGCCTACAAAGCTAAGAGGAAGGAAATCAAACCTCTCAGAGGCCCAAGTAAAAGAAAAACTTGATATTGCGGATGGGAAGTAGAGGTCTCTCTCTGGGGTGCTTAGAGTAGTGCAGCCACCCTCTCATGGTTATCGATGATAATTCTCTCCTACAATTGTAGGGGTTTGGCTAGCCAGCCTAAAAAACTAGCTTTAAAGGAATTGATGAAGTCACACAATCCGGATGTCTTGTTTCTCCAAGAAACAATGGGCCAGGGAGAGGAGGTAAAAGGTCTTCTCTCAAGAATGTTTCCTGGTTGGGGTTTCCAAGCCTTGATTCCCAAGGAATATCTGGGGGCTTAGCCATGGGTATTAACACTAAAAAAATGAAGGATTTGTCTACATGGGTAGCTGAAAAATTCCTTGGCCTTGGAAGTATATTCAAATGAGCTCTGTCATCCTCTTGTTTTACTCAATTTTTATGGGCCCTGTTTGGAGAGAGTGTAGTTCTGGGACATTCTGTTTGCCAAATATTTTCTAAAAAATCCAAATCTTATTTTTGGAGGGTATCTAAACTTTTCATTGGGATTATCAGAATCCTGGGGACCTTCTGCAAGGGTAGACCAACTTACTGACTTCTTCACAAACAAATTGGCTTCATCACTGGTGGTGGATGCCACTCTAATTAAGCCTAGAACCACTTGGAGAAATCGAAGAGTGGGAGATGAGTGGGTGGCAAACAAAATTGGATAGGTTCCTTCTCTATGAAGATCTCGTGGCTAGGTCCTTTGTCTTCGGACACTGGGTCAGGGAAGGGGGACTATCAGACCACCTTCCCATTTTCCTTGAGATTAAAAGCACACAGAGAAAACCAGAATCTCCAATAATTAGATTAAAGGCACGTAGATTACTCCAATAATGAGTCAAGAAACAGAATAAGGAAGTTGGAAATGGTTAGGAAGAAAATATTGTTGGAAAGGGACGAAAGGCGGCTTCTAAAAAGTAGGGCTATCTCGCTGCAAGCGGGAGATGAAAACACAAAATTCTTCCAAAACAATGCGAAAGGAAGGAAAAATATAAATAATCTTTGGGAATTATAGAAGGATAATGGTGAATGGGCTCGTTCATTTGAAGACCTCCCTTCTTTAGGAGTAAATCATTTTAAAACTCTCTTCAGAGCACAAACAAAGGCTTCAATAGCTAAAGTATTAATGGTGGCACAAATTTTCCCTAGTTTCATAGATGAGGAAGGAAATAACGACATAATGGAGCCTGTCTCAAAGGAGGAAGTAGAAGATATCCTAAACTCCATGCAGAAGGATTAAAGTCTCGGGCCTGATGGATGGACAGTAGAATTCTTCCATCACTTCTTTGAATTTTTGGGGGAAGATCTAGTAGAAGTGGTGGAAGAGTCTTGCAGCTCTGGCTCAATTTACTAGCCTTTTAATGCTACTTTCTTAGCTCTTATTCCTAAGAAAGAACAACCTATCTCTTTTGATGACCTATGTCCCATATCTCTCTGCTATTGTATTTATAAGATCATCTCTAAGGTGATAGCCACCCGTCTAAAACGTTTTCTTTCAAGAAACATCTCATTCGAACTATTTGGCTTCTTGGATGGAAGGAAAATACATGAGGCAGTCAGGGTGGCCCAAGAAACCCTCGATAGCCTTAAGAGAAGCAAGAAAAAAGGAGCTATAGTTAAAATTGACTTGTTGAAGGCTTATGATAGAATCAGTTGGTTGTACTTGAGATTGCTAATGACACATCTTGGTTTTAGGTTTGATTTCATAAATTGGGTAATGAGTTGTATCTCTTCTTCAAGTATTTCTATCTTGATAAATGGTGTTGCAACAAGTTTTTTTAACCCACAAAGGGGTTTTCGACAAGATTGCCCACTTTCCCCCCTTCTATTCTTATTGGCAACAGAAGGATTGAGCCCAATGATACACGAAGTAAAGAGGTGAGGGGAATTAAAAGGAATTTAAGTGGCAGTGAAATTATTTTTCACCCATCTGTTGTTTGTCGATGACATTCTGTTGTTCAGTGATGGTATTTTGGATGACTAAAGGCATCTAAAGGAGCTGCTGGAACTTTTTCTGAAAGACACAGGCCTTAGCATAAACTGTCAGAAGTCATCCCTGACAACGGTAAGCCTCACTAGGGTGGAAGTGATAAGAATTGAAGAAATACTCCACTTTGACGTAAAATCCCTCTAGGACACCTTCAAATACCTAGGTTTCGTCCTTCAGCCGGACTTATACTTGGTACAAGATTTTTTTGTGAAACCAGCTTCAAAAATAGAAGAAAAGAGATATCAATGCCTTATAAATAAGCCACTTAGAGGGGGAAACCTCCAATACATTACATAAATGAACAATTCTTGGATGATACAAATGACCAAAACCTCCTTCTATATATAGGAGTCCATGGGGCTATAATGTAATCCTAGCCGACCTAACAATAATAATTTAAGGTCACAATAATAACAATATTGGGGTTATAGGGGTACAAAAATAACAATAAGGGGGGATACACTAACATAATAAGGGACTACACTATTAATATATGGATGTAACATGCCCTTTTCCTTCAAACAAGTGTTGTCCTCAATGCTTCAGTAGCTCTGGGTGCTTTTGTATAAAATTCTCATCCTCCGATGTAGAATCCTTAGTGGGTAAGTTCTTCCATTTGATGAGATACTTTTAAATTGATTGATTTTGTAGCTGTTGAGTTCTTGCTTCCGTGACTACTTCAGGTTCGAATATGGTTTTTCCTTCCTCATCAAGTTCTGGAAATATTGTTTGAACTGGAAGTTTGTCCCCTATAACCTTTTTTAAGCATGAAACATGGAAAACTGGATGCACTCGCGAAGAAGCAGGAAGCTCCAATTTGTACGCCATAGTAACAACCTTTTGCAAAACCTTGTAAGGACCATAGTACTTTGGCGATAATTTATTATCCTTCTTAGCTTGCCTGAGGGACATCTTTTTGTATGGTTGTAGCCGTAAAAATACCTAGTCTCCCACATCAAACTTCTCTCACTGTGATGTTGATCTGCCTATTGTTTCATTTGATTTTGTGCCCAATTTAGGTTATCCTTTAAGATTTGGAGAACTTCTTGTTGACCCTCGATGTGATCCTCCACTCCTTGAACCCTAGAATTTTCCTTTAAATAAGATGTGATGGATGGTGGATTATATCGATAAAGTGCCATAAATGGGGTCATTTTTGATGCATTATGGAAGGAAGGGTTATACCACCATTCAATGAGAGGTAACCACTTGACCCATTATGCTTGCTTATTAGATAAAAAACAACAAATATATCCTTCCAAGCATTTATTCACTATCTCTGTTTGACCATCGGATTGAGGATGATAAGATGAGCTATGAGCTATTTGAGTACACAAACAAGAAAATAATTCCGTCCAAAAATTTCCTGTAAAAATGGGATCTCTATCACTTACAATAATCTTTGGATTTCCATGTAGCTTTTGAATTGTTTCCATAAATGTGGTAGCAACTATACTCGCTTTAAATGGATGAGATAATGCACAAAAGTGTGCATACTTGGTAAGTATATCAACTACCACCATGATGATGCTCCTTCCTTCAAACTTAGGTAAACCTATGATAAAATCCATTGAAAACTCCTCCCAACATTGACTTGGAAAGGATAAAGGTTGTAGAAGACCCGAGGTCTTAATTGTATCAACTTTATTTTGCTGGCAAACCAAACATTCTGCCACAAAATTTTGAATATCAAATTTAAGGCCATCCCAAAAAAAATCTTTCTTTACCCTATGGTAACTTTTAAAAAATCTTGAGTGTCCTCCTAAAAGAGAAGTGTGCAATTCCAAAAGAATCTTTTGTTTTAGTTTGGAATTCTTGCGAATATATAAGCGATCTTTGTACCATAAGGAATCATTTTTCCAACTAAATGTATCATATGCACTAAGATATTGCTGCAAATTTTGAATGAGAGTCCACACTTCTTCGTACTTCTTCCATTCATCCCTTGCTTCAGTTATCCAATATGGTTGGATAATTGAAATGGCACAAAGCAATGCTTCCACCTCTTCATCCTTTCTTGAGAGTGCATCTGCAACAACATTTAGCTTCCCTTTCTTATAGAAAATTTCAAAGTCATAACCCAACATCTTTGTGACCCATTTTTTCTTCTCTTCTAAAGATAGTCTTTCTTCCAAAAAGTGTTTAATACTACCATGATCATTTTTTACCTTGAAGTGTCTTCCCATTAGGTAAGGTCTCTATTTCTTTAGTGCATGTAGTATTTTCAACATTTCCTTCTCATAAATATCCTTTTGTAAATACTTTCCTTTGATTGAATGACTTTCAAAAGAAATGGGTCTTCCTTCTTGCATTAAAACAACACCAATTCCATTTCCTGAGGCATCACATTCCACAATAAAGGTTTTTGTGAAGTCTGGCATAGCTAAGACCGGTGCTAGGCACATTGCCTCTTTAAGATGTTCAAAGGCCTTAGTTGCTTCAGGAGTCCATGAAAATGCATCTTTCTTCAATTATGTTGTTAGAGGTGCTGCTATTCTCCCATAATTCTTAACAAACTTGCGATAATACCCTGTTAACCCGAGAAATCCTCACAACTGCTTTATGGTTGTGGGGACTTTCCATTCCTTAATGGCTTTAATTTTGTTAGGGTCTACTTTAACATCCTCGTGAGATACAATATGACCCAGATATTCCACCTCTTTTACTCCAAAGAAACATTTGGATGTTTTTGCATATAATTGTTTCTCCTGCAATAGTTTGAGCACCTTGTCAACATGTTGAATATGATCCTTCCAAGACCTGTTGTAGATTAGTATATCATCAAAAAATACTAGAAAAAATTTTCTAAGGAAGGGTTTGAAAATGGAATTCATCAACCCTTGAAATGTAGAAGGTGCATTGGTAAGGCCAAAAGGCATGACCAAAAATTCATAATGACCTTCATGAGTTTGAAATGTTGTTTTTGGAATATCTTCAGTCTTCATTCTAATTTGATGATATCCTAAACGAAGATCCAACTTGGTAAAATAAATTGCTCCATGTAATTCATCCAATAATTCATCAATCAAAAGAATGGGAAATTTATCTTTAATGGTGAGCTTATTGAGCTCCCTATAATCTGGACACATTCTCCATGATCCATCCTTCTTGTGTACCAATACTACAGGAGCAGAGAAAGAACTTTGACTAGGTTGAATTATACCCACCTCTAACATTTCTGCAATCATACGTTCAATTTCGCTCTTTTGGACGTAAGTATATCTATAAGGCTTGATGTTTGGAGGAACACTTCCTGGAATCAAATGAATAGCATGATCATGATCACTAATAGGTGGGAGTCCTTTGGGAGTTTCAAACACCTTGGAATGATTGTCCAAGACTTGTTGGAGATCTGCAGAAATAGATGATTTTGATGTTGGAACTTCTAGTGAGCATAATTGTGCAATTACGCCTCGTTGTTATTTCTTTAGAAGCTTTTTCATGAAATTAGAGCTTATTATCTTTCCCGGCTTCCCCGCAATACCCCGTAATTCGACTTCCTTTCCTTCTGAAAAAAATTTCAAGAAAATTTATTGAAAATTAAAAGCTACCGTCCCCAAAGATTGTAACCATTGTACTCCTAGTACAACATCAGCACCTCCCATAGGAATGGAAAGCATTGGACTATTCAACACATATTCCCCCATGGTTAGCTTGATATTATGGCATTTTCCAGAGCAATTTATAGTTCCTCCATTTGCAACCATCACTTGACATTCTGGTGCTGGGTATAGGAAACAATTTAATTCCTTGGCTACCTTACAATGAATAAAATTATGGGTGCTACCTGAATCAATCAACACCATTACCTTTTTCTTCTTGATATGTCCTTCTATCTTGAGAGTTTGAGGAGTGGTAATTCCTGCCAGTGCATTACACGATATGGTCGAATTCATTTCTTCCTCTTCTAGGGCTGGTTCCTGGTGTATATGCTCTTCTTGTTCATTTTCTTCTTCCTCTTCACAATCTATGTAAAATAATTTCTTCTCAGCACACTTATGACCTTTAGTGTATTTTCTATCACAACTATAGCAAAGCCCTTTTGCTCTTTTTTCTTCCAATTGTTGTGGTGTCAACCTTGTAGGTTGTGGAAATCTAGGCATATCAACACTTCCTTCTTTATAGAATTGAGTGGTAGGCTTCCTTGTCGCCATAATTTTACATTCAACTTTTCTTGCCAACCTGAATGCCTTCTCCAATGAATCAGGTTCCAAAACGCGAACTTCATGTTGGATGTTATCCCTTAAAGTGCCTAGGAAGAGATCAATCCTGTGTTCCTCTGTAAGATCAGTTACCCTTATATTCAATTTTTGGAAGTCCTCAATGTGCTGCCCCACTAAACCCTTTTGTTTGAGATTTATCAATTGGGTAAAGAAGGTGTTGCTCTTTGTATCATCATAATGTGCTATCATTTCCTCCGTAAAAATTGACCAAGTGACAATTTTTTTACGGGAGCAAAGCCATCGATACCATACAAATGTATTTTGTTCTAAATGTAAAGTTGCAATGTGTACCTTTTGTGTGTTTTGCATATTATGGAGATCAAAATATTGCTCCATCTGTAGTATCCATGTTACAGGATCCTTTCCATCAAACTTCCTCATATCCATTTTTGGAATATGGTGGTTCTTCCTGCCAATATTAGAGTTTATGAAATCACGATTAACATTTATTTTGTTCTCATCATGAGTTTCCTCTACTATATTTTCACCATTATGAAACATTTCGTGTATCAACTTTGTCAAACCTTCGATGTCTGCTTTTAGATCATTCTTCATCTTTTCCATTTTTCATCGATCTTAGCTTCCATGTCATCCATGTTAGATTTCATGCCAGCTTCCATGCCATCTATCTTAGATTCCACGCCTTTCTTCAAACCATCCATATTATTCTTCAAACCATCCATATTCGCTTCCACGACTTTCTTCAAAACTTCCCTTTCATTTTTTGTTGCTCTTTGTGAGAGTGAAATTTGGTGCACTTGCTCTGGTAATTTTGATACATCATGTTGCAATTCTTCATGTTCATGAGTCATAGTAGAGCCTTCTAAAGGCTTAATGGGCATTGAATTATTTTTACGGGGCATTTTTTAGAACTGAATACTAATATCTATTCTACAATATTCCCTTATAATCAATTAAAATTGATTCTTCAAACAAGACTTATATAATTCAGAAAAAAATACACACCATTTTCTTGCTTTTGAGGAGCTCGATATTGAAATTGGATTATCTTTGTGATTGCAGCTCTTTAATATCTAAAATTTGGCACTGAGGTAGCCCTCTAAATTCTCTTTCGAATGTGCCACTGGTCTGTCGTGATTTGGATTCTCCAGGGAAAATTTATGTCTAATCTCCCACAATGACCTAATTATAGACTAGTTCAGTAGAGCGAACTTGTATGACTTGCCATGTGTCACTGTTTCATCCTTCAGCTTTGAAATTGATAGCAAAGAAACTAAATTCCATGTAATTATGACCACTTCTTACGTCACTCCATTCTGATGCTCAGAGAGAGATTTATGAATATTTTCCCATGATTACCTCTTTGAGATGAAATTTGGGAGCCTGAAAAATTACTACCTTCCACAGATCATATCTCCAAAAATATTGCGAACCAAGGTCTAAAATTTTGTGACCTATTTCCTCGGGATTTCAGCTTCACACCCTCAACATTTTAGATTCTAAATCTTCATAGAAAAATAGTTATAGCAAAAATTCCATGATGACCTGTTTAGAGCAGCGAAACCCTAGAATCCAAAGCTTTGATACCAAATGTTATGAAATCAGCTCCAAAAATAGAAGAAAAGAGATATCAACACCTTAGAAATAAGCCACTTCAAGGAGGAAACCTCCACTACATTACATAAATGAACAATTCTTGGATGATACAAATGACCAAAACCTCCTTCTATATATAGGAGTCCATAGGGCCACAATGTAATCCTAGCCGACCTAACAATAATAATTTAAGGTCACAATAATAACAATATTGGGGTTACAGGGGTACAAAAATAACAATAAGGGGGGATACATTAACATAATAAGGGACTACAATATTAATATAGGGACCTAACAGATTGGAAATGGCTCATTACAAAAATTGAGGCAAGAATGAAACACTGGAGCTTTAAATGGTTATCTAGTGCAGGAAATCTTGTGTTGATAAAATCGGTAGTGATGGCCATCTTGGTATACTGGGTAGGCTTAGCTTGGGTCCCTAAGATAATCCTTTCTGCAATAAACAAAGTGTGTAATAGATTCTTATGGGTAGGATAAAAAAAGGACCATGTGAGACCCTGGGTGGCATGGGAGAAAATAGTAAGGCCGAAATCATGGGGAGGATGCAGAATAAAATATTTAACCTCTTTCTCAAAGTATTTTGCAAAAAAATAGCATGGAGGCTAATAACCTTAGATAATATTTGGATAAATGTCACAATAAGGAAATACATTTATCCTATGTCAGTTCAGGACTAGCTGAGATTGCGCCAAAAAAAATCTACAAATTCCTCAATAGCGTGGAAAGAAACCATAGCCTCGATCAACATCATAGAACAGGGTCTAACTTGGAAGGTGGGGATGGAACTAGGGTTAGGCTAGGTCGTGACCCCTGTGTGGGTTGCACCGGGAATTTTTCTCTTTATAGAGAATTCATAGAGCTGCTGAACCATAGAGGTTTCACCACTCTGGGGCAGGTTGCAAATTATGAAAGATCAACATTTTGGAAACAAGGATGGATGAACAGGATGATCTTCAGCTTTATGAAATATGGTTGGAGGAATGGGAGACATACACATTGGATATTCAAAACTCCAACGTTAGGATACATGATAAGAGGGATGAACTCAGACGGGTCCATTTTCCGTCTAGGATGTACTCACCAAAGTTTGGCTATAACTGGCTTAAGACATAGAAAGGAAGGGGGGATCAGGAATGGTGGTATAAACCCCTGTGGGAACTGAAAGGAATGGAAAAAATGAGGTTGTTATTCTGGTGCATTCTCCAAGACAAGGTTCCCACATGGGACTTTCTATAGCATAGGGGGTGTAAAAAGACAATGAGGATCTACTCAATGAGAGACTATGGCTGTGAGATGAGGGTTTCCTCAAAATCACCAGCAGTAACTCCATCTCTCTCCTGGGAAAGGAGGGAAATGCAGTTTTTTGAATGCATTTTTCATACAATATGTAAATTTCTATGTCTTAATAGATGGTTCGATTTTTTCTTTGGACAAAAAAATAATCTATATTATGCATGTCACAATTACAAATTAAATTAAAACAAAAAATTATAAAAAAATTCAATGGTAAATGCGATGCACATATGTATGTAGTAGCCACATGTATTACAAGGGTTTTAATAGAACTAAAAATAAGAATATTTTTATATATAGTGATATTAAATATATGTAAGATAAATAATATTATAAAGAACCAACATAAATCCATATTAACTACGAATCTACCAAGTGTCAAAAGGATCAAACCTCTCAAGGTGTCCTCAAGTTTTGCACTCAAAAATAAATTTTCATCTTGAGAGATTGATCCCTCTCAGCACTTTTTAGATCTGGAGTTAAGATGGATCTATGCTGGTAGTCAGATGGCATTATTCTTAAAATGTTATTTTAAAAGAGAATTTTAATTTTATATTTTCTTATTAAAATTCCCCAAATTTCCCACATCTCAAACTTCATAGATTAAAAGACAGGAACTTTAATAAACCGAGCAAAACTTTGGGCATAACATTAATTAGTAATAACAAATTTTTGGTTCTTTTAAGGAAAATATGTTTCAGGACTAACTGAAGCAACATTCACTGAATTTCTTATTTTTATAAGTAGAACCTATTCACTTTATCCATCTAATCTAACAATGCTAAGCTACCCTCCAAATATCATCTTGATTTATTAATTTACAACAACATTGCTATGAAATATAACTTGTGGATGTCAATTGGGTTTTTCTCAAGCGGTTAGGAGGAATTATCCTCCCCACCTAGGTTCAATTCTCACAACATGTTGAGTTCATATTGATTATGTTGTTGTAATGGCTTCAAGTTGTTCTTTTGATCGGCCTTGTGCCCCAAAGATTCTAGGGTTTACCCTGGGTACCATCCCCTAAATGAGGGGAAGTACTCTGGGGTTTTCCCCAGGCTTTGTAACCTGGAAAAATAAAAAATAAATATAATTTGTTGAACTAATTTAATTTCTAAATCACTTCATTCTATCTACTTTGTGAGCCAGGTGAGAGAAGCCCATGCAAAGATGCTAGCTTTTATGTTTTTGATCAAGCACCTCTTCTTACCCTGCCAACTTGATAGTGGTGGACAGGTAAAGGGAGGGGTGTGGAAGGCATTTATGCCTAAAACCTATGTAGCCAGTTTCATTGAATCTCTTCAAAAAACAATTGCAATTTACAAAAACTGTAAAAGAAACCAAATAAATTCACCAGATTCATCATTCAACAGCCCGAATCAAATTTCCACATATTTGGTGAATTTTTTGGTTTAAACGAAAATTTTATATAAACAAAAAGTACACTAGGAGAACATAGTTCAAATATTTGGTAATTTTTAACATGTTATCAAATTTGAAGCTATAAAAAAAGTGTGTCAATAGATTCAGCACTTAGCTCTTGACGATAAGCCCGACTAGTGACTCA
Source organism: Pinus albicaulis (assembly GCA_034641835.2). Taxonomy (NCBI): domain Eukaryota; kingdom Viridiplantae; phylum Streptophyta; class Pinopsida; order Pinales; family Pinaceae; genus Pinus; species Pinus albicaulis. The sequence goes on from CM076582.1 coordinate 1,561,811,292, forward strand.
AAACGTTGAGGAAAAACTCATTTACACACAGTGTTCTAGATGCTAATTAAAAAAGTCTGTTTGCTTTTGCTTGGGATATGTAAAATTAAAAACTTAGTTATTTCTTGTGTGATATTTTTAACTCACTGGCATTTTTCTAGGTTTTGTTCTAATGATATTTTCTTTACCTTTTTATTTTCACCAAATTTGACAATGTGACTTAGGCTACAAGAGGAAAGTTTCAATTCACTTAGGATGTATTAAAACATTTTCATGCAGCATCAGCACGTGTTGGCATTTTTATATGCCATTTTTCAACCCTTTTTAATTTTTATTTCTTCACACGAATTGAGTTTCAATCTTCAGTATTTTTTATTCTATCATTACACTTTTCCAAATGCCTAATATATCTAGAATGCCCCAGATGATGCTTTTGTCTAAAATGCTAAAAGTATATAAAATCCAATCCGTTGATATTGTTAACACTGATTTCTAGTCGAACCCTAACAAATGAACATAAGGACTGGACAGTTAGGGCAATACCATAGAAACAAGTTAACCCTAACATCTATACCTAAATTACGAGAAGAATGCCCAGATGTTGATTACCACTAGAACTACTATTCAAAAAAATGAAAATATAAAAATCATGGAATATAGCCACTACAGGAGGCTAAGTAGGAATATTTTCTATAAATTATAGTAGCAATAGTAATTACTTCATGGAATTAGAAGTGCTAAAAATGAAAATGGACAAAGGTGCAACCAGAAATAAAAAAAAATTGTTGTGTAAAGATGGTCACCTGATCCGGTTGAGCATACATGTGATTAAACTGATGGGGCAGGATAGGTCGTTGTGGAGGAGGAGGGTAATTTTGTTACCCTTGATTTTGTGTTTACATTTCGTGAACAGGATTGAGCCCATGTCCTAGAGTGTACCATTGTTGTTGTTGTTGTTGCCCTCGCATCGATTGATCCATAGAAGGATTATGATGATGAGAAGGAACCCATTGTTATGGTATTGCCCCTAAGGTCTGATACTGAAACTTTCTAGGATAGTAAGAGACACCAGGTGGGTGCTGGTTCTGATTTTGGTCCTGGTGCTGTGTGCAGATCCATCATGGGTTTCAGGGGCCTGTGACTCTGTTGTTCCAACGTGTCCATTCCTACATGCCTCTCCTTGACAATTATCTCTTTAAACCCTCCTTAACTATGTAAAAAAAATAAATACCCCCTTCAATTTCATTCGTTCATATTTCATACTCAAAGCCCTTCGATGTTAATCGCAACCATCACCACCAATGAGAGGATCTGCACCATGGGTTTCAGGGCCTGTGACTCTGCTGTTGCGAAGCGTCCATTCTTATTTTCCTCTCCTCTATGATTATCTCATTAAACCACCCTCACCTATTTACAGAAAATAAATACCCCCTTCAATTTCGTTAGTTAATTTGATTCGTTCATCCATTCAAACTCAAAGCCCTTCGATTTTAATCGCGACCATCACCACCAACGAGATGCTGAAAAACAAAGGGAATTGATTATTGTGATTCCTCAATTAGATATAAAGCCTTGTTTGTTACACGTGAAACATAGAAATTTGGAACTCTTAGGTGAGTTGTAGTCGGCTTTGTTTTCTTTTATGTTTAGTCAAATTTGATGGGTTCAATCGATGAAAAGTAATTCATTAATTTTAATATATTTTTATTTTTTCGTGGTTTATAATGGAATTGGAAGTAAGGAATTTTTATTTTTCAAATATTTTTTATCTTATATATGATCAAAGGAATTATATGACAATTATTTGAAAGGGATTTTAATTTTAAAATAAAGAAAAGTAGATTTAATTTAAATATTATTTATGTTACCATGTGTTAACTGAATTAGAATCAAATCATTTTGTTTGGTTAATAGGTTTTTTTGGTTGAATTTTAATTCAAATTAGCATCCACCTCGATCTTCATGTTACTCTCCCGCAAGTGGCTAATAATAGTAACATCGCACTACAAATTTCGTGAATGGTGTTTCTAATGGTGACTCGATTAGTGAAAAAGTTGGTAATGGTGACATGATTCTTTGTGTCGAGTTAGCAATTTTGCTTGATAAATATCAGTGAATGATCACTAACGCAGAGGGAATTATAGTACATGAAATCTCATTTATTTTTTTCAATGTTGGGAGATAGATCAAAGTTGTATGTTGATCCTCTAAGTGCATGGATTCATCTGCCAAGTGACGTTATTCTATTAGGGTTTAGTTGTTAGGTTTAGGGTTTTTGTTGCATAACATTTTTAGGATTTGTCTTTATATATATTAGTGAAAAAATAAAATATTAATATTACCTATACGCCTATTGATGCATATAACCACATTTACCAACATGGTTATGCTAGTAATAATTTAATTTTAAATTTATAGTTAAGTTGAAAAAAAATTGTATTTATAGAATAAGTGATTTTTTTTCCCTAAATGGGGTGATAAATGAGGCTGAGGGAGAAGGATGTCATCACTCAACTTGGAAAATGCGTTGGGGCTTGTAGCAACTTGCCCCTAATTAAGATTAATGCATTTACCATATGAGAATTATAGACACGGAGTGAGGGTTATTAACTACACTGTGAAGGCAAAGATAGCAGGCTGTGGTTGGCAAGAGGAGGAAGTTTATTCATGTGATGGTGGGAGTGGTAATTATTCTAAAAATTTTGTTAAATATGTAGTAATGGAATGTCATATTCCTAGTTGCAGATAGAGGGAAGCAAGCAGTGGAGGTCATGTCCAACCCACTAGTGATATAGGTGATTAAGTTGGGAGTAAGACATGAAGGTTCCTACAATGTAGTGTTGCTAACCCCCCAACTGGTTTACATGTAGCATGTTACTAGTGTCCTCCTCTAGTCAGCATGGCTTTGGTGGCTACTTGGTAATTCTATGTTCATCCTCTGCTTCTTTTTGTTTCAGTTAATTTAGCATTGCTACAGGGAGCTTTGTATGGTGTCCAAGTGAGAGTGGTGGTCATTGTTTTTTCCTTCCTTCCTCTCTCTTACCGATTATCCCAAGCAGAGATTTACAATTTTTTTGTGTAATAAATCTCTCATTAAGGTTCTACACTCCTTCCTTCAGTTCTAGTCTAAGCGTTTCATCTCAATCTTCCACCATGTCAAAGAAATGGTGTTTCCCTTCTTTCCTAGAGGTTATCTCATTTTGGAGAAGTTCTCACTTATTGGTCTTTCAGTATTGGTGCTAGGGTGTGTTGGGTGAGGAACTCACATTAAGTAGGTTGTTATATTGTATAATCATTTTCTGGGTATTTTTTTTTTATCTTCGAGCAATTATTTGGGTAGTGCTTCTAGCTCCCAAACTCATTTGTAGTCTACTTTTGGTGCTCTTGATCCACCCTCTTTGTGAACGAAGCGGAGACCTGTTGTCCTACAAGATTTTTGTTTCTAAGGGGAGGTTATTTAGGCAATTTACTATTTCTGATAGTCATTTACGTTGGACTAGAATTTCGTGAGTGGTGAAATTGAATGTTTCCTTTCTCATCCCACGACAATTTATAAGTTTGATTCAAGGTGGAGATTTCTTGGGGAAACACCTTTGTACCTCACATATTGGGTTGAGGCTGGTATTTTTCTTAATTCCAATTTCTAGCAGGTTTCTTCCCCATGCCACACCAATGGGCTCGAGTGAGAAGAGGGGTTTCTTATTACCAATAGTTGGCCCACAAAGGCCACACTCATGCATCACAAGCTAGAAGGATTTTCATCTCAATATTGAGAGCTTACACTGGCCAACGTTCAGGAAGAAATCTCCTGGTCTTAGGGGGAAATGATCCTCTCATGGACTAATCTCTCAAACATGGAGGTTTTGACGAAATGGGATGACTGAATCCAAAATACAGGACACACAAAGGGAAATTTCAATCAATACATGCAGACCACAAAGCTTTATTGGTAGATGACATTCTCATTGGGCCGAACTATCTTGGATCGGGATGAGAATTGTATGGATATCATGCACTCTCTTGAACACTTGCACAAGCATATGAGGGATATAAATAAAAAAATAAGGGTAAAACATGTGGTCCTCCTTTTAAGATATTGAGGCACATGCCTATAATCCCAAGGATTCAAAGGCTATTTCGCTGCAAACAATTAGCTATGTTGTAGGGATGACATGCCTCACACAGAAGTGAGTTGGGACTTATGTGAATCCCAACAGATTCAATAGCCATGAATCATATAGAGGATACATGGTGTAATGTTCCTTTTCAAAAACGTTGCCAATCGACAAAGAAAATCTATTCCAAAGATGGACTGTAGGGGAATTTATTGGATTCGTCACCTTTGAACAAAGGATGAGCTCCAGAGGCTACTTGGCCCACTAGCAGACTCTGTCTATAGAGTTTTGTCAAGGGACAATATCCTCAAGAGGGAAAAACAACAGGATTGGGAATCTCTTAAGATATCCCCAACATTGCAGCTACAACAATAAAAAATACATGAAACGGAAAATAGCAGTGATTCATATACACATGAAATGCCAGAGAATCTAATGGCCATCATATCAATACATAGCAACAAATAAGAATACAAATCCTTGAGGGAATGATCACTCAAGCAAGGCACTAGAAACCTCAAGAAACTTGTACATGAAAATATGAGAATACACTGCTGCATAAGAAAGCCCTAGGCCATGACTGCGCAGTTTTAGAGAGGAACTGTTGCATAAATGATAAAAATACAAAGATATAAAAATGTGGGCTCAAATAAAGAAGGGGGAGCAAGATATCAACCCTTGAAAATACATAATATCTATCCTCTAAAAGGATTGGCTGAAATCTATTAAAAAATGCTATAATACATAAATTCCAGAGTTGCACTACCAGTTGCAACTCAAAAGCTGGAAATAGATGGAGAAGGCTGAAATGGCTGCAACAAATGAAGAACTCTTCTCCAATGAAAATCTGAAGTGAAACGCTGATCCTTTCACCCAATACTTCCCCTCCAAGTGACTTTCGATACCTCATAGCAAATAGTCACCAAGAAGAACGTTGTCTAAGAGAGGGAATGCGCTACCAATGATGGAATGTGGTTGGACTGATACCAAATATGGTGGGATCTACTCATAAACCCCCTTTTATTATCTCCCAAGGGATGGATCCTCCCTCCACTGGAAAACAAGCTCCGGATGGTGTGTGGAAACCTCCCGAGCAACACCCAGCAACATGGCACAATGTCTGCTACAGAAACTGCGCTGATGTAGATGACTGAAGCTATGGCCTATATGCCTAAATATGGGGACTGGAGTTCAATATTTCAAGAGCTCCTCAAGAAGGAGAGGAATTCCTAAACAGGACTCCCTCGTGCCCGAAGGCACTGCAGCTGTACTGAAGAGAAAGAGGTAGCAACAAGTCTCTAAGAATCAAATGTAAAATGATCAATGATAATCTCAATGGCTTCCTTGCTCCTCTTTTAAACAAGTGAGCCTTCCCTACATGGTCCCTACTTCGAATTCAAGTTTCCTTCCTCTAGAAGCTTCCCTTCTACGTTGTCCCACTTAGTTCTTTCCAACTCATGCTAATGCATTTTCACTTGGTCAACCTTGGCCAAACCTTTATGCAAAAACATACTTTCACAAATGGAGGTGTGAAATCCAGCTCCAAATATCATCCTCTTTCATACTTAGAGGACTTTTATTGTCTAATATTGAAAATAATGGGTCCCCTACCCATTTTATTCATCTCCTATATAAAATTAACAAAAATTAATGTTCCAAAAAAATTTGGAACATTACAATCCTCCCCTCTCAAAATATTGCTTGCCCTCAAGAAATCGCAAGGATGAGCTGAGTTTCTTTCTGCCCTTCCTCCTGTAGCATCCTTATGTGATGATCTCCTCAAGAAAAGGATGCCATATCAGTAATCAAGTCTCCAAACTGTCCCTCCAACATATGCAATCTAGCCTTGGGTTGAACATTCCCAAAATAGCTATCATGTAGAAACAAATATCCATGAAGGAGAAAAGAGATGTCTAAGGGCCTCCTTGAGACATGATATCTAATATATAATGGGACTTATCATCCCCATATGAATCTCTCATCCCCAAGCCATCAATCACAAAAAATAAGCTGCCTCCCAACAAGGCAACTCATGGAAAATCTCCCTCCACCTTGAGCTCTCGAAATTAAGGTGGGTTGAAAATCTGATCATGAAAAGCACTATAACTTGCCCCATGTTGTCCTCTTCTCCACTTATGACAAGTGTGGAGTGTATACTGATCCTGGGTTGCAAAATTATTTCCCTCAAGTGGTAAAATGAAGAGAAATCCTTCAAGGATTTCTCCTCCAACAATGATAATCCAGCTGGCCCAAGACATGTTATCTATGATGAATAGGACAAGATCACCATAGAATGCCCCCCATGACATGTTTGTTGTAGGTTATAACATGTGCAAAAAAATTCAAACAATGTCTCATAGGGTTACAATGAAACCTCATCCACTGCAGCTGCAGAAAATAACATGGCAAGTAGTGTACAACAAATATCACATCTACTAATAAATAGTAAATAGATGAGTGCATCAGCAACCTAAGGTCCAAAACTTACCCATATACATACAATGAATGGATAAAATTACCAATATCATGGCTCATCCCACAAGTAAGAAAATATGTGGCTGTAGCCATGCTCCTCTCATGTTCCCCTTAGAACATATACTACAGAAAATTTGGGAGTTCTTCCTCATCAAGGACACATTCATCCCATGTGTCTCTCCTCTGGTCATGTCCTTCATTGAGATAACAGAATATCAGCCAAGGAGACCATACTCAAAAATAAAATGTGGTAATTACTGAAGGTTTCATGTTGTGCAAAGATTTACCAACAGTCTCCCAAGTGATCACATCACAGTTTCCCAAACTGCTTCTTTGAGAAATGATATGGCAAGTTGTTTTTCAGCCTATGAATAACAATGTATGTTATTACATATGATAATTCATGGTAAGTGGATTAATATACATGGTGAACATACATGGAAGCTAACACTTTCCCAAGGCCATATAAAAGATGGATGTCTCCATCACATGGTATGGCCCAATTTGGCTCATGGAGCAACATGAAAAATCTGCCCCTTGGAGGGCCCATGCACTGCAACAAAATGATAAGAGTATGTAAATCAGAAAAGGTTGGAAGTGAGATGATAGATGGATCTATGCATGTGATCCTCCTCCCAAATGAAAAAACTGTGAGCTCATGCAAAAAGGCTCTTGCTCATGCCAAACTTTGTTCCTTGACATGCTCCTTGTCAAGAACAACTCTGGTGATGTTGCTTCAAATATGAAGCTTCTCCGAAGACGAAAATGCCTCAAAATCAATCCCTGATAAGGAGTGATCCCCTTGCACTATGACAGTTCCCTCCCCTACTCCTACAACACCATCAATCATATGAGAGCAAATCTGCTTGTGCTCTCTCCCATCAATCCCAAGCAACTCAAGTGCTTGCTGCATCCTCATGCTCACATCATATGACTCATGTGATGAAGGTATCATGACTGATATATATGTCATATCAGAAATATGTATCCATTCTCCTTGTTGCCCAATGGTGTAAACATCCTGCCACTTCTTCTCTTCTTTGGTACTCCTCCCTTGAGGGCTACCATTCTCCCAAGCCAATTTTTTTTCTCCTTTCATTTCATGAGAGTTTGAAATGCAGCTCCTTGGAGACCTCTTAGGAAAGGCCTCTCACCCATGACTATGTTGGATCTATGAGGATCCAAATGTGATGGAGGTGATTTCTCCTCTCCGCCCATGTTCAACAGCACTGCTAATTCCTCCAATGATGTAGTAGATGTCTCTTCCTCTGGCTCACAATTTGTTTCATGATTCTTCATGGAGGTGTCATGGTTTACTTCATCCTCCAAAATTTCACACTCCCACCTCAAAGGTTGAATGCAACTCATCAGAGCTATGTGAGGATGAGGGCTCATTCTCTGCTTGAACCCCTTGCACAGTGCAGTGAAATCATGAGGCCCTAAAGTGGTAATGTGATTTGATCCTTGGACCTCTCCATATGAAATTCCACCATCCTTAAGATTCTTTTCTAAAATAAGATGTGGAACTTTGCTCATACCTTGCTGGATCTTGGGACCTTCTTGTGTGGATGCAATGACTTTTCCTCCAATGGCTTCTTCATCCATAGATGTTTAAGGCTGCTCCTTCAAAGCTGTAGCAACATTGGTGCAATCCTCCTCCCATGGTGGTGTGAGCTTCTCTTCCTTTGTTCTTTCTCCGTAAAAGGTTTGGATCAACCTTTGAGCAAAGACTGCAAAATAACTCACGCTTGAATGGTCCAAGGGTTTGAACCACCAAACAGAGGTTTCCTCCTCCATGTGCAGTGCTTCCATCTCCACTACTTCTTTCTCTGCCACTGGATGTAGCAATAAAAATGCCTCCAACTTCTTCTCCCAAGCTCTAGCTAAAGTAACCCCATAAAATGTAGACAATAGAAGCCTATTGTCTATGATTTCTCCTTTTCCACAAGGCCTTATCTCCTCCTTCTACTGAATAGACTATGTGAACATTGTAGCTCCCCTGAATGCTGTAGAATGAGGTTTATAGTCACCCAAGTACTTGCTTAAGATCTAAAAATCCAAGCATCTCCCATGCTGGTCTTCAAGAGAATAGGAAGTGCATGGACCTTCCTCTTCTCCGTTTTCTTCTCCTCCTCCTTAGGGAGGCTCTTCTTGATTCCAAAAATAGATGAGTTCAGGATAATATTCATCATTATTCTCCTCTGAAATCAAACTCATAGGCTATGCCAAGTTCGATGCTCTGATACCACTGTAATGTTCCTTTTCAGAAACATTGTCAATTGACAAAGAAAATCTATTCCATAGATGGACTGTAGGGGCATTTACTAGATTTTTCACCTTTGAACAAAGGATGAGCTCCAGAGGCTACCTAGCCCACTAGCACACTCTATCTATAGAGTTTTTTCAAGGGACAATATCCCCAAGAGGGAAAAGCAACAAGACTGGGAATCTCTTAAGATAACCCCAACATTGCAGCTACAGCAATAAAAAATACATCAAATGGAAAATAATAGTGATTCATATATAGATGAAATGCCAGAGAATCCAATTTCCATCATATTAAGACATAGAAAAAAATAAGAATACAAATCCTTGAGTGAATGATCACTCAAGCAAGGCACTAGAAGCCTCAAGAAACCTGTACATGCAAATATGAGAATACATTGCTGCATAAGAAAACCCTAGGCCATGACTGTGCAGGTTTAGAGAGGAAATGCTACATAAATGATAAAAATATTAAGATATAACAATGTGGGCTAAAATAAAGAAGGGGGAGCAATATCTCAACCCCTAAAAATACATAATATCAATCCTCTAGAAGGATTGGCTGAAATCTATGCAAAAATGCTATAATATAGAAATGTCTGAGTTGCAGTAGCAGCTACAACTCAAAAGCTGGAAATACATGTAGAAGGATGAAATGGACGCAAAAAATGAAGAAATATTCTCCAATGAAAATCTAAAGTGAAAGGCTAATCCTTTCATCCAAGACTTCCCCTCCAAGTGACTGTCAATCCCTCACAGCAAATAGTCATCAAGAAGAATGTTGTCTAAGAGAGGGACTGCGCTTCCAATGATGGAATGTGGTTGGCTTGATGCCAAATATGGTGGGATATTCTCATAAAACCCCCTTTACGATCTCCCAAGGGAAGGATCCTCCCTCCACTAGAAAACTAGCTCCGGATGGTGTGTGGAAACCTCCCCAGCAACACCCAGCAACACTGCACAATGTCTGCTACAGAAACTATGCTGATGTAGATGACTGAAGCTGTGGCCTGAATGCCTGAATATGGGGAATGGAGTGCAATCCTTCAATAGCTCCTCAAGAAGGAGAGGAATTCCTAAACATGACTCCCCTCATGCTCGAAGGCACTGCAGCTCAGCTGAACAGCAAGAGGTAGCAACAAGTCTCTAAGACTCAGATGTAAAATGATAAATGATAATCTCAATGGCTTCCTTGCTCCTCTTTTAAACAAGTGAGCCTTCCCTCCATGGACGCTATTCAAATTAGGGTTTCCTTCCTCTAGAAGCTTCCCTCCTACGTTGTCCCACTTAGTGCTTTCCAACTCATGCCAACGTAGTTTGACTTGGTCAACCTTGGCCAAACCTTTTGCAAAAACCTCCTTTCACACATGGAGGTGTGAAATCTAGCTCAAAATATGATCCTCTTTCATACTTAGAGGATTTTTGTTATCTAATATTGAAAATAATGGGTCCCCTACCAATTTTATTCATCTCCTATATAAAATTAACAAAAATTAATGTTCCATAAAAATTTGGAACATTACACATGGCCTGAAAAATTCAAGGATGAAGCACGAAATCTATGACTCAGCATAGCCATGGATGGCGTCAACCCATGTTCTCTCCAGAACACCAACTATTATGTTTGTCCTGTATTAGTGATCAATAACAATATCCCCCCATGGTTGTCTGTGAAGAATGAACATCTTATTTTCGCTCTCATAGTCCCTGGTAGAAGACAAGTCAAGAATATGGATCTCTACTTACAACCACTAGTAGATGAATTGAAGGAATTATGGGATGGGATAAATGTATATGATGTATCAAGACCCATCACAATAGAGAGGATTTTTATATTGTATGGCATATGTTCTTACACGACACATGATTATCTAGGCTTAGGAGTTTTCTCTGGTAAATTACATGTTTATTGATTTGTTTATATACGTAACAATATTCTTTCACATATTAGTTATTTAATTCATTGTAATTTTTCTGATCTTCATGATATTCTTTAACGTGCCATGCATATTCTATACAATAATTTCGCAGGTCTTGTAACAAAAGGGTATTATGGATGTAAATGTCGTCGACCTTCTCTGAAAGCTAGATGGTCCAACGACCTACGAAAGCCAGTGTATGACTGCTCCAGGGTATTCCTCCCAGAAGAACACCCTTACAGAAGAGAAACACCCACTTTAAATGGTAAACAAGAGAGAACCCAAATGCCTCCAATAATGACACCAGTTGAATGGCTTAGAGCATATGAGAGAGAGAAGGAGAAGGATTTCATAGAAATGTTTGATTCAAATGGGGAGCCTATGTTCAATGATCCAGAATTTTTCAACACCTATGTTGAGAAATTGCCCATTGGGATGAAAAGGAAATCTATCTTTATAACCTCCCATATTGGGAGCATCTTAAGATTACCCACTTATTATATCACATGCATATATCTAAAAATGTTTCATCTTCTTTATGGAGGCACATATCATCGAAACAAAGTGACACATTGGCTATTAGGAAAGATATTATTCCTTCAAAAACTAAAAGAAACATTGGCCAAGACAATTAAAAAGTACAAGAATTAGAGTTCTAGTATATTCTCATTAAATATTTTATCTAAATGGCCATAGCCCAAAGTTATTAAAGCGAAACTTCAAAAATGAGAGATGCTCTACAAATTCTACCTAAACAATTGGTTCTAGAAAAAAATTCCCAATTGCCCCCATTCCATCCTGTTTTCAAAAATATTTCATCTAAACACCATGACCAAAGCTCCTAAACCAAAATTACATAAATTTAAAAACGCACCTCAAAATCTATCTAAAAATATAGGGCTACAAAAAGCTCCCAATCACCGTAATTCTATTATGTTCTTATACCATATTTCATTTAAACATCCATGAGACAAAGCAATTAAAGAAAAAATCTTCAAATTCAGATACCTAGTGCAAAATTTATCTGAACAGACAGGGCTAGAAAAATCTCCCAATCACCCAAATTTATATTTTTTTCATAACGTGTTGCATATGAGCAGCCATTCCCCAAAGTTTTTAAACTCGATCTCTGCAAATTTAGAAATAGAGTAGCCTCCCTTTAGCAACGCTTATTCATACCTCTAACTAGACCTACTTTAGGACTACATCTCTCCTAGCCTCCTTGATAAAATGAGCTCCTTCTCACTTGATTTTCTTGCCTTCATACTAAGGCCTCCTTAAACAACTTTTCCTATCTAGGCCTCTTAAGAATGCTCTAGAACTTGCAAATTTATCTACTTAGAACTTAGGAAATATTATATTTTTTTCTATTTAATTATCTTTTATATTTTAAACCTCATCTCAGGTCCGAAGCCCCTTCGTTTGGGTTGTTTTCCTGCAAAACATTTTGTTGTGATCAAAATCACACAAACCCATATCACTAGGCTTTTGGAGTACCTCCCAAGCTACACAATTTAAAAACATAGTCTAGTTGTAGTAATCGTAACTTGATCAAGCTCCTATAGTCAAGAGAGGACTTGGTTGGGTTCCCAAGTTGAAAATTAAGTAAGGGTAGTTGTGAGGGCATGATAACTAGGAAGGGTTAGGAAATGCCAAGGAATGGAAAGGCGTGCTAACACACGCTGGACAATGTCAATGCACGTTGAGGAGTGTTAAGGAGTGTCGAGGTATCACAAGGGAGAACTAGGTCAAAATGCATGGAAATGAACAAATAAGAGCATGTTCCAAGGAGTCTCAGTGAATTCAAGTGTGCCAAGGATGAAGTGTGTTAGAAAATGTTCATAATAGGATTTGTAAGAGGTTGCGATAAGGGGCTTTGTTAGACTCACGTGTTTCACAGTATCACAAGTTGAATGATCACTGACAAGATTGTTCATATACTGAAAATAATATTCTATGGCTATCATTTATTTTCAGAGAAGAAAGGGAGACCCTGATTGTCATAGAGCATCAAATGAATCAATTTGCCTTATAGTTTAGTGGAAAGGAGAAAAAATTTTGTTGACAAGGTGACAGGGATCAAACTTCATTTCTGCTCTCATTTCATTCACCCTCTCTGCCCACTTCATTTCCTCCATATTCTCCCATGCTCGGAAACCCATTCCCCGCCATGCTTCTCTTCCATTTCATCTTCCATTTTGAAATATACGTTACCTTACCTTTATTCCGCCTTTCTTCTTTACCTTTCCACCTTTATCGTTTCATTTCTTTTTATTTCCCGATCGCGATGAAAGTGGGGCCCTCATCGCATTTCGCAGAATTTACGTATTTGGAATTGGAACTAAAATTTAAATAATGTGATTGCCAATTTGCGATATCGCATCAAATTGTTTTACCTTGTGAGCGACCGCAATCTATTTTATTTAGTTTGCGATGCGGTATTTCGGCCCCACCTCAGTAGCTCCGCCCCATTACATAGCCGTTGAAATACTTTTTTATATCATATAAAACCTCATAACACTGATCGCTTAAAAACCTTCTGCTGATTCATAACACCATGCCAATTGCCAATGGGCCCCTCTTCCCTCCACTTCACAAATTTTAGGAGTTAATCCTGCAGCTTATAAATAAAACTTAAGAATTGCAATGTGCACCTACGATCCAGTCCCACTTCTTTCGTGACACGTCACTCATCTCCTCCCTCGTGCATCTCACTTCGCAGATTTTAGAGTTTACATATTCTGTACTTATAACTAAACACTACGAATTGCGATGTGCGCTGCAATCCGATCCCACTTACCCCCCACGTCATTTACCCTCCATGTCACCTCCCCATCACATCGCATCACCGATCATACTCTTTATAAACTAAAATGTAAAGGTTGCAAAGTGCGTGGATGTGATGCCACTTCATAACTAGATTCTACAAAATTTCAGGTTCGGGTGAACAAGTTGTCACTATGTTTTGTGTATAACAGGTCAATTCGGGACTACGATGTTTATAGATAATTTTATGAATAAATAGGCCAAAAGACCCGGAAAGAAGAAAAGGCTTTCCACCTCAACGCGTCACCGTCATCTTGAAATCCGATGACCTACGTTTCATTCCAACCCCCCTTTACCATCCTTACTTTATCCTTGCAGGGGGGTCTGGAACGAATGGTTTTCAAGAAAGGGATCCCTTTATGTGTCACTCTCTCATGAATTCGCACGCGCCGCCACCCCCCTTTATATTATCACTTACCACTTCAGAAGGTCCGAAATACCACTTTTCTCCTGCAAAACCATTTTCCCCAGATGAAAAACCATTTTTTAGCCAGTTTCACTAGTCTGTTTTCGAGGGCGATTTTGGGAAGATGGGAATGAATTTTGACAAACAGAGAGAGGTTTTTATTTAGCATGGGATGAAGAAAACAAACATCTCCCAGATTTTGCAGAGGTGTCTTTAGTTGGGATAATCGAAAGCCATCTCTCAGCCCAAATTTTCAGATTTCCATTTTTTCTGTGTTGGTCATGATTTTGCGGTGCCTGTTGTGGAGATCTGGAGATGAATTTTGAAATTATGAGAGAGTTTTTTCACCAAAAAGGGACAAAGAAAAATAAACCCTCTCATATTTTTCATATGTGTCACCATTAGGGAGAATAAAAATGTCTGAGTTGACCATAATTTCAGCAGTTTAGCCTATTTTTCACATCATGACAAACATCCCAAGATTTTTAGGAATTTGTTTTTTGATGATGGTTCTTAGATGTGAACAAGGATAATATATTTAGGCAAGAATTTTCCATAAAAATAGTGCCAAATAGTATGACAGTAAGACACAAAAGCAATTGGTGCTGCACTGGAGTTAATGATCCAGCCAAGGCAGTGCAAGAAAGGCTCGGCCACACATCAATTTTGTCTCACTTTTTCTTTTCATAATTTTAAAAGCCCAATTGCATTAACCTTATAATTCACGAAGGGTCATCAAAGTTAATACAACCAACGGTGGCTGACAGATTCACCTCATCATAACCTTGCATGACCATACTTGTCCATTTTCTGCTTAGATTGTAATCAATGAAATTTTGCCAGGGTAGATTAGGGAAAAATGACTTAGTTTTTAGTTAAATACCACTATAATTCTCATTCTAAAAGGTTGGATATTTTAGAAAATATATTGTAAGAACTACTATTGAAGCACTTTAATTTTTGGAGCTGGACATCAATAGTTAAAGACCGTTTACACGATTCTTGAGTTGTGTCAAAATGGTGATGTGTTTCATCTTTGTTGTGTATCTCCTCATCTAATTGTAAATCATAAATTTTAGATTAAGATTCGCTGTCAGAGCACCTTAATTTTTTCTGCATTTAAAATCTAAATGTTTTCTACTAAAGTCTGATTAAATATTTCTTAATTTCTCTTTAGTCACTATCGAACCTTACTATTTATTTCACCTCATAATTCATACAAGTATTAAAATCCATTTAGCATTGTTATCTTACCCTGTGATTTTCTCTTGATTTTGATGTGCCATTCCAGCCTTTGACTCCATCACCTAATCGAATAGATTATGCAGCCCTATTTGTCTAACCACACAATCAATTAAACAAATAACCCCCATCACTGTAACTAGCCTAATATCAGTACGTATAACCAGCAAGTTAAACCAATTTAAATCATAATACAAAAAGAGCCCTCTCTGAGTCTAGGAAGGTTAGGTCCTAGAATCCAAAGCAGTTTGATGTTGTGCTTTATAGTTTAGTTTTTCCATTCTTCTAAATTATAGAGTTCTAACAGGCTCGATAAAGAAATTTTAAACAAAGGGAGACTTTCTGTTGGGCACAACACTATTTTTCCTTTATCTATTATTTTTATATGACATGTGGCACACTTTGGCCAAATGCTCATGTTTTAAACTATATTAGACAATTCAATATTGTACATTTCTATGTATAAGTTTTGGGGAACTCGACATGTGCCGACCTATATCTAGTGTGTCTTTTGTATCATGTGGTTCTTGCAAACTCTCAATTAATTCTGTACTATTTATATGAACTAGATATACGTGTGAAATATTGCCTATGTAAGCTATGTTTCTTAGTTGTTTTATGGCCATGGCTAGATGTGATCCTTGTCTTGGTAACTTCTTAAGTGGGAAAATTTCAGCTTGGACATGACTGGCCTAAGATGAGGTATATGAAGTCCTTAGGTGAACAAGGCACAATCTACTTGTAGTAGGTGAAATTGATCAAGTTGTTAGGTTGAAGCAGACCAATGTTAGATGAAATGTAGTAGCTAAGGACTTTATTGGGTTCCCAAGTCATGAAAAAATGTAAGGATATTTGTGAGGGCATGATTGAAAAGGCATGCTAGGGAATGCTAGCATGTGCCAGATAGTTCAGAGGCATGTAAAATATGATAATATGTGTCAAGTGCTAAGGCATTCCAATATCTACAATGGTGTGACAATACATGCCAGGGACTATCAAGGAAACAAAAAGGAGAAACAAGTTAAAATACAAGGAAATGAACACATCATAGGGTTAATAAGTCACCAATTTACATTTTCTAAGAGGGAAATGCTACACACACCAGAAATAGGTGGAAATGAGTGTCAAGTGCCTAGTGTTAGTGCATTCTAAGTGCCAAATCATCCTTTGTTACTTCTCGTCTACTTTCCAATAACTGATCTCAAATAACTTTAATATTAAACGATGCCAAAGCATATTGAGGCATCTTAATGAATGCTATACATGATAATGATCATGGCCTCTTTAGGACTACATGTCTCTTCGCCCCATTATCAAATGAGCTCCTTCTCACTTGATGTTATTTCCTTCATCCTAAGGACTCCTTAAATAGTTTTTCCTAGACCTCTTAGGAACCCTCTAGAGCTTACGGGTTTTATCCACTTAGACCTTAGGAAATATTAATTTTCCTTTTTAATTTTCTTTTAGATTTTAAACCCCATCGTGAGTCCAAAATTCCTTTACTTTGCTTCTATTCCCACAAAGCCTTTTTTACCAAACTCACACAAAGCCATCTCACTAGGCTTGTGGAGTACCTCCCAAGCTACACAATTCAACAATATAGTCTAGTTGTAGTAACTATAACTTGGTCAAGCTCTTGTAGTCAAGCGAGGGCTTGGTTGGGTTCCCAAGTCGAAAATTAAGTAAGGGTAGTTGTGAGGGCATGAAATATAGGGAGGGTCGGGGCATGCAAAGGAATGAAAAGGCATGCTAACACATGTCGAAAAATGCCGATGCATGTTGACCTAGAGTTTTAGGGAGTGTTGGGGCATATCAAGGGATAACTAGGTCAAAATGCATGGAAAGGAACAAATAAGAGTGTGTGCAAGGGAGTGTTAGTGAATTCAAATGTGCTAAGAACGAAGTGTGTTAGGAGAAGTTTAGAATAGGATTTACAGGAGGCAAGCCTACGGTTGTTATAAGGGGTTCGACATAGCAATTTTAGACAAAGGGAGATCACTTTGTGCTAGGCACAACATTGTTTTTCCTTTAGTTATTTTTTTTATATGTGATGTGGCACACTTTGGATACATGCTCATGTTTTAAACTATTTTAGATAATTGCATATTGTACATTGTTGTGTATAATTTTTGGGGCACTCAGCTTGTGTCAGCTTATATCTTGTGTGCCTTGTGAATCTTGTGGTTCTTGCAAACTCTCAGTTAATGTTCTATTGTTTATATGAACTAAACATACATATGAAATATTGCCTTTGTAAGCTATGTTGCTTAGTTGTTTTATAGCCATGTCTAGATCATCTGATCCTTGTCTTTGTAAATAGTTAAGTGGGACAAGTTGAGATTGGACATGAGTGGCATAAGATGAGTTATAGGCAGTTCTTAGGTGAACAAGGCACAATCTACTTGTAGTAGGTGCAATTGGTCAAGTTGTTGGGGTTGAAGTAGGCCAATGTTTTCACATGAACTATAGTAGCCAAGGACTTGATTGGGTTCCCAATTTGAGAAAAATTGTAAAGTCTAGTTCTGAGGACATGAGTGCCAAGGCATGCTAGGGAATGCTAAGATGTGCCAAATAGTGCGAAGGCATGTCAAACATGATAATATGTGCTAAGTGATAAGGCATGCCAAGATGTGCAAGGGTGTGTCAATGCGTGCCAGGGACTGTCAAGGAAACACAAGGGAGAAACAAGTTAAACTACAAGGAAATGAACACATAAGAGGGTTAATTAGTCATCAGTTGTCCTTTTCTAAGAGGGGCATGCTAGGCACACCAACACTAGCCGCCAATAGGTGCCAAGTGAAAAGTCTTAGTGCATTCTAAGTGTCAAGTCTTCCTTTGTTGCTTCTCATCTACTTTCCAAAAATTGATCTAAAATAAATTTAATATTAAACCATGCCAAATCATACCAAGGCATCTCAACGTGTTCCATACATGCTAAGACTTTCCAAGCACCAACACGTGCCAAGCGCCAATATGTGTCAAGGACTGTTATGCATGCTATGAAGTGGAATGACATGCTGAAGATTGCTAAGGTGTGCTAGAGAGTGCTAATGCATGTTTATGAGTGTTAAGGAGTAATAAAACAAACATTAATGGATCACTAGGTAAAAATTCATGGAAGTTAATGAATATTAGGATGTTGGAAATATGATGCTGAGTGTTGTCCTTGATGGTAACCCACTTGATGAAGATGATGGCAACCTACTTGATGAAGTTGTCCCTGATGGAATATGTTTTGATGAACTTGTTAAATGATGTAAATATGATGTATATACAATGAGTACAAAAGGTAATGATGGAAGGAATGTCAGTATGTGCTATAACATGATGAAAAGAGTATGTCTCAAGGCATACGCAGATTTTTCTAGACAAAGTAGCGTATGCACGCGGGAAATAACGTGCCAAGTCGCGTATGGGAAAAAGCGCTCTAAATATGTAAAACCAGGGGTAACCACCATGGTATTGATCCATTGTATTGAGTAATGATTCATCTATGTGACCCCATCCAGGAATACCATCGAAAGTAATGTGGTTTTGGCTCATGGTATTGATAAAGGGTAAACCTATATAAGGAGAAGAAATTCATTGTGCAAATGGGGGCAAGAAGTCTGAGCTTGAATGAATACTTCTCTCTGAAGCATATCTGAATGGAAAGGGTTACAGTTGAATGAAAGATCTGAATGTATGATGCACCAACGGAGAAATGATGAAGAAGGGAATCTAGATCTGGAATGTATTTGTGTCTGCTAGATCTGTTTATGGAATGATTAGATCTGAGATGAGGCGAACATCTGTCTGAAGTAAAGGGTAAAATCTGAGTGATGTATCTGTTCTGAAGAATTGCAATGACCTAAATGTCTGAAGAACTATACGCTAGTTCGTCGCAAATTAAGCGCGTATATACGCGGGTTTGCTGAAGAGAAAGCGCGTATGGGCAGTAAAATTAGCTCTGTAATATGTACAGAAGTATACGCGGGTTTGTATGGTCGAAGGCGCGTATATACGCAGGATCAGTGAAAGGAAAGCGCGTATGAAGATTAGGGTTTGCTGAAGTATGAAGTATCAAATGTTTGATCTGTTCTGTTGTGTTACTGCTATCTGTTGATGATGTATGATTGAGCTCAAATGTATGGAGTGGGTCCAGTCTGAAAATATGATGAAACGTGGCCTACAAGTTGTTTTCTAAAGGAAGATTTGGATCCAGTGTGAAAATTGATGAAACATGGTCCATGGTGGTGTTGAGGGTTGTAGCCTTCAGTCAGGGGGTTGTAGCTCCCTTCCAGGTGAGGCTGGTA
Source organism: Pinus albicaulis (assembly GCA_034641835.2). Lineage (NCBI taxonomy): Eukaryota > Viridiplantae > Streptophyta > Pinopsida > Pinales > Pinaceae > Pinus > Pinus albicaulis. The sequence continues at coordinate 1,561,830,814 of CM076582.1, forward strand.
AACGAGATCAGGGGGTCGTAGCTCCCTTCCAGGAGAGGCTGGTAAACGAGAGCAGGGGGTCGTAGCTCCCTTCCAGGAGAGGCTGGTAAATGAGCGCAGGTGGGTGCCTGCGTGCTGGTAGGAGGCTACGCCACCACATATGTTGTAAGATGTTTTCTCTATAATAAAATATTGAAGGCTGAGACAATGGCAACGGTGGTTTTCTCCCGACTTGGGTTTCCACCTAAAATCCTGGTTTTCATGTGTGTTGCTTATGTGTGATGATTTATTATGTTCTTACTGCACATGTTTACAGTTTATTGAACATCTAATGAATGAATGATGGAATGATATAAGTGAAGAATTAATGGCATAACAAGATCTCCGTGTATATGCGAGTTTTATGAAGGATATCTGCGTGTATACGCTAGTTAGCTTCAGCAAAGTAGCATATGGGTTTTAGTGAATGGAAAAGTAAAATTTTTTGATTAAGTCCTAAATACTGATTCACCCCCCCCACCCCTCTTAGTATTTTTCCCAACAATTGGTATCGAAGCAGGTCTTTCTGCAGAAGCTTGATCGCATGAAGGAGATCCGTCAAAATGGGAAGTCATGAAGGGATAATGTCTATAAGGCCACCTCTATTCAATGGAAATAATCTGTTGTTCTGGAGGATACGAACAAAAGCATATCTGCAAAGTCTTGGTGCAGAAGTATGGGCAATCGTGGAAGGAGGTTATCAGTATCCGACAAGTATTCCTACTGATGCAGCAGAAAGGAAGAAAGGCAAGATCTGCAAACTCTTACTATTGTTCAACTACATGGTATTCTGACTTCTTATGAAATGAGACAAGGAGGTCCCTTTCAAATCAAAGAAGCTGCTTTTAAGACATGTGCAAAAGGAAAAGAAAAGGAAGTTGTCAAGGAATCAAGTTATATATCAGAAGAAGAAGAAGCAAATTTTGTAAGGAGACTCCAACCAGGTACTAGAAGATTCAAATGTAAGCTACCCTTCAAATGTTTTGATTGTGGAATAGTGGGTCATTATGCTGCTAAATGTCCTTATAAACAATTTGAAAAGGGAAAGAGTTATTATGCAAATGAAGATAATAATGAAATGTCAAGTGAAGATGAAGAAGATTCTGACCAAGATCTGCTAGTGCTCATGGCAAAGAAGCAAAAGAAGAATGCTACTCAAGAAAAGAAGATATCTCAGAAAACATGTGCAGCAGAAAATGAAGAAGAAGAAATAGGTATTGATTGTTGTTCTTGTAATCCACTCACTTGTGCATGCAATGATGAAGATAGTGAAAGTAACAGTATAAGTCTAGAAGCAAATCTCAAGATCAATGATGAAAGTAATTTTTGAAATCAATTTAAAAGGAGGGAATCTATCCTCAAGGATGTGAGCTCTAGATTGAATAAACAGATAGAAACAATGAAGGGACAGATAGAAATGTATCAAAGACTACAGGACAAAGTAACCAATCACAGTGAAGGACTTGAAGCAGAAATCATCTCTATGAAAGCAGACCTTGAAGCATCAAATAAGAATAATGAAGAACTTCTACAATCATTTGAAAAGGAAGGATGTGAAGCAGAAATCATCTCGCTTAAAACAGATCTGGAAAAATCAAATAAGAAGAATGAATAACTTTTACAAATATTTGAAGAGCAAGAAAATGGGTTGAAAGAAGAGATCTTAAATTTTAATGATCAAGTAGAAGAAGGAAAAAGGGTTGAAGAAAGCATGATGAAGCAATGCCAAAAATTGGAGGTTGAGGTAAACATTCTCAAAGGTAAATTAGAAGAAAAGGATAAACTCTTGAGGTTTCAAGATAGTACTAAGATTCTTGACAATATTCTTAGTAGTCAAAGGTCTCCTTCTGTTAAAATTGGTCTTGGTTTTCATGAAACTATTAAAGGAGAATCTAGTTCACAAGGAAGTGCTAAAGATTCAAAGGATATCAATGCAAAGCCTGAAGTGTTGAAAGAAGCAAAAGGTCAACCGACAATCATGAATTCTCAAAGAAAATCATTCAATAATGTTGAATGCTTTAAATTTCATAATCATGGACATGTTGCAGCCAATTGCAGAAGCAGATTGTTTCAGCCACAAACAAACAGATCCTACATAGAGAGGTACTCTGGTTTCTTCAAGGGATATTTTTTTCATGTAACAAGTATGGACATAAAGCAGCTGATTGCAAAAGAAGGAAGATTAGAAATACTCATTATGATTCTTATGCTTATTTCTCTGGACACATGAGATGTTATTCTTGTAACAAGTATGGACATGTAGAAAAAGAATGCAGGTTGAACAGATCTGAGAAAGTGGACAATTTTCAGCACATAATTAGAAAGTTCAAGCAAATTTGGAAAAACAAGGAGGACCGGTCAGAAACATAGGGAATATTGACCCTACTGTAGTCATCAGCTTCTGAATCTTACTTCTCTTAATCACTGCATAAGTGATGTGAGATACATTATGGAGCTTAGTAATGTATCGTCACAGGGGGAGCGATGTATGATGATTCTCATGGTTGATTTGGAAAATCTGGTTATGATTATTGCTGACAGAGCATCTGACATGAAGAAGATAGGTACAGGAAGGACAAATTCAGGGGGAGATGGAGGAATGTGAAATTTTCTCTAATTCACTTTCCATACGCGGGTTCAGTGAACTAAAGCCGCGTATACACGTGAGTTCCAGCAGACACAGTCGCGCATGCATTGATGATAAGAGAATTGGGATGACAGTTGAATATCAGGAGCAGAGGTTCAGGGGGAGCATCAGTCTGACTGCTAATGATTGTACTGTTAACATTATTCTGGTTATACTCATGCTAATGAAATGATACATGGTTTCTTATGTTGAAGATTATGGATGAGCTCGGATTGCTTATTTGATGAAGAATATCTTTTGGATATGATGGAAGTCTTATGATTCGGAGATCCGGACAGATCATGCAGAGATTGTTGCTGATGACTTGCTGTTAAAATTATTCAGATTGCACAAGCTAAGGAGGAGCCTTGGACATATGGAAAGGATGTTTGGATGCACATTTTCAGGGGGAGCACTAGTCTTGCTGAGTATAATGCATTGTTGGCATTATGATGATTCTGAAATATGATCTCTCTTTTGAGGGCTTTCTGGTATTGGTCATAAAAAGTCATAGTTGTAATTTGATAAAAAGGTCTTGTTGAGACCCATGATGTAAAATTGTAATATTCAGTCATGTAAGGACTTGTCAAAATTTGTAAACCCACTTGGTTGGGTAGCTGAGTCAAATTTGTAAACCCACTTGGTTGGGTAGTTGAGTTGAGATGTGTAAACCCACTTGGTTGGGTATTTGAGTCTCATATGTAAATCCACTTGGATGGATATTTGATGTAAGTATGAGTCATTGGTGATAAGAAGGTCATAGAGTCATGTACTTCATTGAAAAATATGTTTGTAGGTTCAGTATGAACTCAGGGGGAGCATGGTCACTTCAGTGTACATCAGATCTGCAGAACGCTTCCTTCTACAAGAGGAGAAAAAACCTTGTGTTGGTTTTGGTCCACCCTTTGCCCTTGATGTCAAAGGGGGAGAGTGACATGGTGTTTGAATAAAGAGAAAGAATGGTGTCAAGAGTGACATGGTGTCATTGTATTCTTAATGTATCTATCTGTTGTGGTGATCAAACACCATCGTGGTTGCCATCAAGTCCAAAGGGAGAGATTGTTGGCAATATGATGCTGAGTGTTGTCCTTGATGGCAACCCACTTAATGAAGATGATGGCAACCTACTTGATGAAGTTGTCGCTGATGGAATATGTCTTGATGAACTTGTTAAATGATGTAAATATGATGTATATACAATGAGTACAGAAGGTAATGATGGAAGGAATGGCAGTATGTGCTAGAACATGATGAAAAGAGTATGTCTCAAGGCATACGCGGATTTTTCTAGACAAAGTAGCGTATGCACGCGGGAAATAACGTGCCAAGTCGCGTATGGGCAAAAGCGCTCTAAATATGTAAAACCAGGGGTAACCACCATGGTATTGACCCATTGTATTGAGTAATGATTCGTCTATGTGACCCCATCTAGGAATACCATCGAAAGTAATGTGGTTTTGGCTCATGGTATTGATAAAGGGTAAACCTATATAAGGAGAAGAAATTCATTGTGCAAATGTGTGCAAGAAGTCTTGAGCTTGAATGAATACTTCTCTCTGAAGCATATCTGAATGGAAAGGGTTACAGTTGAATGAAAGATATGAATGTATGATGCACCAATGAAGAAATGATGAAGAAGGGAATCTAGATCTGGAATGTATTTGTATCTGCTAGATCTGTTTATGGAATGATTAGATCTGAGATGAGGTGAACATCTATCTGAAGTAAAGGGTAAAATCTGAGTGATGTATCTGTTCTGAAGAATTGCAATGACCTAAATGTCTGAAGAACTATATGCTAGTTCGCCACAGAGTAAGCACGTATATACGCGGGTTTTCGGAAGAGAAAGCGCGTATAGGCCGTAAAATTAGCTTTGTAATATTTACAGAAGTATACGCAGGTTTTATTGGTCGAAGGCGCGTATATACGCAGGATCAGTGAAAGGAAAGCGCATATGAAGATTAGGGTTTGCTGAGGTATGAAGTATCAAATGTATGATCTGTTCTGCTGTGTTACTGCTATCTGTTGATGATGTATAATTGAGCTCAAATGCATGGAGTGGGTCCAGTCTGAATATATGATGAAACGTGGCCTGCAAGTTGTGTTCTAAAGAAATCTTTGGATCCAGTTTGAAAATTGATGAAACGTGGTCCATGGTGGTGCTGAGGGTTGTAGCCTTCAGTCAGGGGGTTGTAGCTCCCTTCTAGGTGAGGCTGGTAAACGAGATCAGGGGGTCGTAGCTCCCTTCCAGGAGAGGCTGGTAAACGAGAGCAGGGGGTCATAGCTCCCTTCCAGGAGAGGTTGGTAAACGAGCGTAGGTGGGTGCCTGCATGCTGTAGGAGGCTGTGCCAGCACATACGTTGTAAGATGTTTTCTCTATAATAAAATATTGAAGGCTGAGACAACGATAGCGGTGGTTTTCTCCCGACTTGGGTTTTCACCTAAAATCCTGGTTTTCATGTGTGTTGCTTATGTGTGATGATTTATTATGTTCTTTCTGCACATGGTTACAGTTTATTGAACATCTAATGAATGAATGATGGAATGATATAAGTGAAGAATTAATGGCCTAACAAGATCTCTGTGTATACACGAGTTTTATGAAGGATATCCGCTTGTATACGCTAGTTAGCTTCAAAAAAGTAGCGTAGGGGTTTTAGTGAATGTAAAAGTAAAAAGTTTTGATTAAGTCCTAAAGACTGATTCACGCCCCCCCCCCCCTCAGTATTTTTCCCAACAAACGTGTGCCAGTGACTAGTGTTAATGAGTGCTAGCTATCATGCCAAGGAGGGAGTGACAAGGAATGCTAAGCATTGGTAAGGTATGCTAGGGAATATCAAGGCATGTAAAGAAGTTTGAAAGTGTGCTAGGGAGTTCCAGGGTGTGCTAATTATATTTTCCAAATAGTGGCAAGATATGCCAATACATGCTAGGTGCTAAGGATGTGTAGGGTTCCAGAATATTTCAATGTGTGTTAAGAAGTGTCAAGGCAACAAAAGGAAGAACCAAGCTAAAATGCAAGGAAATTAACACATAAGAGGGTTAATAAGTCAAACTTTATATTTTTCAAAAGGGGCATGCTAGTCACACTAATAATAGGTCCCAATACATTCCAACTGGCATTGTGTCCCAAGTCCTAATGTATGTCAATGCATTCAACCAAGGTGTTCCAGGGCATGCTAGGGACTACATGCATGCTAACACATGCTAGGAGAGTTCCATGGTGTGCTAGTGGATGCTACCATGTGCTTGGGCATCAGTGTCATGACAAGATGTTCTAGTTACAAATATGTTCCAAGACATGTGCGGTGCTACAAAATGTTAGTGTGTGACAAAGCATTAATTTAAAGTGTGCCTGAATTATTGAGGAGTGTTAGGTCTTTCTCATTAATATAATTGTCAGAGCTTGACTATGTATTAAATAATATATTTTCTACACACACCAGTGGAAATTTATCTAAAGGGAATTTGATAGATAATAAACTTAATAGATATGAATCATGTGTTGACTCATAGGAAAACTCTATTCGAATAGTGATTACTTGAGGGAAATGATAAACACTAATTACTTCTTAAAAAATTGACTGGTTATAACCAATATGGCCTTGGAAATATCATAAAAAATACTCCACAATAATGGCCTTAAATAGTTATCTTTTGAAAAAAATAATATTAACAAGCATATAGCGTGATCAAACACTCATTGGAATGATCAATGGTGACAAAAAATTTTTGACCGTCACCAAAAGTAACAAAAAGAGCATTGGTGAGGGTCATTAAAATTTTGTCAATAGAAGTGTCACCAAAGAGAGAATTAGTGAAGGGCCTTTAACGACCCTCACCAAAACTGTCATTGAAAATCGATTTGGGGACGAACCTTAAAGGACCATCAGTATATAGACTTACAATGACACTTTTTTAAGGACCGTCACCATATGTGACATTGGTGACGGACCTTAAAGGTCATTTTTTCTTGTAGTGTTCCATATTTTTCAAAACCATTGATGGATTCTTTAATCCATTTATTAATATTTGTATAAAAAGAATCCACGTGTCCAATAATACTAGAGTTCCACGATTTCATTGATAGTTGTTTTCGGGATAAGTTTTTCCATTGTATTAGTATTCATTTCCTAGTGTTTGAATTTCTAAAATGCCATTTGAGAATTCTTTTGCTCGTCAACATGGATTTCCACCTTGTCCAAGAAACTTAACTAAATTCGTATGAAATTGTAGGATTTCACTTAATTTTTTATAAAACTACTCCTAAAGCTCTTTTGGTTGTGAATTTATTGGAAAGGCCTCAACCATGAAGAATTAAGCATAATTTTGTTGATCTTTGAGTTTCTATACCTATACTTCAAACAAACAAACCTATTCCTCACATCGATCACAAACGTACTTTAGTCTCATATTATATTATTTACTCATTACAAGAATATCGTCAAAACAACTGTTTTAATATTTCTATTTCATTTTTTCTTGTGTTGTGTCGGTAATCTAAAGAAGAAAGATGTGAATTATGTTGGCCTTTTAGCTTGTTGACATGCTATATTCGCTCATTTTCTATTGCAGACCTATGAATTTTCAATACTTCATTTCTTCATGTAATAACTTCTAACTTGTATTCTCAAAGGTCGATAACTATCCATTTTTTTTCCCATATATTTAATACACAAAAACATTGGTAGCGAATATTGATATTTTTCTACATTGAAAAAATATCATCCAAAGAACACTTCTCATAATGATATGATTTGCAATATTTTACTAAATTGTAATGAAAATTAACAACATATTTAAGGTAACACTTCTTATAATGATATGATTTGGAGTATTTTATCAAATTTTAATGAAAATTAACAAAACATTTTGAGTAACACTTCTTATAATAATATGATTTGGAGTATTTTACCAAATTTTAATGAAAATTAACGACATATTTAGGGTCGCTTATTTTCACACTTTCATAATGCAATAAAATGTCCTCAAAAAGCTTTGTGCCCCTACTTGTGTGCATAATATTTAGTATAGTATAAATTTGCTTTTTGAGCCCTTACTTGTATGCATAATATTTAGTATTATATAAATTTCAAGATTTATAAGAAGATAGAGCTATAACTTATTTTAATTCCAAATCAATAAGCTAGTTATTTCTATAGATGTTTCCTAGAAAATATGTTCTATTAATAATACACTACCATGAATCAACATAAACCAACTCTTGTAGTAGGTGAGTTACTACACAACCCTTGTATGCATAAGATTTAATAGCTCATAAATTACAAGATTTAGAAGAAGATATGGTATAACTTATTTGAACTCCAAATCAATAAGGGAGTTATTCCTATGTATGTTTTATATAAAATTGTTCCTCTTAACACTAGTCTACTATGAACCAACTTTTATAATAGGTGGGGAGCTACTAAAGAACCTTACATTCGATGTAAAAGAGCAATTGTCATCCAAATACTAATTTAATATCCTTCTAATTGATTATTTAGCCTCTTGGGTGAAAGAAAGAGCTAGTTTACTTAACATCAAGTTATTTAAGGAAATTATAAATGATCATAGATGACATAGAAATGGTTTCTCCAATTTTTACTGTAAAGTGTGCAACAATATATGTGAACTAACACTTGGGAACATTTCTAATTCCATTTGTTGGGGAGGGTTTTAGCTTAAATTGCAGCTAAAAAGTAATTTTACATTACAAATGCTACACCAAATTTGGGTGTAGCTTCCAATATCTTTTTATTTGCTATTGAATATTGGCTAAAACAATTTGATGTCAATTCAAAACTACACCCTTTTCAAATGTCTCATGTATAAGAGGAACCCATTCTAACTTGAAATTCTAAGGATACCATGGACAACATTACCTACAAATCATGGTTGTTTCCAAGGTACATGGTGTTTTTTTAAAATCTGATAAATATTCTTTGATTTTGTTTAAATGAAATAGACTCATACCACCAATCTCTTACAAAACCAGCCATATATAATTCCTGATATTTTAACTCATTTATTTAAAATCATCCAAAAAAATATTTATTTAAATTGATTTCAAGAGTTTTTAGTTTGTCTGTTTCATCAAAGTAATTAGGTCTAAATGAACCTATAACTTAATGACCTAAGTTAATAATTATACCAGTTCTAATGTCAATGTGAGAGATTACTTAGCATTCCCCATAGTAAAGAAAAAAAGTTAGTCTTATAAATATTTTATACATATTTCACATTCAAATTTGAGGGACTACATATGCATTAACATCATACTCATTATAGATATCCCCTTTATGGGTGAATTCAAACTTTTTATGGGAAGCGCTTATTCCCTATATTATAAATATTGTCCATAGCCAAAACCAAATTGGGTTTCTTTTTCTCTTCATCAAATTCCTTGAGTTATATTCCTTTGAATTCTTAGAGATATTTACTAAAAAAAAAATTGTAAAGTGAAATTATAAAGACTCAAATAAAATTTAAATTTTATATAAACCTATTTTTATTTTTCATATATAAATTATATGTTTCCTAGTTTAAAAATTGAATTTCTAATAACTTTTACAATTTATAGTTATAACAGTTTTGAACTATTGGTAGAGTATTAATAGAGTTTTTAATGTAATCACAATACTTTCATATACTTTTTATTTTAAAACTTAAACATCATAAAATAAATAGAATAACAAAATAAAAGAATTAAGTAGTCTCCAAAATTTTCCCTTTATATACGTGAATTTCTCATTGTATGAAGTATAAATTTCTCATCGTATGAAATTAATTCATTTGGATGGAATGAATCTAAAAATCTAAAATCCAAAAGAAATGATAAATCGCATTAAAATGATAAGAAAGATACAAAATTGTAGAATTTGAAAATATTGAATGTTCAAATAATGCTGATTTATACATTGTATTCTCTATCTTTGAAGAATTTGAAAATACTGAATGTTCAAATAATGCTGATGTATACATTGTCTATGTTTGGATGCAAGTGAATATATGTTTCCTAAAAGGTTAGATCCATACATCTAGTATCCATTATCTGTAACCCAAAATATTTAGAAATATCTTATAAAAGTGTTTTCCAAGTCCAGATTAATGGTATTTTGATATAGGAAATTTTCGAAATTGTAATCAGACACATGGATCGACTTAATCTATAAATACCGTATTTAGATGAATAAATATATCAAATGTTAAACAATTTTTTTAGATTTTGATAAAATTGCTATGAGACAATTCCAAATCTATTTTAAACCATCTTAAAATAAATTTTGAAGGGAAAATATGATGTGAGATAAAAAAAGAAAAATCAATTGGTTAAATAAATGAATAAATAAAATAAAATATTATTTATAACAGTAATCAAAATTAATTGGGAAGGAAAAACTTAAAAAGAAGGACAAATTAATAATGAAAATTACATTGTTCAAACTTTCTTAATGGAAAAATGAATAATAATATCTCATTAAAATAAAAGAAATATAAGAAAAAGTTGTTCAGATCTATTATTTTATGAAATCGGCTTATTCTACAATCTAGTATGAGTGAGAGAGATGTGTAAGTATGTCACATCTTTAAAAAAATAATAAAAATAATTTTTCGATCATGTCTGGCAAACAAAAAAAAATTAAAGAACCATATAAATAAACGATTGAAAATCTATTAGCAAAACAATTAACTAAGTTGTTGATATTTCACTTTGACTTTTCAAGCAATAAATACAATATTTCGATCTCTATCTTAAATAATATAATTTTACAGAGATAAAACATCCAATGTGAGTTATGAACAAAATATATTAACATACGTGAATATAAAATGACTCAAGACACATGTTATGTAATCTTTATAACATTCAAAAGTGAAATTTAAATAATAAATAATTACACATTGACTTTTTGCACAATAAAATAAGTTTTCAATAAAAGAAATTCAATCTCTTTCCGCTCATGTTATATCTGTGCTTTAGATGAATCTATACTGACATAATAATGAGATATGTTTTGAAAACTACAACAAAAACTTAAAGTCATACTAAAAGAATTAGTTATAATTGTCATTCTTCATATATGAAAATACTTATATATTTAAAAATTATAAATTAACTCTAAATGAAAAAATCATTAGAACTTAGAACTTGATTGTCATTCTTCATATATGGAAATACTTATATATTTCAAATTATAGATTAACTCTAACGGCATGAATTTCCCAATAACCATGGTTACTTCATTAGAACTTGATATTCGAAACAGAGAATTTCTAACTTGAAACATATATTATTAGGATGAAGTGAAGTTTTTCTCTTATATAGGATGATTAGTTTCTAACTCGTTGCTATGTTTTCTAACAACTCTATATTTAGAAACATATATTCCTCATACCCCACTTACAGAGGTATGTTTGGCGACACAAAGACACCCAAAGCGATCCCAAAGATTAGTTAATATCATATAACCACGGTGCTAATAGAGGTTCATAGTGTTCACAATTGTACTTGTACTTCAAAAATTATCTTTAGTCCTTTCAACGACGAGTTTATTCTACTCGCTTTCTTTCTCACCCATTAGAAAATTATGGGTATAAAATTTTGGTTCCAGTCATTAAAAATGTTGATTTAATTTTGTGAAATGTGTGTAGTTCATATGAAAATAGTAAGTAAGATTTTTTTTAAATATTAAAATTAAAGATATAATTCCCTTATGAGGTGGGAGCTAGTTTGGGAATGTTTTTCAAAACGCGTATACGGATTACCCATGCATGGTCCTTGTTATGGCATGTCACAGAATTACTTTTCTCGGTTGCGGTAATAACCGCATGTCCCATCATTATAAATGCATGGGGGTTGATATAAGGTGGTGAAGGCGCATTGTTGTTTGTGGTGGTGCTAAGGTTCCAACCTCACGCTATTGCTTGTGCTATTCAAATGCAGAGAGATTTAGTAGTCTAGGAGGATTGCCTCGCTGCTTTGGTGAAGTTAGTAGTGGTGTATATTCTTGTGGTAATAGGAAACTCTTCCTTATGTTTTCTTCAAGGGTTGTGACACAATTTAGTCAATTTTTTTCATTTTATTTTTTCACAACACAACGTAAAGGTTTTTTCTTCGAATGGGCGGTTTTTCTTAATCAAATTTGGCTCTTCGAGAATCTTTTTTTTTTAGGTATTTCATATGTTTACCCAGTCTAGGTTTGCGGATGTTGGTTTTCTGGTAATTTCTCTAGGTGGATTGAGAAGGAGTGGTTCATATTTTAGTTTGAAAAATAAATTTGGATTTAGGGTGTTTGATACCTTCTTCAACTTTATATACTAGTCAAATTCTACATTGGGAAATGGGGGCTCGGGCATTTCAACAAGTAACTCTCTCTTTATCTTTCCATGTGGGATTTTTGTGGTCGATTCTTTGTTCTTCCATAAATTTAGGGGGCATTTTAGAACCATTTTGAAATTTTCTTATGTCAATGTCATGACTTCCATTTGGGGTTTTTCGTAGGTCCCTCTTTGTATCTTGTCAAGTTTTACAAATCTATAGTGTATTTGTGTCCAAGGCATGGAGACTCGGGGATGAATGTGCTAGGTCTTTGTAGTACTAGAGTATCCCCTTATTGTTATTGTTATTGTAGCCCCCTTATTGTTATTTTTGGGCACATGTAGTCCTCATATTGTTATTATTGTGCCCCATAGAAGCCCACTATTTTTATTGTTCTGCCCTTACATTTTTATTGTTATGTCATCTAGGATTATATTGTGACCCCTTAGAGTCCTATATATAGAAAAGGAGGTTCTGGCATTTGTATCATCTAAGAATTGTTCATTTATGTAATGTAAAGGAGGTTTCTCCCTCGAAGAGGATGATTTCTAAGTCGTTGATCTATCTTTTCTTCTATTTTGTGAACGAGTTTCATAACATTTGGTATTAATGGTTGGGATTCTAGGGTTTCACTTCTTCAAATAGGTCACCTTGGAATTTTTGGTATAATGTTATATCTACAAGGATTTTGAAGTTGAAATTTTCATGTCGTGGAGCCGAAATATTGATAAACCTTGTGTAAATATTTCAGATCATGGTTCGGCATATTTTTGGAGATATGATTATCCGAATTTATGTAGGAATGCAACAGAATAAACATATAACCATAAATACAAATATGTAGTGGAAAAATCACTTCATTTCACTAATATCGAAGAACTGAAATTTGCTTACAGACAGAATGGAAACAAACTAGCTAGGGCGCTGGTAGCTATCTTTGAAAAGAGATGTGGCAGCTACAGGCCTCTAAACTGAGTTACAATGAGGCTTGAAGGCCTATTTATTATTTAGAAGCAATGGAAAATCCTAAACATCCAAAACCCTAACCCTAGGAGATGAAGTGCCAAACTATGGACCCAGTTTGGGTAAATTGGTTTTTCAACTTCCGAGGGACATAACTTTGGCATACGATCTCCGTTTGACACGTAACATACCTCGTTAGAAAGATATATCAAAGGACTCTAAATTTTGGGTGACCAACATCGGTTCATGGACCCATGTTGCTCCCCGTTTTCCCAAAAAATGGCGTTTAGGGCCTCAAAACGGCTCCGGAAGTTCAGGACCCGAAAAACTGCTAAAAAGAGTAAGTTGTGCTGAAACTGAAAAATTGAAAGAGACAATGGTGGCGCCCCAAGTGGAATAGGTGGGTGACCACCAATATACACCTGGATCATTCCTCCCCCCTTAGGAAGCAATGATCCCCATTGCATTAAGTTCCTCCATGAGATGAGGAAACTTTTGCTGAACTTGGTCCTTGGTGAACCACTTGCCTTGGTGCAGGAGTTGGGCAGCTTTGACAACCCGATACAGTTGGATCTTCTGTTGGTGATTGTTATTGATTTGCATGTCCATGATACAATCTGTGGTGGCCTGTTCCATGCAATCTGGGTTTAACTCTGTTGGTGTGAGTTGTTCTACAATGCCAGAGGTGTCCAGTAGAGGTGGGAAGTAAGGACGAAGGCGGTCCACATTGAATACTAGGTGTAGACCAAGGAGTGTTGGAATACTGAGCTTGAAGGCATTGTTCCTTACAACCTTGGTGATGGTGTACAACCCGTATCAAAGTGGGTGAAGCTTGCGGTGGGGTCCAGTGAGGCGCTCCTTCTGCAAATGTAGCCACACTTTGTCGCCCACCTGGAAGTTGTGTGGCACTCGATGTTGATCATGGCGTTGCTTGTACTTAGCGTTAACTCTATCCAATATGTCATGAACTTGTTGGAGGATGTGTTGAATGCGCTGAATTAGCCTGAGTAGCCACAAATGGCATGGCTACGTTAATGGGACATAGTGGTTGGAATCCCAAGCCCACCTGAAAGGGGTTGTGGCCGATTAAGCTATGGAGAGCCCGGTTATAACTGTGTTGTACATAGGGAAGGCTCTCGTCCCATGTGTGTGGATGCTTGGAATTGTACATGCACAGAATGTGTACAATAATTCTGTTGACGACCTCTGTCTGGCCATTTGTTTGGGGATGGAAAGTTGTGGACTTGGTGAGCTTGGTGTCCAGTGTTAACAAGAGGCTGGACCAAAATGTGCTGAGGAACCGGCTATCCTAATCTGATATGATAGACTGTGGGATCCCAAAGTGCACCCACACTTATTCAAAGAAGAGTTTAGCAGTGGCTTCTATTGTGATATTCTTCTTGCAGGTTGCCATAATCGCCATCTTCGAGAATCTGTTGATGACCACAAAAACACAGTCATTTCCATTCTTAGTAGAAGGTAGGCCCGATATGTAATCCATGGAGATGGATTCCCAAGGTCGACTAGGGGTAGGTGGCAGAGTATATAGGCCTTGCTTCTTGATGGTCAGTTTGGCAATGGCACACGCAGTGCAGGATCTGATGTGCTTCTCGACATCCTTTTGAAGGTTCGGCCAATAGAAATACTTATGTAGTACTGCTACTGTTTTCTCAACCCCGAAATGCCCAGCATCTTGACTGTAGTGTGCTTCCCATATCATCTTGGCATGCTCGTTTGAAGGAACACAAAGGTGTCCAAGGTGACATAAAAGTGCATCTTGGAGGTGAAAATTTGGAACTTGTGTACCCCCCAAGAGTGCCTTGTATGTGTGGCCGAATTCTAGGTCGCTCTCGTAGAGAAGCAGCCAATAAGAAGTCTTGTGCCCACAAGAGTTGAGAACGGTGGTGAGCGCCATGATCAGTGGTCGGCTGAGACAGTCTGCAACATTATTGGTGCTACCGTTCTTGTACTTTATGTTCAAATGAAACTGTTGCAGATATGTGGACCACTTCTAATGGCGATCATTCTGGAACTTCCCTTGTGTCTGTATGAACTACAGGGGTCGGTGGTTTGTGTGGATGATTGTTTCCTTCCCCAAAATGTAATGCTTCCATTGTCGAGAAGCTTGTACAATGGAATACATTTCTTTGTCATAAGTGGGATACTTGCAATCTGTGTCAAACAATGTCTCACTGTGATATGCCATTGGATGTCCCTGTTGAGTAAAAACCGCCCCAATAGCATAGTTAGAGGCATCGGTCTTGATCTCAAATGGCTGTTGCAAGTCTGGTAATGTGAGCAATGGGGTAGAACAGAGGCGATTTTTCAATTCCGTAAACGCCTTCTGTTGAGATTTCGACCAAAAGAATTTTTCTCTCGCTCCTCCCTTAGTGACTTGAATAAAGGGCCAAGTGATGTGAGAGAACCCCAACACGAACCTAAGATAGAAATTAGCAAGACCCAGAAAGTTGCGAAGCTATGTTATAGTGGTTGGGGCTGGACAATCTCGAATGACTTGGATCTTGGTTGGATCCACATGCACCCTCGGTTACACAGTAATTTGTCACCGTCCCTGCCATCCCCTGTCCCGCACATTGGAGGGCTTATTCCGTGACCTGTGAGTAGTGACATGACTTGAAACCACTTTCATGGCATCCCCCTTGACAACGAAAACATTCCTTCTGTTGATCATTTCCTGAGCAGACCCCTAAAAACACCTGTTTTTTCCTTGGCGCTGGTAGCCCGTTAGGTCCTCACGCCAATGAGGAAAATTAACACTGATCCTGCACTAGTTGGCACTCTATCCCAACTAAGCACCCGCACCAATCTGCTTATGGAATTTTTTTTTTAAAAAGAGGTGAAGTTTCGATTACAACAACTTCGTGGATGAGTCATGAGGACTGGTTTCGACTGAATAACCACGGCCTTCCTCGTTTGGCCTCTTGTTTCCACCTTATGGGGAACCTCCCAGGGGATAAGGCATCCCTTCCACTATTGTAGGGATCCCAAGCTCCTCCTCTCCTCTATAAATATAGCCATCTTCCATTGATGAAGAGGCTGAATGGTTGAGCTAAGTAGTCTTAGTAGCCTGAATAGAGCTAAATCAATTGTAAGGAGATTATCGTCAGACAACCGAAGAGAGAGACTTGTCCTTTTTTTGACGAGCTTTACCGAGACATACTCCTCTGTTAACCTGCCAAAGGAAGATCCAATGTCAGAGCTCAGGTTGTATCTTTCTTTGTTCTGATTAATAATAAACGACTTCGATTATGGTTCCACTCAAATGTTCATGTTTTATGTTATGAGTTGTATCTTCTCTGACTGATACATAATTACATGTATTAGGTTTTACGCTTGTGAGTTTGTTGTTTCTTCTTGTACGTACAGGTGTTCGATCATGTCGAGTGAGAAGAATTTTGATTTGCCAAGCAAGGGACGGAAGCACCATCTTCTCCACAAATGACAATAGCGTAGGACTTAAGGTAGGCCTCTTGTCGCATCTTAGTCCTTTGCAATTAGGAACCTGTGTCTTAGCGCGACTCGGTTGTTGCTAGAGCTGATCTGGGCTAGTAGGGATTGCCTCTGTCTGTAGAGAAGATTTACCTCTCCAACTGTTGGCAATATGATGCAGAGTGTTGTCCTTGATGGCAACCCACTGAATGAAGATGAAGACATGAGATTGTTGGCATGTGTTGTCCTTGATGGCAATACACCTGATGAAGTTATTCTTGACTTGATGGACTTGGTAAATGATGTAAATCTGATGTGAAATGATGTTAGTTAGCAATATGATGTTGAGTGTTGTCATTGAATGGCAACCCACTTGATGAAGAAGATGGCAACTTACTTGATGAAGTTGTGCTTGATAGAATATGTTCTTGATGAAGTAAATCTGATGTATCTACAGTGAGTACAGAAGGCAATGAAGAAAGGAATTCAATATGTGCTAGATCTATGATGAAAAGAGTATGTCTCAAGGCATACGTGGATTTGCCTAGGAGAAGTCGCGTATGCACGCGGTAAAGTACGTGCCAAGTCGCGTATGGGAAAAAGCGCTCATAAAGTGAAAAACTAGGGGTAACCACCATGGTATTGACCCATTGTATTGGGTAATGATTCGTCTAAATGACCCCGTCCAGGAATACCATCGGAAGTAATGTAGTTTTGGGCTCATGGTATTGTTTTGGCTCATGGTATTAAAAAAGGGGCTCATGGTATTGAAAAAGGGTAAACCTATATAAAGAGAAGAAATTCATTGTGCAAATCATGAGTGTGGGTGCAAGATGTCTGAGCTTGAATGAATACTTCTCTGTGAAGTATATCTATATGGAAAGGGTAAAGGCTTGATGATAGATCTGAATCTATGATGCACCAATGAAGAAAATGATGAAGAAGGGGATCTAGATCTGAAATGTATTTGTATCTACTAGATCTGTCTATGGAGTGATTAGATCTGTGATGAGACGAACATCTGTCTGAGGTAAAGGGTTGAATCTGAACTGAATATCTGACCTGAAGAAGTATGCAGCTCTGTAATGGTTGAAGATCCATATGCTAGTTCGTCGTAGAGGAAGCGCGTATATACGCATCTTTGATGAAGAGAAAGCGCGTATGCGCAATGAAATTAGATCTGTAATATGTACAAAAGTATACGCTGGTTTATGTGAACGGAAGCGTGTATATACGCGACATCAGTGAAAGTAAAGCGCGTATGCAAACTAGGGTTTGTTGAAGTCTGTGGTAAGAAATGTCTGATCTGTTCTGCTGGTTTACTGATATCTGTCAGTGAGTTATATGTATCTGTTTCATGGTTGACTGTGCTTAAAATTATGGAGTGGGTCCAGTCTGAAAATATGATGAAACGTGGCCTGCAAGTGGTGTCCTAAAGGAAGATTTGGATCCAGTGTGAAAATTGATGAAACGTGGTCCATAGAGGTGCTGAGGGTTGTAGCCTTCAGTCAGGGGGTCGTAGCTCCCTTCCAGGAGAGGCTGGTAAACGAGATCAGGGGGTCGTAGCTCCCTTCCAGGAGAGGCTGGTAAACGAGTCGGGGGGTTGGAGCTCCCTTCCAGGAGAGGCTGGTAAACGAGCGCAGGTGGGTGCCTGCGTGCTGGTCAAGTCTGCGCCAGCACATATGTTGTAAGATGTTTTCTCTATAATAAAATATTGAAGGCCGAGCAACTGCAGTGGTGGTTTTCTCCCGACTTGGGTTTCCACCTAAAAATCCTGGTGTTCATGCGTGATGCTTTGTGTGATGGTTTATTCTGTTCTTACTGCACATGTTTACTGTTTATAGAACATCTAATGAATGAATGATGGAATGATATAAGTGAAGAATTAATGGCATAATTAGATCTCTGTGTATACGCGAGTTTTATGAAGGATATCCGCGTGTATATGCTAGTTGGCTTTAGAAAAGTAGCGTATGGGTTTTAGGACATGAAAAACTAAAATGTTTTAGTTTGCCCTAAATACTGATTCATCCCCCCTCTCAGTATTTTTCCCAACAATTGGCATCAAAGCAGGTTCTTCTGCAGAAGCTTGATCGCTTGAACGAGATCCGTCGCAATGGGAAGTCAAGAAGGAGTAATGTCTATAAAGCCACCTCTATTCAATGGAAGCAATCTGATATTCTGGAAGGTACGAACAAAAGAATATCTATAAAGTCTTGGTGCAGATGTATGGGCAATCATGGAAGAAGGTTATCAATACCCGGCAAGTATTCCTACTGATGCAGCAGAAAGGAAGAAGTATGAAATCAATGCCAAAGCAGTAAATGTCTTATTAGGAAGCATGTCTGAACCAAAATTTGCTAAAGTGATGCAACTACATTCAAAAAAAGAAATATGGGACAAAATCATTCTAAGCTATGAAGGAGACACAAAGGTAAAAAGTGCAAAACTCCAAACTCTTAGAATTGAATATGAAAATTTGAAGATGCATAGTGATGAGAGTATTGCCCATTTCTTCTTACGTCTGGATGATATTGTAAATCTAATGAGAAATTTGGGTGAAACCATAACTGATACAACTCTGGTGGAAAAAGTCTTAAGATCCTTGACTTCAAAATTTGACTCTAAAGTTTCAGCTATTGAAGAAAGGCAAGATCTGCAAACTCTTACTATTGTTCAATTACATGGTATTCTCACTGCTTTTGAAATGAGACAAGGAGGTCCTTCTCAAATCAGAGAAGCTGCTTTTAAGGTGTCTGCAAAAGGAAAGGAAAAGGAAGTTGTCAAAGAAACCAGCTATATATCTGAAGAAGAAGAAGTGAATTTTGTGAGAAAACTCCAACTGGGTACTGGAAGATTCAAAGGTAAGCTTCCCTTCAAATGTTTTGAGTGTGGAAAAGTTGGTCACTATGCTGCTAAATGTCCTTATAAAGAAAAACATGGTAAAGGAAAACAATTTGAAAAGAGGAAGAGTTATTATGCAAATGAAGATGATGATGAAGTGTCCAGTGAAGATGAAGAAGATTCTGACCATGATCTGAAAGTACTCATGGCAAAGAAGCAAAAGAAGAAGGCTACTCGAAACAAGAAGATATCTCAGAAAACTTGTATAGTAGAAATTGAAGAAGATGAATCAGATAGTGATTGGGGTCATTGGAATACTCTTATTGGTGCAAACAATGGTGAAGATAGTGAAAATTATGTTGTGGACCTAGAAGAAGTTTTCAAAAATCAACAAAGACTAGTTAATGAAAAGATTAATGGGCAGATGGAAACAGGTATTGATCGTTTTTCTTGTATTTTAATTAACCGTATATGCAAAGGTAATGATAGTGAAAGTAAAGTTGTGGATCTAGAAGAAGCTATCCAGATCAAAGTTGAAGAACAACAAAAGGAAATTGATAAGAAAGATTCTATCTACAAAGAGATGATCTCTCAAATGACAGAGCAAATAGAAATGCTGAATGGACAGGTGGACAAGTATCAAAGGTTTCATACGTATGCATCCAATCGAATTAAAGAACTAGAAGCAGAAATCAACGATCTAAATGCAGATCTCGAAAAATCAAGCAAGAAGAATGAAGCACTTGAAGCTGCAATCATCTCTCTGCAAGCAGATCTTGAAACATCAAGTAAGAAGAATGAGGAACCTCTACAACCATTTGAAAAGGAAGGCCTTGAAGCAGAAATCATCTCTCTCAAAGAAGATCTGGAAAAATCAAATAAGAAGAATGAAGAGCTGCAACAAACATGTGAAGAAAACGAAAATTGGTTGAAAGAAGAGATTCTAAATCTGAAGGATCAAGTAGAAGATGGAAGAAGGAAAGAAGAAAGCTTGACGATGCAATTTCAAGCCTTGGAGGTTGAGGTAAACATTCTCAAAGGTAAATTAGAAGAAAAGGTTAAGCTTTTGAGGTTTCAAGATAGTACTAACATTTTGGACAATTTTTCTGAATAATCAAAGGTCCCCTGTTATCAAACTTGGTCTTGGTTTCCATGAAACTATTAAAGGAGAATCCAGCTCACAAGGAAGTGCTAAAAATTTAGAGGATGTCAATGCAAAACCTGAAGTGTTGAAAGAAACAAAAGGTCAACCAACAATGATGAATTCTCAAAGAAAATCTTTCAATAATGTTGAATGCTTTAAATGTCATAATCATGGATATGTTGCAGCAAATTGCAGGAGCAGATCATTTCAGCCTCAAACAAATAGTTCCTACATAGAAAGGTACTCTGGTTTCTTCAAGGGATATTGTTTTTCATGTAACAAGCATGGACATAAAGCAGCTGATTGTAATGCAAGGAAGAATTGAAAGACACATTATGATTCTTATGCTTATTTCTCTGGTCACTTGAGATGTTATGCTTGTAAGAAGTATGGACATATGGAAAAAGAATGCAGGATGAACATATATGAGAAATTGGATAACTTCCATCCCACAATAAGAAGCTTCAAACAAAGCTGGAGAAAGAAGGAGGACCGGTCAGAAACGTAGGGAATATTGACCCTGCTGCAGTCATCCCTTCTGAAGCTTACTTCTCTTATTGACTGCAGAAGTAATGTGAGATACATTATGGAGCTTAGTAATGTATCGTCATAGGGGGAGCTATGTATGGTGATTCCCATGGTTGTTTTGGTGATTCTGGTTATATTTATTTCTGACAGTGCATCTGATGTGAAGAAGACAGGTACAGGAGGCATAAGTTCAGGGGGAGATGAAGGAAAGAGAAATTTTCAATATGACACTTTCCATACGCGGGTTCAGTGAAGTAAAGTCGCGTATACACGCGAGTTTCAGCAGACACAGTCGCGTATTCTTTGATGATAAGAAAATGTTTTATGATAGCTGAAGATCTGGAGCAGAGTTTCAAGGGGAGCAGCAGGTTGAATACTAATGATTGCATTGTTGGCACTATGACTGCTTATTCTTTGGTTATTGTGATACTCATGCTCAAATGATAATGACTTGGTATTTGGTTCATTATGATGAGATTTTGAGCCCTGATTGCTGATAAGTATCTTTTGTGCTCACACATGGATGAGTTGGATGTCGTTTGATTTAGAAATAAGAATAGATCATGCAGAGTTTGTTACTATGGTTGAGATCTTTTGCCTACATATGTTACTTCATGTTAAATCTTAAAGATCATGGTGATGTTGGACCACATGGATGATTACTTGACACTTATGTGAAGATGTTATTCTGGAATGATAATTTCTCTTGGAAAGAATGTATTGATGCTGCAAAGAATCTGAAGGCTTGGTTACTAATGTGATTATGCTACAACCGTTGGATGACGCTTGAAGACACAACCTCACTGTTCTATCTATCTGTAGTCCATGGAAGCATTCAAAAATCTAAGAAAGAAGCTAAACACTGTCCTTTTCTCACAAAGGATCAGATCTGGTTAAAAGATAGAAGATGGTATTGGATACGTGGGTTTCCTGAAACACAGTCGCGTATATACGCGAGTTCATGCACATAAAACCGCGTATGTCTGATTGCTGACAATTTTCTGTTTGAATCAGCTCTCTTCAGCACAACTGCAGTGCTGTTTGGTATCTCTGATACTGTTTGGTATCTCCGGTGGTGTTCCAGTTCTCATAATTCTATTTCTAATGTTTTGATAAATATGCCTTGATGATTTGTTGGTGAAAGTGTTCAAGATGCACAAACTAAGGGGGAGCCTTAGTCATATGAAAAGGATGCTTGGATGCACAGATTCAGGGGGAACATTAGCGTTTCTGAGTATAATGCATTGTTGGCATTATGATGGTTCTGAAATATGTTCTCTTTCTTGAGGAATTTCCGGTGTTGGTCTTAAAGTTATATTTATAGTTTGATGAAAAGGTCATGTAGAGATCCATGATGTAAAAATTGCAATATTCAGTCATGTAAGGACTTGTCAAATTTGTAAACCCACTTGGGTAGCTGAGTCAAATTTTGTAAAACCCACTTGGTTGGGTACCTGAGTCAAAATATGTAAACCCACTTGGTTGGGTACTTGAGTCTCATATGTAAATCCACTTGGATGGATCTTTGATGTAAGTATGAGTCATTGGTGATAGGAAATTCATAGAGTCATGTACTCCATTGGAAAATATGTTTGAAGATTCAGCGTGAACTCAGGGGGAGCTTGGTCACTTCAGTATATATCAGATCTGCAGAACGCTTCTTCCACATGAGGAGAAAAGGGGGAGAGTATGTTGGTTTTTGATCCGCCCTTTGCCCTTGATGTCAAAGGGGGAGAGTGACATGGTGTTTGAATGAAGAGAAAGAATGGTGTCAAAAAATGGAGAGAGTGACATGGTGTCATTGTTTTCTTAATGTACCTATCTGTTGTGGTAACCAAACACCATCGTGGTTGCCATCAAGTCCAAAGGGGGAGATTGTTGGCAATATGATGCAGAGTGTTGTCCTTGATGGCAACCCACTGAATGAAGATGAAGACATGAGATTGTTGGCATGTGTTGTCCTTGATGGCAATACATCTGATGAAGTTATTCTTGACTTGATGGACTTGGTAAATGATGTAAATCTGATGTGAAATGATGTTAGTTAGCAATATGATGCTGAGTGTTGTCATTGAACGGCAACCCACTTGATGAAGAAGATGGAAACTTACTTGATGAAGTTGTGCTTGATAGAATATGTTCTTGATGAAGTAAATCTGATGTATCTACAGTGAATACAGAAGGGAATGAAGAAAGAAATTCAGTTTGTGCTAGATCTATGATAAAAAGAGTATGTCTCAAGGCATACGCGGATTTGCCTAGGAGAAGTCGCGTATGCACGCGGGAAAGTACGTGCCAAGTCGCGTATGGGAAAAATCACTCATAAAGTGCAAAACCAGGGGTAACCACCATGGTATTGACCCATTGTATTGAGTAATGATTCGTCTAAATGACCCCGTCCAGGAATACCATCGGAAGTAATGTAGTTTTGGGCTCATGGTATTGTTTTGGATCATGGTATTAAAAAAGGGTAAACCTATATAAGGAGAAGAAATTCATTGTGCAAATCATGAGTGTGGGTGCAAGATGTCTGAGCTTGAATGAATACTTCTCTGTGAAGTATATTTGTATGGAAAGGGTGAAGGCTTGATGATAGATCTGAATCTATGATGCACCAATGAAGAAAATGATGAAGAAAGGGATCTAGATCTAAAATGTATTTGTATCTACTAGATCTGTTTATGGAGTGATTAGATCTGTGATGAGGCGAACATCTGTCTGAAGTAAAGGGTTGAATCTGAACTGAATATCTGATCTGAAGAAGTATGTAGCTCTGTAATGGTTGAAGATCCATACGCTAGTTCGTCGCAGAGGAAGCGCGTATATACGCAGCTTCGCTGAAGAGAAAGCGCGTATGCGCAATGAAATTGGATCTGTAATATGTACAGAAGTATACGCTGGTTTATGTGAATGGAAGCGCGTATATACGCGACATCAGTGAAAGGAAAGCGCGTATGCAAACTAGGGTTTGCTAAAGTCTGTGGTAAGAAATGTCTGATCTGTTCTGCTGGTTTACTGATATCTGTCAGTGAGTTATATGTATCTGTTTCATGGTTGACTGTGCTTAAAAGTATGGAGTGGGTCCAGTCTGAAAATATGATGAAACGTGGTCTGCAAGTGGTGTCCTAAAGGAAGCTTTGGATCCAGTGTGAAAATTGATGAAACGTGGTCCATAGAGGTGCTGAGGGTTGTAGCCTTCAGTCAGGGGGTTGTAGCTCCCTTCTAGGTGAGGCTGGTAAACGAGAGTAGGGGGTCGTAGCTCCCTTCCAGGAGAGGCTGGTAAACGAGTCGTGGGGTTGGAGCTCCCTTCCAGGAGAGGCTGGTAAACAAGCGCAGGTGGGTGCCTGCGTGATGGTAGGAGTCTGCACCAGCACATATGTTGTAAGATGTTTTCTCTATAATAAAATATTGAAGGCTGAGCAACTGCAGCGGTGGTTTTCTCCCAACTTGGGTTTCCACCTAAAAATCCTGGTGTTCATGTGTGATGCTTTGTGTGATGGTTTATTATGTTCTTACTGCACATGTTTATTGTTTATAGAACATCTAATGAATGAATGATGGAATGATATAAGTGAAGAATTAATGGCATAATTAGATCTCTGTGTATACGCGAGTTTTATGAAGGATATCCACGTGTATACGCTAGTTGGCTTCAGAAAAGTAGCGTATGGGTTTTAGGGCATGAAAAACTAAAAAGTTTTAGTTTTCCCTAAACACTGATTCACCCCCCCTCTTAGTATTTTTCGACTCTGCTGGGGAGACATTGATTGGAGTTTGTCTTATATTTTCGATTGATTTTGGTCTTTGTTTTCTTGATCAACTCTTTTGGTTCACTTTTTTCTAGTGTAAAACCCCTATTCACCTGCCAGAGGATCAAATCTGACCTCTGTTTTTCCAAATTTTCATCTTTTCATGGTTGGCTTGATTGGTGCAGTTTCCACCCTTACATTCGCGCCCATTGGCGCACATTTACAGTTCATCACTCATGCCATCCCTTGTTTGGCATCGATTATAGCCAGAAAGTTGCGCCATTTCCTATAGGTGCTAGCGCTTTTCCCCTGTTCGGAAGTTTTTTTGGTCAGTACTTTTTCTTCTGGTTTATTTTTAGATTTTTCTTGAAGTGGTGAGTCTGGTCTTTGTTGGGAGAAATTCTTTGTTTTTCATTTTTAGGCGTTGGTGCTTGTTGTTAGTTAGCAACCCACGCCAGTTGGCCATTGGCACTAGTTGTCAGTGAGAAAGTCGCGCCAGTTGGCGCTAGTTTCACCTACAAAAGTCATGCCAATTTCAGGGTGTGTGAAAATTGAGATTTTTTCCCTTAATCCTTCACCAGTGTGTCTTTCCCTTCCGGTATTTTCTCTGTATGAGCATAGATTCCATTGCTCATTGTTTAGCTGAAATGTCTTCTTTCCATGATTGCTTGATGTAAAAGGGAATGAATGCCTTGTTTTGATTTCATGCTTTGGAAGTCCTCTTTGTGTCTGACCTCATATGTCTTGTCACCTTTTGAGGAATTTCGTTAGAAAGTGTTTGAAATTTTTTTTGCATTCTTAGTGTTTGCTTAGATCTCTTTTTCATTCATCTAGAAGATTTGCGTTCATTTAGTTTTCGTCTCAAAGTTTTCTTTTTGTTAAAATTCATTAGATCACATTGCATTGAAAAGTATTTTTTGAGATCTATCATTGAACTTAGATTACATTGTTTAATGATTGAAAGCTAAAAGTCAAATTGAGTGCATTCTCTTTCATTAAAAGCATTCATTAAGTAGATTCTCATTTCCTCAAAAAATACATTGAGTGCATTCTTATCATTGGAAAAGAAAAAGGAAATTGTGCATAGATTACAATTGCATAGTTTTCAAAAAGGGGATTTTACATAGATTACATTGCATAATTTGCATCATTGGATGTTTTAGATTACTTTTGGATAGTGAAAGTCATCTAGTTTGGAAAAATTTCGTTTTCAGTATTACTGTTTGTTGCATCATTGTTTGAAGTTCTTCCCTTAACTAGATAGCATTCATCGAATTGAAAAGTTTTATTTTCTCATGTAGTGTGCATTTAGGATATTTTGAGACATAGCATTGACTAAGGCCTGGAAATTGAAACATAATTGAAGATGAACATTAAAATTTATTCAATTTACCTTAAGGCAGCATTCAAACATTAACAAAATATTTAGAGGTCTAGGCTAGTGACGTGTTCTAGCGTCGTTAAACCTAGTAGTTGTCGTTTGCCTCTTGGCTTTAGAAAACACTAGTACTGACTTGTGTTCCCCGTACCGTCGCGTATATAAAGGAAGACCCCACTAGGTTGCTATCCTTTATCTGTAGGAAGCCGAGTCTGCCGCCTTATACCCGTGATACACCAGACACAGCATTCGAGGAGATTTCTTGCACGTACGTCAAGTCCTTGTTGATTTCTCTTTCATTTTGAAACCAAGGTGTATATTGCAGTTCACGGATATCTAGTACACCCTTTGCCTAGAGTTCTAGAGCAATCAGTTTGATCTTTACTGAATCCCTAAATTTGAAAAGATCGTCAAGCGCTTGTCCTTTCACGCTTGTTTCCAATATGAAAACGATAGTCACCTTTTGCTTGTTTCTTGACTCTTAAAAGATGAAATGGTAGAGTTTTGTTTCAATGTTTTAAAAAATTAACTTCCCACGAAATATTCCTGGTTAAATTTAGTTTCCTTAGGGTGTTGTTCTGAAGATCGTTTCTGATGGTAACTTTTCCGAAGTTTACCAACCAAGGAACCCCCTCCGAAGGGAATCCTGGTCCTTTTCCTCCTTTTGGAAATGTTGGTGCTCCTTATATGCCAACATTATCCCTTCTTGGGTTAGCTGTTGGGTTGCCGGTTTGGTTGTTTTCAACCTCTGTGGTCCCGAATGACTTAATCTCTGTTCAATCATCTCCTCTGTCTGAACAACGTCATGTTGATTTCAAGGTGGACCTCTTCCCTTCTTCGCCTGTTTATGCGTCCTCCTCTTCTACTTCACCTATTGAAAGTCTGAATTCGAGTAACCAGGTGGCTAAGAAGAAGAAGAAGAAGACAAAGAAGAAGAAGTATGATAAGAGAGAGGCTAAGGCTACAGCTGCTGCTCCTAAAACATCTCCTCTCAATGAACCTTCCAACCCTCTGTGGAAAGTCAAGTTCCCTTGCATGTTGTGCCAGGGAAACCATCTTCTTCGAGATTGCCCTGGCATTCCCAAGGTGCTCAAAGTATGTTCCAACGGTCGTCCGCCATTTCCTTTGGCTTCCGGGAGTTAATTTGAGGGAACGTCTTCAACTGGTGCTGGTAAGGCTCCTAAGAAGTAGGGTAAGCTAACCAATCCCTGTAAGTTGTGTGGGGGGCACCATGCCATTCACCTTTGTCCATATATCAATGAAGCCAAGAGAGTTTTGGACAAGTCAACTATTTCTGCACCATGCCTTCCAGCTGGTTACAAACAGCTTTCTTTGAGTCTTCCACTAGTTAATGCCAAGATTGGTCAAGAATCATCCTTGGTCGATCTCGCTCCCCCGAAAATTCAAATTCACAAATCCATTCTGGACCAACCATTGGTCGTGGGATCGGTTGAGCTGGCCCCGTCCGTGGTGCACCAGGTCTTTTCCGTTGAGAGTGTACCTCACATCCCTCATGTTTTGTTGGTTTCTTCAGATTCCTTGGACTTAGAGAAAGATTCTCTTGTCCCTACATCTCAAGAAGCTGCTCCTCCACCTCCCGTGATGGAGGTCCCAGAGGATACTCCTCCTGCTTTCGAGATGGAGGTTGTGGAGGATGCTCCTTCTTCTTCTGTAACACCAAGGGAAGACCATCTCGGTTCGATGGTAGCCCCTCCAAGTAGTTTGGTTGCTTCCTTTGACTGGAGTCGATTTGCAGGACACCGCCTTCCGTCTTATGTGCCTTTCAAGATAATGGTACAAACCTCTGGTCTAGTCATACCTAGCACCATTATAGATGAAGGTGCATCTGTTAGTGTTCTATCCTCAACTACTTGGCAAGATTTTGGTTCTCCCCCACTTGTGCCTATTACGCAGAATCTGTTGACATTCAACAGAAGAACTAGTCAACCATTAGGGATCCTTCCAAGGTTACCTATTACTTTGGGAGGTAAAAACATCCATATGGACGTGATGGTTGTTCCAGGCCCCTTGGATTTCAATCTAATCTTGGGGCGCGATTATATCTATGCCATGGGAGCGCTTGTCTCCTCCCTTTTTCGTGTGGTCTGTTTTCCACACGAAGGATGGATCGTGACCATTGATCAGCTTTCATTCTTTGGTCCTAATGTGGCAGCTGGGCTGCCATCATCCCTTCCTGTTTTTTATCCACCCGTTGTATCTTCCCCACCACAAGTCAACTACATGGCTACCTACCCCATGCCTGTGCTCAGTGATGATGCCGTCATGCATCAGGTGCTGGGGGCATTAGGTCCTGACTTCCAGGATGTTTTGCTTCCATCAAGAGTGGAACTCTTGGAAGTGATAATTTCTTGTTCATTATGATGAGGTTGTCAGAGCATAGTTCTTTTCCTTGTGTCAAGCTCGTTAAAAAATTAAACAAGGTTGTCGAAGTAGGGTTCTTTTCCTTGTGTCAAGCTCCTTAAAAAATGAAACAAGTTGGTCGGATAACAATTTTTTTTCTTCTATCAAGCTCCTTAAAAATGAAACAAGCTCTTGGGAGTATGGTTCCTTTCTTGTGTCAAGCTCCTTAAAAAGTGAAACAAGCGATTTGAGGATAGTTCTTTTAAGTGTGGTAACCTCGTTAAAATAATGAAACAGGATCCTATTCAATTCGAGTCTTTCATACAATCTCATAAAATCCCAGTCAAGTCTTTCTCTTGATCTCGTAATTTGAACCTTTAGTCCATCTGTCTTTCATATGGATGAAAGCTTGGGGGGCATGCACCTCGAATTGAGTCACCATGCTGGGGGCATGCTTAAATCTTTCAAGCATAGTTTCTTTCCATTTCAAGCTTGTGTAAAAATGAAACCGGTTTCAAGCGTAGTCTATCTTTGTTTCAAGCTTACATAAAAATGAAACCTTTCCCATTTTACCTCTCCTGATTTCCATTTTATCAGCCTGTTTTTGCCAAATGAGCCTTGGTTTTTTCATTCCATCGTCCCCATTTGCTTGGCCGATCATATGCCGTCACTTGGTTGTTTTACCCATTCCTGAGGAACCGCTGCAATGAGTGGTCTTGTTATCTAGCCTCTCAACCTTTACTTGTTTTGAGCAGTTCCACCATTACCGGAACCAGTTGCTTCCCTTTATACCACTCGTTCCTCTAGGAAGAGTCATCTTTCAACTCTTTTCTGACTCTCTAAACATGAAAATATTGCCGAGTCGCTTGTCGTTTTGATCTCGTTAAGGTGGCTGCGAAACGACATCTACCGAGTATACGTTTACCCCTTTTTCGGGCCGGGATAGATTATTTACGAAAAAGGAATACCCTAGCCTATCGTGACTAGGAGATTTTTTCAGACATAGTTTTCTAACTTTTCGGATCTGAGGAACTATTTACGAAAAGGGACTGCTGGAGTTTAGTTTTCTACTATCTTTTCAAACTCTCTAAACATGAAAAGATGCCAAGTTCTTCCTTTGTAAGACTCGTTAAACCCTAATGACAGCATATTTAGTCGTAATGACGATATTCTAGTTCCTCCTTCCTAGGGCTCGTTAAATGTACCAGGATGGATTCGTCTGAAGGATGAACTTATATGACAAGCATATGGTATCCTCTTCAAGCTTGTGTAAAAATAAAGAGGCACTCGCCAGAAATGGTGGGGAAAAATGGAATCGGTATCATCATCACGTTTGCAGTATGTCGCTCTTGAACATGGAAATTGTCTGCATTCGTGTCGGGTTGGGAACATCTCATCTCACTCTTTTTTTGCCTCCATGGGTTTGGGTATCCCTTTTTTACCTCTCATCTGCTCTTTTCCTCGTCATCATGACCTCTGATCTTTTGATGTCAATACTGCCAAATCCACTGTCGTGTCGCCGATATGTTCAAGAGAAGTTGACCTCTGTAGTTTCAACCTTCCTCTGATTCTCATCTAGTCCTGATTCACAAACATTATTTTCCTCTGTCTCGCGTCGATGATGTGGGAAACACTATGGCCCACCTTCGATCAAGGTCACTTCCTATTGACTTCAACTCATTATCCAGGAAGTTGATATAGAGACTCCCTTCCGGTACCTTGGAGCTTGCATGCCTCAACGACGGGTTCTTCGCATTCAACACAAGGTTTTCATCATTGACCTTCAATCGAATGATTCTGCGGGTGTTCGACGCCAGCTCACTGTTCACACTCCATGGATTGTACCTATAGTACCTTGAGGGCCATTTTCGTTATTGGTGGTTCCTCTCGTGTCTGTTAATAGCTTTCATCATTGGTTGGTAATCATACGATGTTCTCACATGTTCGACTTCAACTCAATTATTCACATGCTTGAACTTGTTCTTTGTTTGGGTTGAGATGGAGCGCAAGACCCTAGGTTTTGTTTGTTAGAATCTAGGCTGCGATTTTGTGGATTATTATGATTGGTTACATGACTTATTCATTGGATGGCTGCGACCATACCTGAGTCTATTTATCGATCCTTACTGGATGGCTGCGTCCATACCTTAGATATTGATTATTATATACTCTGTTATGGATGGCTACACCCATACCATGTATATATAATGTATTTGAGATATTAGTTGTACTTGTCTATGCAGGTTTTCCGATGGCAGTGTTTTCAGTTGGGCATGTTCTCGTAAAGCATTTCACCCCTCTCTCTCTTTCGGGCCTCATTCTTTAGGGGGCATCTGTTACACAGTAATTTGTCACCATCCCTGCAATCCCCCGTCCCACACATTGGAGGGCTTATTCCATGACCTGTGAGTAGTGACATCACTTGAAACCACTTTCATGGCATCCCCCTTGACAAGGACAACATTCCTTCTGTTGATCATTTCCTGAGTAGACCCCTAAAAACAACTGTTTTTGCCTTGGCGTTGGTACCCCATTATGTCCTCGCACCAATGAGGAAAATTAACACTAAGCCCACGCCAGTTGGCGCTCTGTCCCAGTTAAGCACCCGCGCCAATCTGCTTATGGAATTTTTATTTGAAAAAGAGGTGAAGTTTCGATTACAACAACTTTGTGGATGAGTCATGAGGAGTGGTTTCGACTGAATAACCACATCCTTCCTCCTTTGGCCTCTTTTTTCCACCTTATGGGGAACCTCCCAAGGGACAAGGCCTCCCTTCCACTATTGTAAGGATCCCAACCTCCTCCTCTCCTCTATAAACCATCTTCCATTGATGAAGAGGCTGAATGGTTGAGCTAAGTAGTCTTAGTAGCCTGAATAGAGCTCAATCAATTGTAAGGAGATTATCATCAGATAGCCAAAGAGAGAGACTTGTCCTTTTTCCAACGAGATTTACTGAGATGTACTCCTTTGTTGACCTGCCAAAGGAAGATCCAGTGTCAGAGCTCAGGTTGTATCTTTCTTTATTATGATTAATAATAAACAACTTCGATTATGGTTCCATTCAGATGTTCATGCTTTATGTTATGAGTTGTATCTTCTCTAACTGATACATAATTGCATGTATTAGGTTTTACGGTTGTGTGTTTGTTGTTTCTTCTTGTACGTACAGGTGTTTGATCACATCAAATGAGAAGAATTGTGATTTTCCAAGCAAGGGGCGGAAGCACCATCTTCTCAACAAATGACAATAGCGTAGGACTTAAGGTAGGCCTCTTGTCACATCTTGGTATTTTACAATTAGGAACCTGCATCTTAGCGTGACTCGGTTGTTGCTAGACCCTATCTAGGCTAGTAGGGATCACCTCTATCCGCAGAGGGGATTTACCTCTCCAACACCCCCTTTCATCAATAATGTATCCTAGATATTGAATCTGGGTCATGCCAAAAGTGCACTTCTCCAAATTGGCACACAACTTGTGTTGTCGTAGTGTTTGGAGGACTTGTCGGATGTGGTGGAGGTGCAGTTCCCAAGTCTAGCTAAAGATCAGAATGTCATCCAAGTACACCGCTACAAATGAGTTGGTGAATGGCCGCAATATGTCATCCATCAACCTCATGAAGGTTGCAGGAGCATTCGTCAACCTGAAAGGCATGACCAGTCATTTGAAAAGGCCTTCCTTGGCTTTGAAGGCAGTCTTCCACACATCAGAGAGTTCAATTGGTACCTGGTGATACCTAGACTTCAAGTCAATATTGCTGAAATATTTCGCCCCTTTGAGTTGGTCCAGAAGGTCATCAATCCGTGGGATCGGGTACCTATTCTGGACAGTGATCTTGTTCAACGCATGATAGTCAATACAGAGTCTCCACGTCCCATCCTTCTTCTGTACCAACATGATTGGGCACCCACAGGGTGATGAACTTTGTTGGATGTGACCTTTATACAATAGCTCCTGAATCTGCCTCTTGATTTTATCGTTCTCCAGAACAGAGCGCCGACAGATAGGTCCATTGGGTAGCGGCGCACCTGGGGTCAGATCAATCAGGTGCTTGACCTGATAGTGCAGAGGAACCCTTGTGGGTGAGGTGAAGATGTCCTCGTACTCCTCCACAATGTTGTCCATTTGTTGTTGTCATGTAGAGGAGCCTTGTCTAGAGGTCATGGCCACAGTCTTATTCTCGCCCTGGAGGCGGATCATCAGGAAAATGAATTTCTTGGTTTGGGAAATGAGCTTACTGCATTTTTTTGCAGTAACTAAAGAGATAGCGGGAGGAGGTGGTACCTCTAGTATCTTATACAACTTATTTCCTAAAGTAACAATAACAGCGTGAGGCTAAGACTCATACACCGCATGACGCTTCCACAAGTATGGTTGTCCTAATAATACATCAGAAAAATCAATAGGAGAAACATCACATAATACCTCATCCATGAAGGGCTTGATGCTATAGGGAAGGCGACACTGCTGGCTGACGCGGAGATCTCATCCTTAGTGAAGCCACCCGATGGTGTATGGATGTGGGTGAGCTGTGGTCGGCAAGCCCAACCACTTCACGGTGTCTGCTGAAATGAGGTTATTTGGGATTCTATTGTCAAAAATGAACTGTAATCGGGATCCCTTTACCCACATCTAGGAGTAGAAGAGACGTTCCTCCTCTTATGGATCTTCCGGTTCCTCCTTTTGGATCTTCATAGTGGCAACAGTGGCATTGGGCTCCGCATCAATAATCTGCTTCCCTTTTTCATTCCCCTTGTTAGGTTCTAATTCAGAGTCGGAGCATGCATCTAACTCTGAAGCCCTCATCTCAGCCACTAGCGACTAATTGGCCCGACACTCACTTGTGTTGTGAGTGGAGGTCTTATGGAACTCACACCACTTTCCCGTGTCCTTCTTTGGCTTTGCGGTGTTTTTCTTTGCTTGTAGCTTCGACAGGTTGTCTTGAGCTGCCATTCCTTGGCTCTGTCATTTTTTTTTCACTTTGGGAGCACCTTTCCCTTGCTTTTGATTCGCAGATCCAAAGTCTCGCTTCTTCTCTTTGAATTTCTGCTCAATCTTGGCAGCATACCGGTATGTCGTACCGAGTGAGGAGATGTTGAGGAACTCCATTTCCTCCTGAATGTATCTATGCAGAAAAGTACGATAATTTAGCAGCAAATGTTTCTATGAATCTTTGATACCCAACTTTGTGTGTAGGGTATGGAACATATTCATCAGCTCATGTACATCATTATCCCTTTGTTGTCGCAATGTGATCCATTGTATGTACTTGTCCTCATAGCTCCCCACAGGATAGTACTATTCCTTGATGGAATCTCGGAAAGAATTCCAAGTTGGTACGGCCAAGAATAGAGAGGGTTATGTCTGGTCCTTGTTCTCACAGTAGGTGTCCCACCAGTCCTTCACATGGGGTGTAGCTTTGAGGAGTGCAAAAATAATCTTCTCTCGGTCAAAAAGGTCATGAACCAAGAAATATCCTTCTAATAGATTCAACCACCTATCTACAACATGTGAATCTATTTGACCCTCAAATATGGGAATGTCAAATTTTACCTGTACCTTAAAAGGATTGACACCTCCAGAGTGGCTGCTGGATGCAGATGCATCGTCGGTGGGCAGTCGTTGAAGGATCTGGGCAAATTTATCCATCATCGCGTTCCTTTGTTTTTCGAGGGCCTCCTCGAGCAATATTTTGATAGGATCTCTTGCTCCCTTATCTTTGTTTTCATCCCCCATGGGTGTCCGTTGGGGTTTGCGAGGCTGATCTTGCGAAGGTTCCACCAGATCGAGCCCTAACTCCTTATACCCCGACCTCGTTCGGGACATGCAAATAAGGATCGAGAAAAAGCAAACCGCTCTTATACCGCTGATTCGAATTTATGCAGGAATGCAACAGAATAAACATATAACCATAAATACAAATATGCAGCAGAAAAATCACTTCATTTCGTTTATATCGAAGAACCAAAATTTTCTTACAGACATAATGGAAATAAACTAGCTAGGGCGCTGGTAGCTGTCCCTGAGAAGAGATGTGGTGGCTACAGGCCTCTGAGCTGAGTTACAATGAGGCTTGAGGGCCTATTTATTATTTATAAACAATGTAAAATCCTAAACAGCCAAAACCCTAACCCTAGGAGATGAAGCGCCAAACTATGGGCCCCGTTTAGGTAAATTGATGTTTCAACTTCCTGGGGACGTAACTTTGGCATACGATATCAGTTTGATATGTACCATACCTCGTTAGAAAGAACTATCCGAGGAATACAAATTTTGAGTCAGAAACATCAGTCCATGAACCCATGTTGCTCCTTTTTTTCCCAAAAAATGTTGTTTAGGGCCTCAAAACAGCTCCAGAAGTTCAGGACCCGAAAAAATGCTTAAAATAGTAAGTTGTGCCGAAACTGAAAAACTGAAAGAGACAATGGTGGGGCCCCAAGTGGAATAGGCAGGTGACCACCAATATC
The DNA here is from genome assembly GCA_034641835.2 of Pinus albicaulis. Lineage (NCBI taxonomy): Eukaryota > Viridiplantae > Streptophyta > Pinopsida > Pinales > Pinaceae > Pinus > Pinus albicaulis. The sequence goes on from CM076582.1 coordinate 1,561,865,661, forward strand.
CACCTAGATCATATGACCTTAGGAAGTTAGGGTTTTTAAGGCTCCATAATTTCATCTCAAATACCTAACCAAAGTAAAATCAGCGTAACTTTTGTTTCGGGCATCCGATTGGAAATATGTATGAAGTAGACAAAAGGGCACAAAATAGAGTTTACTTTTATCGATTTCAAAGCTGAAGGTCGAAACAATTACATGTGGCACACCGTACAAGTTATCTCTACTGAACCTATCCATAATTAGGTAATTGTGGGAGATCGTGCAAAAATTTATCTTGAAGAATCCAAATTAGGTCAGAATTGTGGAATTAGAAAGAAGACTCATATGGCTACTACAAGACCGAATTTTAAAGCTTTCGGATCCAAAATCATAGAGATACATTAGTTTCAATATCGAGCTCCTCAAAAGAAATAAAATAATGTGTAAATGTGGTATCATAGCAGGTCTTTGTAGATGTGAATTGCATGTTTGTATGCTAACCAGAAACAGACTATGAGGAGGTGAAGGGAAACTAAATTATTTTGATCCCGAAGTGATCCCGGAGGATCTAGAAAACCCGAGGAGCACTATGAATAAGATATACTCATGTTAAGCCTAGGTTGAGGATGTCTTTATTTTTAATTAAATGTGTTCATATATTTTTAAAATAGAAATTGAAAATGTTGTGATTATTTTCCTCAACAATTAAAAAATTTAATTTCTAATTTCATATTGAAGTTGATAGATTATTCTCATCCCCAAGGTTTTGGGGATAAGGCCCTTGAAAGTAGAGATTGAGATATTTCCTCCATAGAAATATCATGAGAAAATTTTAAGGGATATGAGAATTATTTCCTCCTTAAAATCAGAGATAAGGAGATACTTCCTCCTTTGTTTTGGGCTCTTAAGAGCTATATAATTCCATTCTTTGTACAGGGAAGGTAAGGAGAAATAGAGTAAGGTGAGATTTAGAGTTTTTGAAAAATTAATTTTAGAGCAAAGCTTGGATAGCTCATGAGTCTTTTAGAGTATGTATGTATAGTTGATAGTTATCAACTGGCCACCTTGATGTAAAAGTCAATTTACATTTATCTCTATTCAGAAATACAATAGATCGATTCGTCTTATTAGAGGCGAATCCAAAGAGGTAGCCCAGTGGAGGGGGTGAACTCCATTATCAATTGTGTTGTTCTCTTTCTTGTGAATGTTTGCTTATATTATTGAACATATTTTATTAAAGCATTCAATTAAATTATCTTTTTAATTAGTTTTCCATATACATGTTTTAAAGTTTCATCTGAGTCAGAACTAAAAGTTCAATTTCATATCAAGTTTGGTATCAAAGCCTATTAATTATCTATTTTAGTGGGTACATCTTCCAGTTTCAGCTCAGGCAAGAAGAAGAAGGAGAAGGTTAATTGTTTTGATTCAAAATGTCATCTTTTGATTCCTTTCTTCCACAAAATTGGAAAACTTTCTTAACTGTGCAAGAAATGGTGGAAGAAATGTACAAGGATTATGAGTTGTGTAACTAGATAAATGAATTGGAAGAGAGTAATTAAGCACTTCGAGAGGAGAATATCAAGCTGAGAAGATTGCTCGAAGCCAAAAATGACAAAGATGTTTTGAAAGAGACATTGAAGGATTATTTCTATCAGCCATGTGAGCAACGTAGTTCTCATGGAGCATCATCTTCTACTTCGTCATTGACAAAGAATCAAGAAAATAATCAAGTGTCCGAGGAGGTTCTAAGCATTTCATTTTCTATACCTTCTAATAATGATGTTAATGATGCATCGTTTCAAGATTTTGAAAATCATACCAAGGGGATTGGTATGAATTTTTTGACCAATATGGGATACGACGGAAGAGGCCTTGGAGCTAATGGTCAAGGCATTGTTAATCCTATTGAGGTGAAGAGACAACCTCATAAGGTAGGATTGGGCTATACAGAAATTGGAGTGACTTCCAAATCTACAGAAGAAAGAAAGTCAAATCATGGTGGTAATGGTGATGGAAAGCAGCCGTCATGAAGAGATGAGCAGTTCAAGTGAAGAGATAAATATTGTTCTCCTAATATAGGTTTGAAATCATTTCTGCCAAGGAATCAATGAGTGCATTTTTGCGTTCATTGTGGAAGAAATGGGCACCAGAAGGAGAATTGTTGGGATCTATATCGAGAGCTTCGACACAAGCAGAATAAACAGTTCTCGCATATATATCTTCCGAAGTTGCAGAAGGAACCTACAAAAAAAGTAAAAGAAAACAATATTCGTGATGAATCAAATCCAATCAAAGAAAAACCATTCACCTGGCTTGGTAAGCAATGGATATCGTTTATTCTTAAAAAATAAAAATAAAAATAAAAAAATATTCTCAAATTTGTTTCTGCATGAAAATTCTGTTGAAACTATGATATTATTGAGATAAATGTTTCAAACAAACAATATGAACTGCGATGATGAGATGGAACAAAGTCTCTTTCAAATTTGATCGTCAACAAATTGTAGGTTGTAATTCATGGTATCATTTTTTTTGTTTTTGAATAATTGATTCCTGAAGTTAATGAATGAAATTTTATTATGACTCTGCTGATGATATAATGACTCTGATGATTTCTATTTGCGAACGATGAGAACCAGAGCCATGAGCACGACGTACAACTTAATGGCTCTATAGGCATAAGGGCTGGAGAACAAGTTTTTTTTTCGAACCACTTGGATTTAGGAATGAGATACTGCATGCACGCTGGATAAAAATGGGAAATTCATTGGAACTTACAAGAATGCATATGTTGCGGAGAAATGGTGCTTGCTTCATCAAAAAATTACAGGACCAAAATAGTAGCTTTGCTGTTTAGCATTTCTATTAAAAATTGTTTAAGAGATCTATGCCATTAATTGAAATTTTAAAATTAAAGACTCGAAAAATGTTGTATAAATGGGTGAGAAGTTGATTAGCCTCTCAATGAATGTAATGACTACAAATGTGCTGGGATCTATGAATATGAACCACGCACAACAACACACTTTAAATCCGAAAACCCCACTTGGAGTGTGGTTGCCATCATCTCAACCCATCTATCCCTTGGCAATGGAAATGCCCTAACACCACTCCATCATTCCATGGCATTATCCGAATAACCTTAAATATGGTAGACAGAAACGCAAGTTATTCTGTTGAGTGGATTCTGGACCATTACAACCTGACTTATCCCATTTTGGGTAGTGTGGATTATTAGGAAAAGTGAACCCTGCGAAAGCACTGAATCTGGACGCCATTTGTGGTTCACATAGGTTATCATGGCTCCAAAATTTCGTCAACGGAAACAAAGATTTAGTGGCATGATCAATGGTATGTCTAGATACCAAAATCTACAAATGTTGAAGCCAATCCAAAAGGCAGGCCATGTCTATGAAGAAGAAGAATCGAATGCGTGAAATATGCTTCTATTGCTAAATTAATGGTAGAATATGGATCATATTGATCCGTATTTATGCAGGAATGCAAAAGAATAAACATATAACCATAAATACAGAGATGCAGCGGAAATAACACTTCATTTCATTAATATCAAAGAATTGAAATTTGCTTACAGACAATGGAAATAAAATTAGATAGGGCACTAGTAGCTATCTCTGAGAAGAGATGTGGTGGCCACAGGCCTATGAACTGAGTTACAATGAGGTTAGAGGGCCTATTTATTATTGAGAAACAATGGAGAATCCTAAACATCCAAAAACCTAACCCTAGGAGATGAAGCGCCAAAACTATGGGCCCCGTTTGGGTAAATTGGTGTTTCAACTTCCCAGGGACGTAACTTTGGCATACTATCTCTGTTTGACGCACATGATACATCATTACAAAGCTCCATCCGAGGACTAAAACTTTCACCATGAATATCATTCCAAAACGGAATGATATTTTTTGGAGGCACGATTCCCAAAAAATGTCGTTTAGGGCCTCAAAACGGCTCCGGAAGTTCAGGACCCGAAAAGCTGCTAAAAATAGTAAATTATGACGAAACTAAAAAACTGAAAGAGACAATGGTGGGGGCTGAAGTGGAATAGGTGGGTGGCCAAAAATATCCACCTGGATCATTCCTCCCACCTTAGGGAGAAATGGTCCCCATTGCGTTAAGTTCCTCCATGAGATGAGGAAATCTCTGCTGAACTTGGTCCTTGGTGAACCACTTTCCTTGGTGCAGGAGTTGGCCAGCTTTGACAACCCGATACAGTTGGATCTTCTGTTGGCGAGTGTTCTTGATTTGCATGTCCATGATACAATCTATGGTGGACTTTTCCATGCAGTCTGGGTTAAACTCTGTTGGTGTGAGTTGTTCTACAATGTCTAAGGTGTCCAGTAGAGGTGGGAAGTAAGGACGAAGGCGATCCACATCGAAGATTGGGTGCAGACCAAGGAATGGAGGAATACTAAGCTCGAAGGCATTGTTCGCTACAGCCTTGGTGACAGTGTACGGCTCGTATCGGAGTGGGCGAAGCTTGCGGTGGGGTCCAGTGAGGCGCTCCTTCTGCAAATGTAGCCATACTTTGTCACCCACCTTGAAGTTGTGTGGCACCCGGTGTTGATCATGGCACTGCTTGTATTTCGCATTGGCTCTATCCAATATATCATGAACCTGTTGGCGGATGTGTTGAATGCGCTCGATGAAGCTACTTTCTTTGCAACTTCAGACTGGACATGAGCTGAATCGGCCTGAGCAGCTGCAAATGGCATGGCTACGTCAATGGGACATAATGGTTGGAATCCCAAGTCGACTTGAAAGGGGCTATGGCCAATTGAACTGTGGAGAGCCGTGTTATAACTATTTTTTACATAGGGGAGGCTCTCGTCCCATGTGCGTGGATGATTTGAATTGTACATGCGCAGAATGTGTACAATCATTCTGTTGACGACCTCTGTCTGGCCATCTGTTTGGGGATGGAAAGCTATGGACTTGGTGAGATTTGTGTCCAACATTGACCAGAGGTTGGACCAAAATGTGCTGAGGAACCTGCTATCTCGATCTGATATGATAGACTGTGGGATCCCAAAGTGCACCCACACTCGTTCAAAGAAGAGTTTAGCAGTGGCTTCTGCTGTGATGTTCTCCTTACAGGCCGCCATAATGTCCATCTTCGAGAATCTGTCAACGACCACGAAAACATAGTCATTTCCATTCTTAGTAGAAGGCAGGCCCGACATGTAATCCATGGAGATGGATTCCCAAGGTTGACTAGGGGTAGGTAGTGGAGTATATAGGCCTTACTTCTTGATGGTCGGTTTGGCAATGGCATAAGCAGTGCAAGATATGATGTGCTTCTTGACATCCTTTTGAAGGTTCGGCCAATAGAAATACTTCTGTAGTACTCCTACTATTTTCTCGACCCCGAAATGCCCAATGACTCGACTGTAGTGTGCTTCGCATATCATCTTGGCACACTCGCTTAAAGGAACACAAAGGTGTCCCAGGTGACATAAAAGTGCATCTTGGAGGTGAAAATTGAACTTGCATACCCCCCAAGAGTGCCTTGTAAGTGTGGCTGAATTATGGGTCACTCTCATAGAGAAGCGGCCAATCAGAAGTCTCCTGCCCACAAGAGTTGAGCACGGTGGTGAGCGCCACGATCGGTGGTCGGCTGAGGCAGTCTGCAACATTATTGGTGCTACCCTTCTTGTACTTGATGTTCAAATGAAACTGTTGGAGATATGTGGACCACTTCTGATGGCGATCATTCTGCAACTTCCCTTGTGTCTGTATGAACTGCAGGGGCCGGTGGTCTGTGTGGATGATTGTTTCCTTCCCCAAAATGTAATGCTTCCATTGTCGACAGGCTTGCACAATGGAATAAATTTCTTTGTCATAGGTGGGATACTTGCGAACTGTCTCAGACAATGTCTCACTGTGATATGCCACTGGATGTCCCTGTTGAGTAAGAACTGCCCCAATAGCATAGTCGGAGGCATCTGTCTCGATCTCAAATGGTTGTTGCAAGTCTGGTAATGTGAGCACTGGGGCAGAACAGAGGCGATTTTTCAATTCTGTGAACGCCTTTTGTTGAGGTTCCGACCAAAAGAATTTTGCTCTCGCTCCTCCCTTGGTGACTTGACTCAAGGGCCAAGTGATATGAGAGAATCCCAACACGAATCTACGATAGAAATTAGCAAGACCCAGAAAGCTGCGAAGCTCTGTTATAGTGGTTGGGGCTGGCCAATCCCGAATGACTTGGATCTTGGCTGGATCCACATGCACCCCCTTTCATCAATAATGTATCCCAGATATTGAACCTGGGTCATGCCAAATGTGCACTTCTCCAAATTGGCACACAACTTGTGTTGCCGCAGTGTTTGGAGGACTTGTCGGATGTGGTGAAGGTGCTCTTCCCAAGTCTTGCTGAAGATCAGAATGTCATCCAAGTACACCACTACAAATGAGTTGGTGAATGGCCGCAAGATGTTGTCCATCATCCTCATGAAGGTTGCGAGAGCATTCGTCAACCCGAAAGGCATGAATAGACATTCAAAAAGGCCTTCCTTGGCTTTGAAGGTAGTCTTCCACACATCAGAGGGTTCAATTGGTACCTGTTGGTACCCAGACTTCAAGTCAATCTTGCTGAAATATTTTTCACCTTTGAGTTGGTCCAGAAGGTCATCAATCCATGGGATTGGGTACCTATTCCGGACAGTGATCTTGTTCAGTGCCCGATAGTCAATACAGAGTCTCCATGTCCCATCCTTCTTCTGTACCAACCCAATCGGGCTCCCACAGGGCGATGAAGTTGGTCCGATGTGACCTTTCTACAACAGCTCCTGAATCTGCCTCTTGATTTCATCATTCTCCAGAACCGAGCGCCGATAGATCGGTCCATTGGGTAGCGGTGCACCTGGGGTCAGATCAATTGGGTGCTTGACCTGATAGTGCAGAGGAACCCCTATGGGTGAGGTGAAGATGTCCCCGTACTCCTCCACAACCTTATCCATTTGTTGTTGTTGTGCAGAGGAGCCCTGTCTGGAGGTCGTGGCCACAGTCTTCTTCTTGCCTTAGGGGCGGATCATCAGGAAAACGAATTTCCTGGTTTGGGAAATGAGCTTGCTGCATTGTTTTGCACTAACCAAAGAGATAGCCGTAGGAGGTGGCACCTCTAGTATCCTGTACAAATTATTTCCCAAAGTAACAATGACAGCACGAGGTCGAGACTCATACACAGCATGGCGCTTCCACAAGTATGGTTGTCCTAATAATACATTAGAAACATCAATAGGAGCAACATCACATAATACCTCATCCATGAAGGGCTTGATGCTATAGGGAAGGCGGCACTGCTGGCTGACGCAGAGATCTCGTCCTTGGTGAAGCCACCCGATGTTGTATGGATGTGGGTGAGCTGTTGTCAGAAAACCCAACCGCTTCACGGCGTCTATTGAAATGAGGTTCTTTTGGATCCCATTGTCTACAATGAACTGTACAGCAGAGCCCTTTACCCACATCTGGGAGTGGAAGAGACGTTCCTCCTCCTCTGGATCTTCCGGTTCCTCCTTCTGGATCTTTGTAGTGGCAACAGTGGCATTAGGCTCTGCATCAATAATCTGTTTCCCTTTTTCATTCCCCTTTTCAGGTTCTAATTCAGAGTCGGAGCATGCATCTGATTCAGAATCCCTCATCTCGGCCACTAGCGACTGTTTGGCCCAACACTCACTTGTGTTGTGAGTGGAGCTCTTATGGAACTCACACCACTTTCCCGTGTCCTTCTTTGGCTTTATGGTGCTGTTCTTTTCTTGTGGCTTGGACGGGTTATCTTTAGCCGCCATGCCTTGGCTCTGTCCTTTCTTCTGCGGTTTGGAAGCACCTTTCCCTTGCCTTTGATTCGCAGATCCAAAGTCTCGCTTCTTCTGTTTGAATTTATGCTCAATCTTGGCAGCATACCGGTATGCCGTACCAAGAGAGGAGATGTCGAGGAACTCCATTTCCTCATTAATGTATCTGTGCAGATAGATGCGATACTTTAGCACCAAAATTTCCTCTGAATCTTTGATACCCAACTTTGTGTGTAGGGTATGGAACAGATTCGTCAGCTCATGTACATCTTGATCCCTTTGTTGTCGCAGCGTGGTCCATTGTATGTACTTGTCCTCATAGCTCCCCATGGGATAGTACTGTTCCTTGACGGCATCTCGGAAATAATTCCAAGTTGGTACGGCCAAGAACACAGAGGGTTCTGTCTGGTCCTTGTTCTCACGGTAGGTTTCCCACGAGTCCTTAACATGGGGGGTAGCTTTGAGGAGTGCAAAAATAATCTTCTCCCGGTCTGAAAAGTCATGAACAGAGAAATATTATTCTAATAGATTCAACCATCTATCTACGCCATCTACGTCTATTTGACCCTCAAATATGGGAATGTCAAAATTTACTTGTACCTTAAAAGGAGTCGCACCTTCAGAGTGGCTGCTGGATGCAGATGCGCCGCTGGTGGGCAGCCATTGAAGGATCTGAACAAAGTTATCCATCATCGCGTTCCTTTGTTTTTCGAGGGCCTCCTCGAGCAATATTTTGATAGGATCTCCTACTCCCTGATATTTCTTTTCGTCCCCCATGGGAGTTCGTCGAGGTTTGTGAGGCTGATCTTGCAAAGGTTCCACCAGATCATGCCCTAGCTCCTTATACCCCGACCTCGTTGGGGACTTGCAAAGAAGGATCGAGAAAAAGCAGACTTCTCTGATACCACTGATCCGGATTTATGAAGGAACACAACAGAATAAACATATAACCATAAATACAAATATGCAGTGGAAATAACACTTCATTTCATTAATATCAAAGAACTGAAATTTTCTTAGAGACAATGGAAATAAAACTAGCTAGGGCGCTGGTAGCTATCTCTGAGAAGATATGTGGCGGCTACAGGCCTCTGAACTGAGTTAAAATGAGGCTCGAGGGACTATTTATTATTGAGAAATAATGGAGAATCCTAAACATCCAAAAACCTAACACTAGGAGATGAAGCACCAAAACTATGGGCCCCATTTGGGTAAATTGGTGTTTCAACTTCCCAGGGACGTAACTTTGGCATACTATCTCCGTTTGACACACATGATACATCATTAGAAATCTCTATCTAAGGACTACAACTTTCGCCATGAATATAATTCCAGAACAGAATGATATTTGCTGGAGGCGCGATGCCCAAAAAACGTCGTTTAGGGCCTCAAAACGGCTCCGGAAGTTCAGGACCCGAAAAGCTGCTAAAGATAGTAAATTATGCCGAAACTGAAAAACTGAAAGAGAAAATGGTGGGGGCCCAAGTGGAATAGGTGGGTGGCCACCAATATCCACCTGGATCACAGATGCAAAAAATAGCTACGGAAATAGTTATACAACTATTGTTGTCTTTGTTCTCAGTGAGGATATGAGGTGATTGTCCTCATATTATCTTATGTGGATCCGAGCTTCTGTAGATCCATTTTAGGTTTTGTAATGGCTAACATCGGCAATAAAATTCCAATGATGGGAGGGATCCAAAGACCAATATTGTGTGTACACTGGGCCGTGCATCTAAGAGTGTTGTGATGATTGAAAAGGTCTTGGGATGAATGTTGTCTGATTCAACTTCTCTCATTGTTCACATGAGTATTACCAGGAGATGCTTGATAATCTTCGGACCATGATGCACAATACGTAGATAATGTGTGCTAAGATTCGAACTATATTTTTGGATGGTCTCGTGGCTCAAACTGTAAGCTCAAAGAGTCCGCCGACAATTATTCGTAGATTACAATGAAATTGCTGAGCTTTTTGATCATGCAGCACGTAGGTTTTAACGTTTTGTATAATTTTATATAGAATGGTTTGTAAGCCATCATCATCATGCTAAGCCATCAAGTGTTGTGTTCTCCGTTTAAGACAACAGTATTCTCTGCAATAGTAGGAAGGAACAGAGAAGTACTGGGAAAACGGGGATTTGCAAACAATACTCCAGTTAGTGCTACTGATGCCACACACCAATGCTTCACAGAGTCATGGAGAAAGGTGGCACCCAATATGGAGCCTCAAAATACCCCATTTTCATTCATGAAGGCATGCCCTGTGGTTCCTGTATCGATTCTCCCCAATATTTCCGTTAACTTCATCTTGTCCTACCAATATGAATTGACCTCTAAGGATGTAGACATGGTAATCATACTTGCTACAAATGGACAAATGGGTATATTTATAGTACATGTTTCAACTATTTCTAAACTCAAACTTGGTCTAAGTATTTGTTAGTAGCAGATTTGTGTTTATCCTTGCAAACTCATACACTAATATCATTAAGGTTGAAGCTGTTCCATTGGATAGGATTGATCGTGAACAAGTCGAGAAATGATTGACACTATAATATTCCCCATTAGTCACGAGCTAATTGGAATATTCCATTTTTCTTTATTACTTTTTTTAAAGGATAAAATAGAAAAGGAGGTCTATAATATTCCTTAGTAATGAATAAATCAATGGCAAATGTGAAAAGGATAAATCTTGGTTGTTAAATCAAGCACCCTTAGGTGTGAAAGGGGCTAGAACATTTTGAATGGGTCAACCTTGACCAAATCTACAGCATTGTCATGGAGGAGTGCCCATCAATGAAAGATGGTGCAATTTTTTATGGAGGTACCTTGTGTGAAAGAAGTAATCTCATTGGAAGTGGTTTAGGGTTTGCAAGCTCTTGTCTTATACAATGAAGGGGATGGAAACATTATAAGGTTTTTGATGTATATGATATTTTCTAAATATATGGTATGTTTAGACATATATCTTTCTCTTGTTGTTTAGTTGAGATTGAATGTTATTTAGCACTGCATGTTCTTGATCAGGAATCCCACCTCTTCCCATTGAATAGCTCTTCGGAGAGTTTCTATTGCATTTTCCACTATCTCGCTTAGGGCCAAACTTCTTATTTCAACTACAGCACATATCTTGTTCACGGTTTGGTTTTTTTTTCAAGCTGTAGCAAGTGGAGACTAGATCTTTTATATCTAGGTTAGTTAAGTGCTCCTTTTCAATGGAGGAGGTTTCTACTACATTGGGAGGATAGTATTGAAGGATTTGGAGCTCATTTTTAGATCTTGGCATTAGGCCAACCTTATTTTTATCCCTCGCAATTTACTTCCAGATTTGCGTTATTTCTATAGGAGGAGTTGGAGGGTGGTTCAACACACCATTTCGAAAGATGATTTTCTAGTGTTGGGGATCTGCCCTTCCCTTTGAAGATCTATTGGAGGAGGCTATTATATTGTTCATATCAAATTATACACACTTTCCAGATCTATATTTTTTAGTAGATCTGTAGTCTTAGATCTCATATCTACGTCTTATACTTGGTGTTTTGCTGAAAACCCCAAGGGGGTTGTATAGAGGAGCTTGTATAGTGCATGGATCTAATATAGATCTAGATTTTGAGGCACATATTTTCTCTAGATCTGATGTATAATTTAATATTGTTGCAGAGCCAATAAAATAATTCTATAAGGGTTTTCCAGCTTTTATATATGGTTGCAGCACCTCATATTGATGGATTTTCTTCACTTGAGACTTTCTTTTCTTGTTATGCATCTTATGGGCCATATCTTACACACATTTTTCTGTTGTAATAAAATATGAAAGGTCTCCATGTTTTCATCTTACTATTTAAATGATGATTTTCATTATTATTCCAACATTTTGCATTATATTCCTACTTTTCCCATTTGGGAATATTACGGTGGTATCAGAGCTTTGATTTTGGCTCAGCCTGTGTACTTCAGCCGTTATGTCATCTAAGGAGGCTTCTCATAGGAATGAGAATATCTACAGAAGAGATAAAGGAAAAAAATTATTATTAGGAGGGAAAGAGTTATCAAAGATTCTTCTTCAATCTCTGCAATGCATTAGCAAAGACATCAAAGAGATGAGCAGGGAAAGACATGGAGATCCCTCAACAAGATTTTTACATGAGGAAAGCTCCAATTCTTCATACTATGGGTGTGAGTATTCAGCCACACCATAAAATTTACAACTCTCTACCATAGCAAGTGAGATGGAGGAAAGAGATGTGCCAAAGAAGGGAACTCTTGGTGATTATATGCAAGAGTATAAATCCCAATCTAAGAGGTTCAAAGATTACCTAAACTTCCAAGGGTTTTGCAAGATCAAGGAGGATGAAAGACCTAGCAACCATAACAGAAGCACAAGTTTCAAGAAGCATGATGAGGGTATATTATTTCTATCTACTTTTGATGTGTCACCTAAATGTTCAGCTAGGGCTTGGGTGGAACATTTGGACACCTATTTGCAGCAATAGGAAGCTGCAGAAGAAGAGGCCATTAGAGTTACAGTGCTGCATCTTGAAGGTAAGGCTTATGATTTGTGTATATTTGAATCCTTTTCATTAAGAAATGGAAATATATCTACTTATGCAAGGTTCACTAGGGAGGTAGTGGAAATATTTGATGAAAAACACTCTGAAACATCTTTGGTTGAGCTAGTCAAGCCAAAACAATCAAAGCCTTTGCATGGGTTGAAGGGATCTATAAACACAACTCCATTTCAGAAAAATATTAAGCGAAATGAAATTTTGCATAATATCTTGCTAGAGGAAAGATCCTCACTTCATGGAGAGCACTCTACTAAAAAATGGGACATGGAGGTCTATTTTTCAAAAAAGGATCCTCTTATTGATGATAAGGCAACTTCAATTCATGATGAAGAGGAAGAGAAGGCTGAAGGTAACAATGCTGTCACATTAGGATCATATCTAGTACCTCATAAAGAGGAAGATGGAGCCCTTGCTCCAATGAGAGGAGTTCTTGTATGTTCACAAGAAGTTCCAAAGAATCTCACAATCGGAAATCATAACACATTCCATGAGAAGCATGGTCCATCATTAATATATTGTGAGACCTTGAAGATAAAAGGAGAAGATAGGAAGGATGATTAGCATCATATGATTGGGAGCACACACCCTTACCAATTTCAGAAGCATGATGTAAAAATGAGCTAGACTAGTTCATGCAGTAGAAGCAGGGATATTATGAACCCATCTATTATGCACATGAGAATGATCCATGAGACATCATTATCTAGTGGTAAACCCCCTGGGAGACCACCTGATTCAGATTTGATGAAAGATGTTTTACATCCTGACGCTCCTTTCATAGTTCTAGGAAGGATGGGAGCATTAGAAGACCAAAATATAGTGATGAGAGGCGTGAGTAAGCTCAAGAAGGAGGGAGATATTCTTCCACTATCACCATTGTCCACTCTCTCATATCATACTACACTAAGAGGAAATGTTGCAAGTTTGGGGGGTGACACCATCATGGGGCAAGGAGACCATTCCTTGGCTATGGATACTCAGAAGATGATCTCACTTAGAGAGAAATATTCCATACCTGGTAGAAGATGGAGGCCACACATGCATGCTTTGATTAAACCAAGGAGGTATTGGATAGATGATAGCCTCCCAAGGGAGACTAAGTTTGAAAAGGCTCAATCCTTACTTGAGCATGTGCATATGCAAGGAGGGCAGCAAGGAGGGAATAACAACCTCCCATCATATACCTTAAATGGCATGGGAGATGTCAAGGAGGAGATCAGACATATGAAAACCATTCTTGTTGATAGATCATCAGTGCAATAATTATGGCAGATTGATCCATATTGGAAATCCCAACTATTGGTGGATTATTCCAAGCATATTTTCACTCGCATGATACTTGATGACCAGATATATGAAGAGGGATATTCAGTATAATAAGGAGTCATCTATTATCATGGTAGGATATTCTTATCTAGAGCCTCCAAGCTTAAGGAGAAGATACTACAAAGAGCTTATGAAGAGTTCTTTTTCAGCCACACCTATTCCATGAGATTATACAACATCATCATGAGGAGATATACTTGGGAGGAACTTGAAGGAGAACTACATCAGCATTTTTAAAGATGCATGAACCATGCAGAGTTGGGACAACAACATAACTCTATAGAGGAGTTAATTCAGCCATCTCTTTCTCTTTTTAAGGAAGGAGATAGATCTATGCACCACTCCATTTTTTTAAGGAGGAATTTTGGTGAAAAATATGCTCATGTAAATAATGTTTCATTTGATTATTATTTGCATTATTTCACCATGTATATTTTGGCCATAACTCCAAGAAGGATTACTATACCTTATAAAATTCATGGCCAGCTTTGGGCATCAAAAATATCTGAACATGGCCACTCCCTTGGAGGACAAAGGGAGATTTTTTTTCATGATGGGTGCAATCCTAAGGCACCAAATATATCTCACACTTTTAGCCATAGTGAGATGACTTGGAAAACAAGTAAGTGGTGGGAAAAACACTTACCACATCATGATCTGATGCAATCAGGAGATGTACTCCATTGATTCCACATGTGGGACTATGACCCACCTCCATATGCATAAATTTATGTTTATATGTATGTAATTTTGATCCCATACATTGATGATGTACTTGTGCCTTTTATGGGAATATATGGAGGGAGGATGGGAGGTATGTGTGTGCCCTATGGGATGGAGATTGTCCATGTACATTATGCTACATGTTTCAGGGAGAACATTGGGCAAACCATGTTTGTTTAACTTGATATATTGTCTCCTTATGGGATGGATTATTTACATCTCATGAGAACTTTGTAGGAGAAATTCATGGAGGGATGGTTTAGTGAACACTTAGCATATGGAGGAAGCTTATCACATGTTGGTGTAACCAATGGAGGAGGAGAAGAGTTGTAGCACTCACTTTGTTAGTTTCTTGAGGAAAAGAATCATTTCGGAAGGGAGGACTGTAATATTCCCAATTAGTCACCAGCTAATTCGAATATTCAATTTTGTTTTATTACTTTGTTTAAAGAATAAAAGAGCAGATGAGTTCTATAATACTCCTTAGTAATGAATAAATCAATGCCAAATGTGAAAAGGATAAATCTTGGCTGTTAAATCAAGCACCCTTAGGTGTGAAAGGGGTTGGAACATTTTTACTGGGTCAACCTTGACCAAATCTACAACGTTATCATGGAGGCATGACCATCAATGAAAGACATCACAGTTTTAGATGGAGGTACCTTGTGTGAAAGAAGTAATCTCATTGGAAGTGGTTTAGGGTTTGCAAGCTCTTGCCTTATAAAAGGAAGGAGATGGAAACATTAGAAGTTTGTTGATGGATATGATATTTTCTAAATATATGGTCTGTTTATACATATATCTTTCACTTGCTGTTTAGCTGAGATTGAATGTTGTTTAGCATTGGGTGTTCCTGATTGGGAATCCCACCTCTTCCCATTGAGTAGCTCATGCGAGATTTTTTATTGCATTGTCCACTATTTGTCTTAGGGCCAAGATTGTTATTTCAACTACAATGCAGATCCTATTGAGGGTTTGGTTGATTTTGCAAGCTATAGAAAGCAGAGACTATATCTTTCAGATCTAGGCCATTTCACTGCTCCTTTTTAGTGGAGGAAGTTTCTACTTCATTGGGAGGATAATATTGAAGGTTTTGGAGCTCATTTTCAGATCTTGGCATAAGGACAACCTTATTTTGATCCCTATAGTGTAGTTTACTTCCAGATCTACGTTATTTATGTAGGAGGAGTTGCAGGGTGGTTCAACACACCATTTGGAGAGCTGATTTTCTAGTGTTGGGGATCTGCCCTTCACTTTGAAGATATATTGGAGGAGGCTATTATATTTTTCATATCAGATTAGCCACACTTTCCATATCTGTATTTTTCAGTAGATCTGCAGTCTTAGATCTCAAATCTACATCTTGTACTTGGTATTTTTCTGAAAACCCCAAGAGGGTTGTATAGAGGAGCTTGTATAGTGCATGGATCTGATATAGGTATAACTTTGGAGGAACATATTTACCCTAGATTTGATATATAATCTACTATTGTTGCAGAGCCAATAAAATAACGCTGTAAGGTTTTTCTATCTTTTATATATGGTTGTAGCACCTCATATTGAGGGATTTTCTTCATCGGATACTTTCTTTTCTTTTTATGCATCTTATGGGCCATATCTTACACATATTTTGTTGTTTTAATAACATATGAAAGGTCTCCATACTGGCCTGTTACTTTTTCAATGATGATCTGCATTATTATTCTAACATTCTGCATTGTATTCCTACTTTTCCCATTAGGGAATATTATGGAATATCCACACAATATGCACTTGATCTGGGGAAATCATGAGGCTGAAGATATAAATGCACTTTTGGATTTCGAATTGAGTGCATTGAGAACATGGGTGAAAGGAATGGAACATGGTGCATGCCTAGTCTTTTAAATGCTGATATAGTTGTTTTCTATAAGGGCTCTTAAAGGAAAAGTGGCCACAGGATTTGGCGCAGATGAAAATGGAAATGTACAGGGAACTAGAGGGATATATTGTTGTTTTTAGTGTTGGAGCAATGAGCTTAGGGAAGCAATTGTTTATTGTATGAATTATACGACACAAAAGTTCGATCTTCACAATGGTTTCCAAATTCAGGATGGGCTATGGTAGCTCAATTTGTAGGTAGCTGGATTAATGGTATGGGCTCTTGACATTGATTTTATAGACATTGAAAGTTGTTTCCAGTATGATTCTAGCATAACAAAAATTCAATTTCATCTTTCTGTTTGGTTAATATTTGATGCAACATGCAAAGCTTGTTATGAAGGGAGAATCAATGCGGAAGTTAAGCATCGATTCCAGCAAGGTAGCATGAAATATTACATCAAATACAAACAAAATTGTTCCCAAAATTCAAAGCAACAATTGACTTGATTCAGAATCGACTTCAATTTTTAAAAAATACTTTTATAGGACTAAAAGTTTTTTTTTAATGGGGAGGTTTGGTCCAGGAGGTTATAGACAACTCGAGGAGCACTATGAAGAATATATACACATGTTAAGCCTAGGTTGAGGATGTATTTATTTTTTATTAAATGTTCTCATATATTTGTAAAATAGAAATTGAAAATTTTGAGAGGATTTTCCTCAACAATTCAAAAATTCAATTTCTAATCTCACATTGAAGTTGATAGATTGTTCCCATCCCAAAAGGTTTTAGAGATAAGGCACTTGAAAGTAGAGATTGAGATATTTTCTGCATAGAAATCTCATGAGAAAATTTTGAGGGATATGATAATTATTTCCTCCTTAAAATCAGAGATAAGGAGATATTTCTTCCTTACTTTTGGGCTCTTAAAAGCTATATAGTTCCATTCTATGTACAGGAAAGGTAAGGAGAAAGAGAGTAAGGAGAGATTTGGAGTGCTTGAAAAAGTGATTTTTGAGAAGAGCTTGGACAGCTCATGAGTATTTAAGAGTATGGATGTATTTATGAGATTTCTCAGCTAACCACCTTGATGTAAAATTCAATGTACATTTTTCTCTATTCAGAAAGATAATAGATCGATTCGTCCTATTGGAGGCAAATCCATAGAGGTAGCCCAGTGGAGGGGGTGAGCTCTATTATTTGTGTTTTTATCTTTCTTGTAAATTTTTGCTTATGCTATGGAACATATTTTATTAAAGCATTCAATTAAATGGATTTTTTAATTATTTTTCTATATACATGTTTTAAATTTTAATCTGAGTTAGAAATAAAAGTTCAATTTTAGATGACGAAGCAGGACATGCACATAAAAGAATAAACATGGATGACAATGGTAAAAATGAGGAGGAGCTAAATTTATGCAAAATGTTCTACACTATGGAAGATTGAGTCGAGAATCTGTTCTCAAGGCTTGAGAAACTAGAAAGTGCAGGAGAAAATGCTCTAGAAGGACAAGGTTCAAAACGCGGAGATGATGGAGGGGATCCACCTCCTTCTCCTTCCGCGAGTGGAAATTCCTCTTCTTCTTCTCACCATCATCATAGTAATTAAGGAAATACATCTAAGAAACCTTTCTTTAAATTAGATGTCAAATTTTATCTTCCCATGTATAATGGTGAAAGTAATGTGTAAAAGCTTAACAACTGGATTAGGCATATTGAATTCTACTGGAGGATTCAATAGATAAAGGAGGAAGATGCAAAGATCCAGTTGGCTTCTCTTTGGTTGAACGACACTGCTCTTGTCTGGTGGGAGATAAAATTGCAAGGCAACCAAAATTTGGGTAACCTTCTCTCCTCATGGTCAAATTTTGTTTATGCATTGAGAAACCAATTTTACCCTTTTGGATATAATCAAAAGGCATTAATTGAATGGCAACACCTAAGGCAAGGTAGAGGTAAAAATGTATAAGACTTTAGTGAAGAATTTAGAAAACAAGCATTGAATTTAGGCATTCTATTAGATTCACCAGAGATTGTAACCAAGTATATTGGTTCTCTGCATAATTAGAGAAGAAGTTCATCATTATTGTTTGAGCCTCCTACCATCGATGAGGCCAGTGTGAAAATCCATGATCAGAGAGACCACCCAATGTGAAAAGCCTTCACACCCGCCCATGACTCCAAACAACCCCCATATATATATGTGAATGGATATAGGGTCGGGTTGGGCCGCATAGTGTGGACCCGCCCACCCCTCCCGTGCTAAAATAAAAAAATAAACGTTGGTTGTTTTGAAACAAAAAAAAAACATAGGTTATATTTGGAGGGGGGTGGGTTATGACCACTCAACCCCCTCTCCACCATTTTGGTTTTTTGCCAACCGCACTAGTGGAGGTGCCTTGTTCACTCCATTGACCTATGAATATAAGAACCTTAGTTCGCACAGTGCACCCAGGCAGATAAGGAGCAGCACAGAACACAAGGCATGTGGAACCATGAGCACTTTGTAGGAGGTGGGGCAGAACATGAATTGATCTCATTTCAAGAGGGCCTCGATTTTCCCGATGTCAAAATAAGGAAAATTTTATATTGATTCTGCACCTCTCGGTGACACGAGTTCAACGGTGATGTTTGTTTCTTCATAAAAGGTCTCCGATTTTTGGGAACTTTCAACTATGGAGGTATAAGAGTGTAATTTTGCATTGATTCTTATACTTTCATTTTATTTTCCACTTAATGAAAGAGGGCCTCTCCACTGATTGAGTAGGTACTGGAGATGTAGTCCCTTCTGGATGAACTCCGATATCAATTTATTGTCTCTTTGCAAGATTTTATGTGCTTCTCTCTTCTTATTTTCATGCCTTTTAACTTTCATGGTTCAGATGAAATTTTACATGTAATTCTTTAATCCATCTCAAATAAAAAGATCTTGGATAAAAATGCTTTTAAAAATTTGCATAAATTTTGTTTGAAAAATTAGTTTGAAGTGATTCGAAGGGGAAATTTGAGCATTGATATCAATATTGGGTTCTAAAATGCCTCACAAAAATAACTCCATGCCCATTAGGCCCTCAAAAAACTATACCATGACACACATGAAGAGGAGGAAATGCAACATGATATATCAAAATTACGGGACCAAGTGCAACAAATTTTGCTCTCACAAAGAGAAACCAAAGAAGAACTAAAAGGTGACATGAATAGTTTAAAATAATACATGGATGGGTTTAGGAATGGCATGGAAGGTATAGAAGAAAAAAATAAAGGCAACATGTTATATTTGAATACATACATGGAAGGTGTGAACGAATGTTTGACAAAGTTTCTACAAGACAAGCTTCCTAATTGGGAAAAGGTAGTAGAGGAAACTCATGATGAGAACAAAATAAATGTTAATAATGTTTTCATAGACTCTAACTTTGGATTGAAGACCCACCATATTCCAAATATTAACATGAGGAATTTTGATGGCAAGGATCCCATAACATGGATACTACAAATGAAGCAATATTTTGATCTACATAATGTGAAAAATGAACAAAAGGTAAGCATTGCAAATTTATATTTAGAACCAAATACATTTATATGGTATCGATGGATTTTATCTCATAAAAAAACATTCACTTGTTCAATTTTTACAGAGGAAATGATAACACATTATCATGATAAAAAGAGCAACACATTCTTTAGGCAATTGATAAATCTCAAACAAAAGGGTTCAATGGTGGAGCACATTGAGGACTTCCAAAAATTAAATATAAGGGTAACTAAAATTCCATAGGAACACAAGATTTATGCTTTGATATGGACTTTAGAGGATAAAAACCAACATGAGGTTCTCCTTTGGGAACATGATTCATTCGAGAAGGCATTCAAGTTGGAAAGAAAAATTGAAATAAAAATTATGGCAATGAGGAAGCCTACCACTCACAACTATGAATATTAAAGTGTTGATATGCATAGACTTCTACAACCCAAAGGATGACACCACAAAAATTAGGAGAAAAAAAGAGAAAAAGGGCTATGCTACAATTGTGCTATAAAATATAGTAAAGGCCATGATTTTGCTGAGAAGAAATTGTTTTACATAGGTTGTGAAGAGGAGGAAGAAAATGAACAAGAATCTTCAAAAGAAGAGGATACACACTAGGAACCAACCGTAGAGAAAGAAGAAATGAATCTGACCATATATTGTAATCCGTTGGAAAGAAATAGCACTCCTAAAACTCTCAATATATAAAGACATATCAAGAATGAAAATCCAATACTGTTGATTGATTTACGTAGCATCCATAATTTTATTCATTGTAAGATAGCCAAGGAATTAAATTGCTTCTTATAACCAACAGCAAAGTACCAAATGATGGTTGTGAATGGAGGAATTATAAATTTATCTGGAAAGTACCATAATATTAATATAATCATCAGGTAATATTTATTGAATATTCAAATTCTCTCCATTCCAATGGGTGCTCTTGGTGTTGCACTAGAATTCCAATGGTTATAATATTTGGGGACAATAGATTTTAATTTTGAAGAACTTTTCTTGAAATTTGTTTGGGAAGGAAAGTAAGTTTAATTAAGGGGTATCACAGGGAATATGGGAAAGGTAATCAGCTCTAATGTCATGAAAAAGATTATGAAGAAAGAAAATCAAGGCGTACTTTCATAATTATTCCCACTAGAGGTTCAAACATAAAAATTGTTTATTTATCGAGATCTCCAAAATGTCTTGGAAAATCATTGCAGGGTGTTTGAAACTCCTAAATTACTCCCAGATATTCATGGTCATGATAATTATATTCATTTGATTCTCGTAATATTTCCTCCAAACAACAGGCCTTACAGGTATCTTTATGGCCAAAAGAGTGAGATTGAACGTATGGTGCAGAAATGCTAAAGGCTCAATTTTTTTTTTCTCTTCTCAAATAGTATTGGTGCACAAGAAGGATGGATCATGACATATGTGTCTTTATTATAGGGAGCTCAACAAGCTCACTATTAAAGATAAATTTCTCGTCCCCTCCATTCGTGAATTATTGGATGAATTACATGGATCAATTTAGTTCACCAAGCTAGATCTTCATTTTGGATATCATCAAATTAGAGTGAAGACTGAACACATTCTGAAAAAAAACATTCAAAACTCATGAAGATCATTATGAATTTTTTTCATGCCTCTTGGCCTTACTAATGCACCTTCCACATTTCAATGTTTGACAAATTCCATTTTCCAGCCCTTCATTAGAAAATATGTGTTACTATTTTTTGATGATATAGTAATCTACAACAAGTATTGTAAGGATCATGTTCAACATGTTGACATGGTGCTTAAACTATTTAAGGAGAAACAATTATATGAAAAGGCCTCCAAATATTTCTTTTGAGAATAAGAAGTGGAATATTTGGGTCATATTGTATCTCATGAGGGTGTTAAGGTAGACAATAATAAAATTAAATCCATTAAGGAATGGAAAATACCGACAACCGTAAAGCATATTCAAGGATATCTGGGGCTAAAATGGTATTACCACAAGTTTGTTAAGAATTATGGGAGAATATTGACACCTCTGACATCATTACTAAACACAGTTTCATTTTCTTGGACTCCAGAAGCAACTAATTCCTTTGAATATCTTAAAGAGGCAATGTGCCAAACACCTGTCTTAGCTACGTCACACTTAAAAAAAAAATTATTTTGGAATGTAATTCCTTACGAAATTGCATTGTTCTAGTTTTAATGCAAGAAGGAAGACCCATTGGTTTTGAAAGTCGTCCAATCAAAGGAAAGTATTTACATAAACCTATTTATGAGAAGGAAATGTTGGAAATTCTACATGCACTAAAGCAATGTCGAAATTGCCTAATGGGAATACACTTCAAGGTAAAAATATTTCATGATAGTCTTAAATAATTTTTGGAACAAATATTATCTTTAGAAGAGCATGAAAAATGGGTGAGAAAGATGTTGGGTTATGAATTTGAAGTCATCTTCATAAAAGAGAACAAAAATGTTGTTGCGGATGTACTCTCAAGAAAGGATGAGGATGTGGAAGGATTTATTTCTGTCATTTCTATTATCCAACTTGAGTGGATAACCAAAGCAAGGGATTAATGGAAAAATGATGAAGAGTTGTGGACATCCATTGAGAATTTGCAGTAGGATCCCAGTACATCTGAAACATTTAGTTGGAAAAATGATACATTATGGTACAAATATAGCTTATATCTTTGTAAGAATTCCCAAATCAAACAAAATATACTTTTGGAATTCCACACCTCTCGCTTAGGAGGAAACTAAAGATTTTTAAAAACTTACCACGGGGTCAAGAAGGAATTTTTTGGATGGCCTTAAATACGATATTAAAAATTTTGTGGCAGAATGTTTGGTTTTCCAACAACATAAAGTTCAGACAATTAAGATCCCATGTTTGTTACAAACTTTATCCATTCCAATTCAGCATTGGGATGAGGCTTGAATGGATTTTATCACAATTTTACCGAAGTCCGAAGGAAATGTTGTCATCAAGGTGGTAGTTGATAGAATGACCAAGTATACACACTATTGTGCATTATCTCATCCATTTAAACCTAGTACATTTGCTACTTTATTTATGGAAACAATTAAAAAGGTACATGGAAACCCAAATATTACTGTAAGCGATAGAGATCCCATTTTTATAGGAAATTTTTTTATGGAACTATTTTCCTGTTTGGGTTTTCAATTAGCTCATAGCTCATCATATCATCCTCAATCTGATTGGAAAGCTAAGATAGTGAACAAATTTTTGTAAGGGAATCTTTGTTTCTTTGTATATAATAAATAAACACAATGGTTCAAGTGGTTACCTCTGGTTGAATGGTGGCATAACACTTCCTTCCATACTACAACAAAAAATGACCCATTTATGGAACTTTATGGATATCATCCATCGTCCATCAGATCATATTTTTATATAATAAACAAACACAATGGGTAAAGTGGTTAACTTTGGTTGAATGGTGGCATAACACTTCCTTCCATACTACAACAAAAAATGACCCCATTTATGGCACTTTATGGATATCATCCATCGTCCATCACATCATCTTTAAGAGAAAATTCTAAGGTTCAAGCAGTGGAAGATCATATCATGTTGAAGTTTGCAACTAGAAACAGTGAAAGTGGCATCCAGAAACATCATCCTTGATCCTAGTGAAAAAAGAGCACTAAACTAGGTGGGGTCCACACAGGCTATTTTTAGGTGTATGCCTCTTTTTAGACATGTTGAGAAAAATCCAAAATTAGCAGGAGGAAGATTCTATATGGTTGAGAAAAATCTATTTTTAGATGAGTTTCTATTTTTAGAAGACGGGCGAAGTCTATTTATAGATCGCTAATCTAAAAATATAACGCATTTTAATTATTATTAGCCCTTAATAATAATCAGACAATATTATTTCAGTTAACTGACGTGGAAAACCATTTGATTGAAGGAATTTTGAATTCTAAGGTTGGTTGGTGACTCATGCATGGAGAAATTCATTATAACTAATAGTGGAAAGTTGTAACAGAGTTGGAAGAGTAGTGATGTGAGTTGTTATTTAGTTTAACTTAGTTCACTGAGTTAAACTTAGTTGTGCTAGTTGTAACTAAACATACATTAGTGATAGATGAGTGAATTAATTATTTAATTAATTCACAAATAGTGTCTTACTTGGAGTTTGTTAGAAAATTATATATTATGGAGCAATGCAACACATAAAATATGTGGAAAAATACAAGCACACAAAACAGATAAAACCAGAGAGACACAGATATACGTGGTTCACCCAGTTTGGGCTACGTCCACCCCAAACAACCAATCCTTCCTTTATATTATCCAGCAAAAAAAAGAAAAGACAAAACCTACAACAGATCCGCTGTAATATCCTCTGTTCTCTCTCACAGTCTCCCTCTCTGTTTCTCGCTCCGATAATCCACACATAATACACAGCCACAATACAATACCCTCATATATACAAGGGGGTTGCCTTCTAGGGAAAAAAACTCTAATCTAAACATAACTTCTACCGTCAGATCATTTTCCTAATGAACGGCCCAGATTGACTAGAAATTACTATACTTTTACAAGGCAATTTTACATCTGTTTTTAGCTTCGGGGGCAGCGCCCCCGAAAACCCCCGCCAGGGGGGGGGGGCCTCCGAAAAGCGCTGCCAACCCCCCTCGACCCCCCACAGTAGCGATTAATTACGGGCGGAGTTGCCACTCCTTTTAAGGTACAGGGGTCCAATGCTGTGATACAAAGTAAACAAGATAATCAGGCTAAACACCTAACAATCTCCCACTTGGAGACTGATTGTAGCAACTCCACCACTGCTTCATTTGCTGGACAATGACTCCTCTTTGGACCTGGTTGTTTCTCGTCTTCATCGTCACCCTTGAAGACCAATTGAAACTGAGCATGTTCTATTTTCTCCCTGGTTACGACTTTTGTTAGCATATATGCAGGATTCTGGCTAGTGTGTATCTTTTCCAGCTTCAACTCTCCATCTTCCAGTACTGACCGTATGAAATGGTACTTGAGATGTATGTTTTTAGTCTTGGAATGAAATGTTGAGTTCTTTTCAAGATGAATAGCACTTTGGCTATCACTGTATAGTGTGCCCATATCATGCTTCTTACCCAATTCATCCATAAAACTTTGTAACCAAATCATTTCTTTACTAGCCTCTGTAGCAGCAACATACTCTGCTTCTATTGTTAAAAGTGCAACAACACTTTGGATTTTTGAAACCCAACTGACAGCTGTTCCACCTAGAGTAAATACACATCCTGTAGTGCTCCTCCTTTTATCTATGTCACCTACCATATCTGCATCAACATATCCCTGTAGAGTAATGTTTGAACCACCAAAGCATAATGCTTGATTTGTGGTACCTCTCAAATATCTGAGAATCCATTTTACTGCCATCCAATGTTCTTTTCCTGGATTGTTCATGTACCTGCTTACAAGTCCCACTACATGTTCAATATCAGGCCTTGTGCATACCATTGCATACATTAAGCTTCCAGTTGCTGATGCATATGGAACTTTAGACATATAATCCATGTCTTCTTGGGTATTTGGCCACATCTCCTTACTAAGTTTGAAATGGCTAGAAAAAGGTGTACTAACTGGTTTTTCATTCTGCATATTAAATATTTTCAACACCTTTTCTATGTACTCATTCTGAGACAGTGTTAATTTACGATTTTTCCTGTCTCTAGTTATCCTCATACCAAGGATTTGTTTTGCAGCTCCCAAATCCTTCATTTCAAATGAATTTGCCAATTTTATTTTGAGCACATTTATTTCCTGCATGTTAGACCCTACAACAAGCATGTCATCTACATACAATAACAATATAATATAGTTGCCATCATTTTTCCTTTTTAGATAAACACAATGATCAGAGTGACATCTAGTATAACCTTGTTCAGACATAAACTTGTCAAATTTTAGATACCACTTCCTTGGAGCCTGTTTTAAGCCATACAAGCTCTTCTTTAACCTGCACACCAATTTTTCTTTCCCTTTTACCTCATATCCTTCTGGTTGCTGCATGTATATCTCCTCCTCCAAATCTCCATGGAGAAATGCTGTCTTTACATCTAACTGTTCAAGATGTAAATCTTCCGCTGCTACAAGACTTAAAACAGTTCTGATTGAATTCATCTTAACAACAGGAGAAAATATTTCATCAAAATCAATACCTTTCTTTTGTGCAAAACCCTTCACCACAAGTCTAGCTTTGTACCTCTGTTTTCCTCCATCTTCTTCCTTTAGCCTGTAAACCCATTTATTCTGCAATGTAGTTTTACCTGCAGGCAACTTGAATAAGTCCCAAGTCTGGTTATGCATTAAGGAGTCCATCTCTTCTTCCATGGCTAGCTCCCACTTCTTCCTACTTTCAACCTGCATTGCTTCTTCATAACATTCAGGTTCACCAGAATCAGTCAGCAATAAATAATATAATGAAGGAGAGTATCGTTCAGGGGGTCTACTTATCCTGGTAAATCTTCTAACACCACTTTTAGGTGTTTGAGGTGCCTGTTGCTGTTTTGGTGGTTGCTGCTACTATGGTTGTTGATTATTATTATTTTCAGGCACCTTTACTTTTTCAGATATCTCATCAAGAACCGCGTATTCCTTTCTTTCTTTTTCCTGTTTATTTTCCTGCAACTGATTCTTATACAAGACCTTTTCATTGAATATTACATCTCTGCTCCTAATTATTTTGTAATTTTCATAATCATATAAGCGATAACCAAAATCATTAGCACCATATCCAATAAAGGTAAATTTCTTTGATTTTACCTCAAGCTTTGTTCTGTTTTCTTTATTAATATGGACAAAGGCCTCACAACCAAATGGCTTTAAAAAAGAGTAGTTTACCTTTTTACCTGTCCATGCTTCCTCTGGAATACCACCATCCAAGGAACTTGAAGGCCCTCTGTTTATTAGATAAATAGCATTATCTACAACATCTGCCCAAAATTGTAAAGGCAATCCTACATGCAATCTCATGCACCTTGCACGCTCCATGATTGTTCTATTCATCCTTTCTGACACATCATTTTCTTGTGGTGTTCTTCGAACTGTCTTCTCTCTGTGAATTCCATGCTCTGAACAGTACATATCAAACTCTTTACTGCAATATTCACCTCCATTGTCTGATCTGAGATGCTTCAAATTATTTACTGTCTCAATCTCAACCAAAGCTTTCCATTTCTTGAAAGTATCAAATACATCAAATTTATTCTGAATACAATAAATCCATGTTTTTCTAGTTTCATCATCAATAAAAGTAACATAATAACGAGAGCCACCGAGAGATGATACCTGAGCAGGTCCCCATACATTTGTATGCACAAGCTCCAATTTTTCGCTCCTTTTTTCTTTCCCAACTCTGAGAAATATGACTCTCTTTTGTTTTCCATAAATGAAATTCTCATAGAAGTCCAAATCAACATTCTTCAAACCTGGCAACAAATCTCTTGAGTGAAGAATCTTCATTCCCTTCTCACTCATGTGTCAAAGCCTATGATGCCATAATGTTTCATCTGCTCCTTTGGAAGTTAAAGCATTAACAGAGTTATAAATACCATTTCATAAATACAATGTACCAACCTTTTAACCTTTTGATATTACCAGCGCTCCTTTGGTGACCTTCCAAGTTTTATCTGTGAAAGTTGTCACACAACCTTCACTGCCTAACTGCCCTGTTGAAATCAGATTTTTCTTCAGATCTGGAACATGCCTTACCTCCTTTAGAATCCATTGGTTTCCATTCTATTGTTTTACAAGAACTTTACCCATTCCAACAATTTTACAGGGTTTATCATCACCCAAACGAACTTGTCAAAAATCTCCTTGAACATAGTCATGAAAATATTTCTTATCAAGTGTGGCATGGAATGAAGCCCCTGAATATACAACCCAAGAATCAGTAACATTTTCGAAAGAAAGAATCAAAGCATCTTGTAACACATCACCTGTCACATTTTCTTCATGATTGTTTTCTTGCTATGTGTCTCCTTCTTTTCCCTTCCGAGATCTACAGTCTTTCTTTAGGTGTCATTTCTTTCTGCAATTCCAGCACACTATCCCCGATCTGGACTTGGATCTGCCTTTCCTTGATTTACTGCGATACCCCGAGCTCTTTCCTCTTTCCATTCTTCTTCCCCTAGACTCTGCACTCAAAGCATTACCTGATGTCTCACCAGAGCTTTTCCGTCGCATTTCCTTGCTAAGGATAGCACCAACAACATCATCAAAATTTAAAGTACTAGATCCAGAGACAGCGTTACTAATGGCCATTACTAAACCATTCCAACTCTCTGGAAATGAGCACAAGTATAACAGAGCTCTAACTTCATCATCAAAGTTTACCCCTACAGAACTTAACTGACTGGTAACTGTATTAAATTCATTTAAATGGTCTGCAACAGATCCACCTTCCGACATCTTCATGTTAAATAGTCGTTTCATAAGAAATACCTTGTTTGAGGCCGAGGGTTTTTCATATAGTTTCGCCAACGTTTGCATCAAACCCTCTGTTGTTGTTTCCTTCGAAATATTGAAGGCGACTGATGCCGCAAGACACAACCGTACTATTCCAAGTTCCTTTCTATCGAGAATGTTTCATTCCACGTCTGTCATGGCTGCCAAATTATTTATTTTTCCGCTCAATGGTAGGTATAGATCTTTCTGATACAGATAATCTTCCATCTGCATCTTCCACAGCGGGAAGTTTTGACTGTTAAATTTCTCGACCCTAAAATTACCATCATCTGCCATTGCTCCCACTTGTTGGAAAAAATACTGAGGGGGGGGGGGGGGGTGAATCAGTATTTACTGCATAAACAAATCTTTTTACTTTTTTCATTCCTTAAAACCCATACGCTACTTTCCTTCGTTAAACTGGGGTTCGTTAAACTAGCGTATATACGCGGATCCCCTTGCTTCAGCAAACCCTAGTTTGCATACGCGCTTTTACTTCACTGATGTCGCGTATATACGCGGTTCCGAGTCCACGAACGAGCGTATGCCTCGGTCGCTATATTTTATTGCGCATACACGCTTTCTCTTCGGCTGGTGGCGTATATGCGCTTCCACGCGGCGAAGTAGCGTGCTATATCTTCCAATCATTACGCAACGTTGTACTTCATCGGATCGGATATTCGGTCGGATCTACCCTTTGCTTCAGACAGATGTTCGCCTAGATGCTCGCCTCATCACAGATCTAAGCCTTCCATAAACAGATCTAGCAAATACAAGAGCAATTCAGATCTATCATTCAAGTGTAACCCTTTCCATTCAGATATACTTCAGAGAGAAGTATTCATTCAAGCTCAGACATCTTGCACCCACTCTCATGATTTGCACAATGAATTTCTTCTCCTTATATAGGTTTACCCTTTTTCAATACCATGAGCCCCTTTTTCAATACCATGGACCAAAACAATACCATAAGCCCAAAACTACCTGGACGGGGTCAATTAGGCGGATCATTACCCAATACCATGGGTCAATACCATGGTGGTTACCCTTGGTTTTGCACTTTTTGAGCGCTTTAGCCCATATGCGATTTGGCACGTTCTTTTCCGCGTGCATACGCGACTTCCCCTAGGCCAATCCGCGTATACCAAGAAACATACTCTTTTTCATCATAGATTTAGCACTTGCTGACTTCTTTTCTTCACTGCCTTCTGTACACACTGCTGATACATCAGATTTACTTCATTTTCCAAGTCCATCAAGTCAAGAATAAATTCATCAGGTGGATTGCCATTAAGGACAACACATGTCAACAGTCACATGTCTTCATCTTCATTCAGTGGGTTGCCATCAAGGACAACATCCTGCATCATATTTCCAACACCACTCGAACCAGGAACCCTTTTTTCCTACGAGTTTATCAGCCAAATATACCTTCGGCTCTGATACCAATTGTTAGAAAATTATATATTATGGAGCAATGCAACACATAAAATATATGGAAAAATACAAGCACACAAAACACATAAAACCATAGAGACACAAATATACGTGGTTCACCCAGTTTGGGCTATGTCCACCCCGAACAGCCGGTCCTTCCTTTCTATTATCTAGCAAGAAAAGGTAGACTCAAAACCTACAGCAGATCTGCTGTAATATCCTCTGTTCTCTCTCACAGTCTCCCTCTCTCTTTCTCGCTCCGAGAATACACACGTAATACACAGCCGCAATACAATACCCTCATATATATAAGGGGGTTGCCTTCTAGGGCAAAAAACCCTAATCTAAACATAACTTCTACCGTCAGATCCATTTCCTAATGAACGGCCCAGATTGACTAGAAATTACTATACTTTTACAATGAAATTTTACATATGTTTTTAGCTTTGGGGGTGCTGCCCCCGAAAACCCCCACTAGGGGGGGGGCTTCGAAAAGCGCTGTCGCCCCCCCTGGACCCCCCATGGACCCCCCATGGCAGTGATTAATTACGGGCGGTGTTGCCGCCCCTTTTAAGGTATAGGGGTCCAATGCTGTGATACAAAGTAAAAAATATAATCAGGCTCCACACCCAACAGAGTTGAAGAAATACAATAGTTAACTACTTGCATGCCAGATCTAGTCGAGACATAGTGGAGAGATAGGTGAAAGGGTGAGATCGACTATTTTTTTTTACTATAGTGGAGAATTCAATGCATCCACACACAAATTTGAGATTCCTATGAGTATTGTGCAGTCAAGGCAAGGCATGGTTGGATTCATTTAGGGTTCTTCTTCAACAGGGATTGTGCAGTGGAGGCAGGCTGTGAGGAGGCAAGAAATTTGTGCATGGAGGTGAAAATTTCTGCAAGACAATGTGAGACGATTGTATATTGTACTGAGAGGTCTATGAGATGAGATTTGTGTGATATATATGAGATTGTTTCATGATCCATTGATATACATAATATATTATAGTTGGGGTTTTTAGCTTTAATATTTCCTGATAAAACATCTTGTTATGTGTGATTGATTTTTCTTCATGTCCTTGCAATTGGCGATTTTATTTTTTCAAAGAATTAAGTATTAGGATTTTGTATTTAACATAAGGATTATATTGTTAGATAAGGGAAATCTGGTAATATACATGCATATTGTATAATTTCTAGTATCAGAGTAGTGTTAATAACTAGATATTGCAATATTGAAGCGGTGTTGATTTTTGGGCTAGTGGACAATTCGAAATTGCTGCAAGAATTTCTTGGTGCGAAAGTTGAGTATACATTGAAATGGATTTCAATGGGTTGCGGTTGGAGTATGAACTCGAAGGCAGATTGAACTACATAGCCTGGAAAGATAGGATGGAGGCGGTGCTTGAAGATAATGGCTTGAATGAATTCATCGAGAGAGATGTTACTAAGCCCACTTCGGCGGATGTTGCAGTACTTGACGCATGGTAAAATAAAGTACCAAGGGCGAGGAGGATTCTGTTGGAAGGTGTGAACGACCATATTGTGTAAATACTTCATGGGAAAGCCACTCCATATGCTACATGGAAGGCTTTGATAAATATTTTCCAAAGCAGCAGTGGCCATAGGAAATTGGCGCTCAATGATAAACTCAGAAAAATCAAGATGGAGAAGAACTACACTATTCTGGTATACTTGATAATTTTTTTCCAATGCAGGGATGAGCTTGGGAGTGTAGTAGTCAATGTTCTTGATGATGATTTGGTGAGCTTGGTTCTCCTTAGACTTCCAAAGAGTTGACACAGTTATGAAGACTTTGTCAATGGACGGGAAGTTTTTTTGAATTGGGAACAACTATAGTCAGATCTAGTGCAGGAGGAGATAAGGAGGAACACCAGGGATGGCTCTTATCCAAAGCATGATGATGAAAAGGATAGTGCTTTGACTGCCAAGGCGAAGAAGAATAAGGGGAAGAAATTCCATTCTAGATCTGAGGCCGGTGATGATGGCAAGGAGCACAACATGTCCAAAGTGAAGTGTTCTCACTGTCACAAGTTTGGAAATATTGCCACAAATTGTACACATAAGAAGAAGAACAAGATGCATACTGGAGCTGTAGCTCATGAGGCTCTTGACTTGCAATTTGATTTTGACTTCTCATTGATCGAATGCATGGTGTCTAGTGCATTGGGATCACGGTGGTACTTTGATATTAGTGCTTCCTTTCACATGACGCGAGATGAGAAATTGTTTAGTGACTTGGTGTAGAAATATCTCCAGATGCATGTTGAGTTGGGAGACGATGGGCGATACAGTGTGACCGACATTGGTAACATTATCTTTCAGAGGGCATCAGGTAAACTCTTTCATTTAAAATATGTTGTGCATGTTCCAGGTTTAAAGAAGAATTTAATCTCAGTCACAATGTTATAGGATAGAGGCTATGATGTTGTCTTTAGTGAAGGAAAATTGTTCCTGTGACATAAAGCAACAGGAAAAGCCAAGAAGGTTGGGATTCGGGTTAAGAATCTCTATAGACTTGAAGTATATGGTATTTCTAGAGAGCTTCCTACTCTTGGGAAGTGCGAGAAAGACATGCAATTGAAGCTTGAGAGGGAGCAAGATTTTCATGTAGGTAAGAGTGAACCTTGGGATGTGGAGCATCCACAAGATGAGGATGATGGAGTGGGAGAAACCACTCATGCAAAGAAATTTCTAGCCGGATGGCCAGAGGGAGTGCATGTAGCTATACCACCAGGTGAGAGGTGGGGCAACATGCATGAATAATCCTAAGAAGATATTTCTGGGCAGGATTCATTGAGATGGTGTGGATCTTATGAATTGAACCTGGCTACAAGACGCCCACAGAGAAATAGTAGCATGATCAATTGGATTGATGTAATCAAATAAAAGTGACAGTGTCAGATACTAGAGCACAAATAAGAGTTACAACAAGTGCAGAGTGCATGGGTGCAGAGTTCAACAGTGTAGTGGTTTCTGAAGACATGTGCAGTAGCTAAACAAAAGTCAGAAGATTTTTATGACATATGCATTATACTAATTCAGTGGTTTGGAGGTCTCTCATTTTAGGAAGTGTTGCATGCAACAGTTGCAAGGCGGATGCATGGAGTTGCAGGGTGAATGGAAAGACATTCCTTTCTTGTTAAGAGGGATTGTTGAATTTTACAACAAGAAACAGTGAAAGTGGCATCTGAAAACACCATCCTTCATCCTAGTGAAAAATAAGCACCTAAACTAGGTGGGGCCCACATAGGCTATTTTTAGGTGTATGTCTATTTTTAGACATATTGAGAAACATCTAAAATTACTAGGAAGATGATTCTAGATGGTTGAGCAAAATCTATTTTTAGATGAGTTTCTATTTTTAGAAGATGGGCGAAGTCTATTTATAGATCACTAATCTAAAAATAGAATGCATGTAGATTATTATTAGCCCTTAATAATAATCAGACGATAAATAGTAACTTATTCTCTTGGAGCACTTTATTTCAGTTAACTGAGGTGGAAAACTAGTTGATTGAAGGAATTTCGAACTCTAAGGTTGGTTGGTGACTCATGCATGGAGACCTTTGTTATAACTGATAGTGGCAAGTTGTAACAAAGTTGGAAGAGTAGTTATGTGAGTTGCTATTTAGTTTAACTCAGTTTAGTGAGTTAAACTCAGTTGTGCTAGTTGTAACTAAACATACATTAGTGATAGATGAGTGAATTAATTATTTAATTAATTCACAAATAGTGTCTTACTTGGAGTTGAAGAAATACAATAGTTAACTACTTGCATGCTAGATCTAGTCGAGACATAGTGGAGAGATAGGTGAAAGGGTGAGATCGACTATTTGTTTTGACTATAGTGGAGAATTCAATGCATCTAAAAACACATTTGAGATGCCTATGAGTATTTCACAGTCAAGGCAAGGTAAGGTCAAATTCATTCAGGGTTCTTCTTCAGCAGGGATTGTGCAGTGGAGGCAGGCTGTCAGGAGGCAAGAAATTGGTGCATGGAGGTGCAAATTTCTGCAAGACAATGTGAGAAGATTTCATATTGTATTGAGAGCTCTATGAGCTAAGCTTTGTATGAGATATATGAGATTGTTTCATGATCCATTGATATACATAATATACGATAGTTGGGGGTTTTTCCTTTAAGATTTCTTGGTAAAACATATTGTTATGTGTGATTGATTTTTCTTCATGTGTTTGTAATTGGCGATTTAATTTCTGCATAGAATTAAGTAGAAGGTTTATGTATTTAACATAAGGATTAAATTGTTAGATAAGGGAAATCTGGTAATACACATGCATATTGTATAATTTGTACACATCGAGCATCAACAAGAAGTGCTCTGAATCTTAAAGGATAACCTCACTTTGGTGCAGAATCGAATGAAACAACAGGAATATCAACATTGTAGTGAAAAACGTTTTGATGTAGGAAACTCAGTATAATAAATTATCAAGGATAATAAATTATCACAAAATTATTATGGTCCTTAATAGATGTTGTAAAATATTGGTACTATGGCATACAAATTGGAGCTTCCTGCATCTTCTTGAGTGCACCAGGTTTTCCATGTTTCATGCTTAAATAAGGTTATCCGTGACAAGTTCCTAGTTCAGAGAGTATTTATAGAACTTGAGGAGGAAGGAAAAATCATATCGGAACCTGAATTATTCACAGAAAAATAAATCTATAAATTTAAAATTGATCAATTTGAGAGTATCTCATGAAGTGGATGAAATTACCTGCAGAAGATTCGACATGGGTGGATGATAATTTTATACAAAACTGTCCAAAAATACTCAAGCGTTGAGGAAAACACTATTTTGAAGGAGAGGGTATGATAGGTCCCTATAATACTAGTGTATCCCCTTATTTTTATTTTTATTTTAGCCCCCTTATTGTTATTGTTGTGCCTATGTAGTCCCCATATTGTTATTATTGTGCCCCATAGAAGCCCACTATTGTTATTGATGTGCCCTTACATTGTTATTTTTATGTCGACTAGGATTATATTATGACCCCTTGGACTCATATATATATAAAGGAGGTTTTTTCATTTGTATTATCTAATAATTGTTCATTTATGTAATGTAAAGGAGCTTTCCACTTGAAGAGGATGAATTATATTTCATTGATCAATCTTTTCTTCTATTTTGTGAGCTGGTTTGATAAGGGAATGGCTTGTAGTTCTATTTAGGTTTAAAGAATTTGTGTTTTGTTCCCCTAATAGTCATGTTGGTATTTGTATCATCTAGAGTTGCGGGGACTGCTCTCCTATTTTTGCTACTATTCCTCCTCGATAGAGAATTGCAAGTCAAATAGGTGTCATGAGTAGATCTAACTCTCATCGTCATATGTTTTTGGTTCGGATTATGTAGAAAAATACTTTGATTAAATCCCTTTCGAAGTTTGAAGATAAATTATTTAACATGAATCAAATAAGTTTCACGGCCACCCTTACCTTTTCTATTCATAGGTAGGAGTACATCACCTCAAATGTATTCCAAATCTTCGAAAGTTTAGGAAATGAAGGCTGCATTTCCTGCCTTCTCTCTCT
Source organism: Pinus albicaulis (assembly GCA_034641835.2). Classification (NCBI taxonomy): domain Eukaryota; kingdom Viridiplantae; phylum Streptophyta; class Pinopsida; order Pinales; family Pinaceae; genus Pinus; species Pinus albicaulis. The sequence goes on from CM076582.1 coordinate 1,561,900,986, forward strand.
ATCCACCAAAAAATGGATACTCTATTTTGCATGGTTCTAAGAGATAAGAAAGTTGATAATTACAAATTATTTACAGTCCAAGGGGACATTAAAAGACTTCTATGCAATATGTATTTCTACCATGGTAATATTGTTGTACAATTGAGAAGGGTAGAAAAACATGTGGTCTCAGACTCAGATTCTAAGGAGATTTCTAATCCTCCTGGATTCATTAATGTTCCACATACTACTAATTATCTTGACTGTTAACTTATTCTATCTTATTAGCGTTGGTCTTTGCTGGTTAAAGTTTGGCTACCTTGGGCTCAATTATTATTATGGTTACTGAATGTCTTTGAGGTCTTCCTAGTGTTTCCTGTCACAATGTTTTTTTGGGTATGGATGTATTTTGCATGTGCGATGGAATTTTATCACTTGTGGGTTGTTGTTGTATTCTCTATGGCATATTAACAAGGCCTCTGTATTGTTGATACTATATATTGTACATCCAACATGATTGTTGGAACCCGGGCTCATTACTTTATGGAGAGAAACTTCTATTTAGTTTGTTTCACAAATTTTAAGTAATGTTTTATAGGGGAATTCTTATTTTATTGTTGGGTATTTTATTTCATGTGTGCAGTTTTTGTATGAAAAAACTGGAGGTGGAAAATGTTAATTTTTTTATAATATATTCTTAGCCTCATGGACATTCTAGTGTTGTAGTGCTCAACGTATAGCTTGTAATAGGTAGGAATTGTGTTTACGTTGTTATACTTGGATGGATACTTACCCTACTAGGTTGTGTTTTTCGCTAAAATTAGATATATGATCTCACTGTATAACCTATTTCATTAATGAAAATATCTTGCACCAGTTTATAAAAAAAATGAAAAAATTAAAGATATAATAAATAAAGCTACAAGAGATCCTCCATAAATAAAGTTTATATGAATAATGTAAATAATTTTATAAAATATATACAACTAAAAAACAAGAATTTATTGATATATGAATAAAATAGTTCCTTCAACCATATAACCATAGTTTAATGAACAAAAAAAACCTAAAAAAATCATACTCACTATATGTCCAAATAGAAAGGACATTTTAGAAGATAAAATGAAAGAAATATTATACAAGAAAAATCTAGTAATACATAGTCAAGTTTTAGGAAAATGATGTTGAAATTTGCAACAAGAAACAATGAAATTGGCATCGAGAAAGGAAAAAAATGGACCACATAGCTTGCGTGGGATTCTAGTCACACATGAGTGAGATATTCAGTTACACACTAGCACTAAATGTGGGTGTGTAATTTATTTATCCCTTAAATTAATTGGAAATTAAATTGTAATTTCATATCATAACAACTTGTTTTGGTTAACTAACTCAGAAAGGTATAGTTAGATCAATAATTTCCAGTTGAGGTTCAAAGGTGAGGCATGTAGAGTGATTCTATTATTTTGGGGGTCCAGTTGTAGTTAATGCATTATTTTGGTGCATGTGTAATTAGTTAGCTCTAATTAATTGAGTTAAAATGAGTTTAGCTAGTTCTAATTGAGTGATAGACTAGTGAGAGGCTAAGTGAATTAAATTTGATTTAATTAACAAGTAGTGATATATCATATAGCTGATGATTCACTATTATTACTTGCATGCATGTCAATTCTGATGATGACCCAGTTGGGACAAAAGTTACAGGGAAGTTAAATATCAGTTGTATTATTAGAAAATTTCTCGAGCACAATTATAAAGTCACAGGAATGATCATGATGGATTGCGCAGTAAAGGAAGGTTTATTATCCTATTTAATAGGGATTAACTTCCTAGGGATTCTGTGAGCAAGGGTGGGCTAAGTGGGGGCTGAGAATTGGATAAGTGTTGGTCAATTTTTCCTGAGAATTGATAGTCCATTTTGAGCACGATGAGGGTGAGATGATCGGTAGAGTGCAGGATTTTATCGATGTGAGAAATAATTGAATTATTTCATGATTATTTGACTATGTAAAATATATGATAGAGGGGTTTTAAGCAGGTTATTTCCCTAGATACACCTTGTGTTGTGTGATTGATAATTTCTTTCTCTTACTTGCATGTGATTGAGCGATTGTGTTTTATATTGCACAAATATAGTAGAAGGATTTAGTATCTAGTTTTAGTAAATTACATGATTAGACTGAATCCATTGGTATATAATTTCTATATAATTTTCTACATGGTATCAGAGGGTTAGGAATCATAAGAGAAGAGAATAAATTGAGTTTGTCTAGAATATATTCACATTTTTATATTTATTCTTGAGGATCCAGAAGCAGATCAAGATGTCTTTCAATGGATTGAGACTCAAATGTTCACTTGAGGTAAATTTGAATTATATTGCATGGAAGTATGGGATGTAGGCATTGTTGGAGGACAATAGGTTGAAGGAATTAATAAATTTTGGTATTCCCAAGCCTGGAGTAGCATATGCCCAACTTCTTGATACATGTCAGAAGAAGTTAGCAAAGGCGAGAAGTATCTTGTTAGAGGGAGATTGAGATCATATTGCATTGAGTCTCAATGGGAAGGTGAATATATATGCTATGTGGAAGCCCTTGATATATTTGTTTCAGAACAACAGCGACCAAAGTATGTTTGCACTAAAGGAAAACCTCAGAAATATCAAGAAGGGGGAGGGTGAGATGGTACCAACATCATTGGCGAAGTTCACTCAATGTCACGATGGGCTTGGAAGTGATGGTGTGACCGTAGCCGATGATGACTTGGTGAGCCTAGCACTTCTAGGCCTTCCAAAGAGTTAGCGTAGTTACCAAGACTCTGTGAATTGGAAAAATAAGTTACCAAATTGGGAGTGTTTGTTGTCTGACATGGTAATAGAAGAGATAAGGCAGAGCATGAGAGACGGGACCTACAACACCAAAAAGAAGAATATTGTGTATTAGTCAAAAAAGGAAAGAAAACAAATTGAAAGAAGTCCCTAGGTGAAGAGGCCAAGAAATACTTGTCCAGATCAGATGTTTTAACTATTACAGGCATAGGCACTATGCTTCGAGTTGTCCACAGAAGAAGGAAGGAAAGAAGGAGCATGCACTTGCAGTAGGTGAAACATTGGTTTCATAGTTCGAGCTTGATTTACTCTCATTGCATGCATGGCCAACACTATAATGGGATGCATGTGGTATCTATAAAGGGAAACATTGTTCGATATGACAGAGAATAAAGATCTCTTTAGTGACATAGAGGAGAAGGACCTCTAGCAGAACATAGATTTTGGAGATGACGAGAGGTATAACATGACTGACATTGGTAAAATTACCTTTCAGAGGGAGTTTGGCTCCCCTCTCAGACTAGCATATGTTTTGTATGTTCCAGGCCTAAGGAATAATCTTTTCTCCATAGAATTATTAGAAGATCATGGTTATGAGGTGATGTTTAAAAAAGGAAAGTTGTTGTTTAAACACATAGCCACAGGACACGTAAAGTAGATCTGTTAAAGATTCAAGAAACCATATGCTCTTGAGTTTCAGGATGCATGCAAATATTTGAGGAGCAAAGTAGTGGTTAATGGCTTGGTGGTTGAGAGGGAGAAAATATATCTCAACATGCAACCTCAGAAGCAGTCTCATAAGGTTGTGGAGCAGCCACAATTGGAGAAGCAGAGAGGAGACATAGTGGAATATTCCACTCAATCAGAGACCTCCATGGGGGTGGGGGGGGGGTGGGGGGGAGGGGGGGGGGGAATTTTGAGCCAGAATGGGAGAGGGAGTACATGCAGCTATACCTCCACATGTGAGGTGATGCGATGTGCAGATATAATTTCATGAAGAAATTTGGGTACGATCCATTGAGATGGTGTGTCACATGGATCGAACCTAGCTACGAGGATCCCAGAGTAAAGCAGTAGTAGCAAGGATTGGTTAGATTGATGCAGTGAGATGTCAAGAAGAAATAAATTAGAGTGATAGATTTCGGATATTGGAGCACATATAAGAGTCGCTAGCAATGAAAAGGGCGTAGATGCAGATGTTAGCAGTAGCACAAGAGTCCAATAGACAGGTGCAGTAACTAGAAGCAATTCAAAAATTCTAATAACAGATGAATTATACTGATTCAGTTGTTCGGAGGCTATTCAGTTTCAGGAGTTGTAGGTACACACAACACTAGAGAAGTTTTCCATGAAGAACATTCCAAAGGTACTGTATAGGGATAGATTTAATTCCTTTCTTGTTGAGAGGGAGTTTTTAAATTTGCAACAAGAAACAATGAAATTGGCATCCAGAAAGGACAAAAATTTACCACATAAATAGTGTGGGATTCTAATCACATGTGAGTGAGGGATTCAGTTACACTCTAGCGCTAAATGTGGGTGTCTAATTTATTTATCCCTTAAGTAAATTGGAAATTAAATTGTAATTTTGCCTCATAACAACTTGTATCAGTTAAGTAAGTCAGAAAGACTGAGTTAGCTCCATAATTTCGAGTTGAGGGTAAAAGGTGAGGCATGTAGAGTGATTCTATTATTTTGGGGGTCCATTTGCAATTAATGCATTAGTTTGGTGCATGTGTAAGAAATTAAATTAAATTAATTGAGTCTAAATGAGTTTAACTAGTTATAACCGAGTGATGAACTTGTGAGAGGTCAAGTGAATTAAATTATATTTAATTCACAAGTAGTGATATATCATATAACTGATGATTCACTGTTATTGGCTTCATGCATGTTAATTTTGATGACGATCCATTTGATATAGGGTTTAAAGGGAGGTTAACTATCAGTTGTATTATTAGCTAATTTCCTGGATGCAATTATAAAGTCATAGGAAGGGTCATGTTGGATTGTGTAGTCAAGGAAGGTTGATTATCCTATTTAATAGGGACTAATTTCCTAGGTATTTATTGAGAAAGGTTGTGCTAAGAAGGGGATGAGAATTGGCTAAGTGTTGGTCAGTTTTGCCTGAGAATTGCTATTCACGTTTATGCACGATCAAGGTGAGACGATCAGTAGGGTGAAATATTTTCTCGGTGTGAGAAATCATTGTATTGTTTCATGATTCTTTGAAAATGTATAATATATGATAGAGGGTTTTTGAGAAGGTGCTTTCCCTAGATACATCTTGTGTTGTGTAATTGATAATTGTGTTCTCTTACTTGCATGTCATTGAACAATCATTTTTTATATTCCGCAAATATAGGAGGATTCAATATCTTGTTTTAGTACATTACATGATTGGATTGAATCCATTGGTATAGAAATTCTATATAATTTTCTACAAATGACAGTCAACAAAGATACATACAAAGACTGAAGACAAATTTAATATGTACATGATTATAAATACAAATATGAGGTGGTTATAAAAAATAAATTTTTAAAACATTGAAATTGCCAGGGAGGATATCAATATCCCCTCCAATCATTTTGAAATGTAATTTTGATGGAAAATTTTCCTTGAGAATTGAAATGATCTTAGTCACAAGTTTTTAAATTTTTTATATTTACCTTTCACCTTGTAGGAAATATCCCTTTTCAAAAGCCAAATAGTTTGTTTAAATATATTTATCTCTTCTTGAATGCTTGTCAAACGATCTTTTAATCAACCATTGATGTTCATGAAATTTATTTTTGGCCTTTTTTATTTTCTTCTAATTTTAATAAAATATTAATCATTTTCTACATAATTGGATAGAAATTTTCCCTATACGTTATGCAACCAGATCAGAAAAAATAAATATCAAAGACTTCAAAATTATCCTCTTCAAGGGGGAAACCTCATTTGCATCACATAAATGATCAATTGTTGAATGATAGAAATGATAAGACCCTCATTGGTATATATAGGAGTCTAAGGGGTCACAATATAATTAGAGTCTACATAATAATAATAATGTAAGGATACAAAAATAACAATATGATGGTTACATTGGAAAAACAATAACAACAGGGACTACACTAACAATAAGAATAAGGGGGTTACACTAGTATTATAGGAACCTAACATGCCCCTTTCCTTAAATAAGTACTTTACTCAATGCTTGAGTAGTTATATATGCTTAGGTATAGAATTATCATCCTCCCATGTGGAATATTCAGCGGGTAAGTTCTTCCACTTAATGAGATACTCTAAAATTAATCGATTTTGTAGCTATCAGGTTCTTGTTTTTGTGATTTCTTTAGGCTCAAATAATGTTTTATCCTTGTTTATGAATTTCTAGAAATATTTTTTTAACTGGGATATTTTCATCGATAACCCTCTTTAAGCATGAAACATGAAAAACTGGGTGTACTCGGGAAGATGTGGGTAGCTTCAATTTCTATTCCATAGTACCAATCTTTAGGAACACCTTTAATGGACAATAGTACTTGGATTATAATTTATTATCCTTCATATCTTGCTTTAGCTACATTTATTTTCATGGTTGTAGCCATAAAAATACCTAATTGTCTGCATCAAAACCTCTTTCACTGCAATGTTGATTTGCGAGTCATTTCATTCGATTCTATGCCACACTGAGGTTATCATTTAATAGAGGGAGAAATTGTTTTCAATGATCGATGTGATCTTCCACTAATTGAACCTTAGAATATTCCCTAAAAGCTTATTTGATAGAAAGTGGTTGATATTAATAAATTCTATGAAAATTTTAGGGGCTTATATTTGTAGGTGGGCTAATTTTCAATGTTTTTTTTCCAAAAAAAAGATTCACCAATTTCCATTTTTTCTAAAAATAATCTGCACACATTTTATAGTATAAAATTATTTTACCTTAAAAATTTCCAAAATTTTATATAGACCAATATAAAATCACTAGAAATATAAATATTTTTACAAAAATATTTCCAAACATTTATAATTTTCATATTTGGGGATCTCTGTCACTTACAATAATCTTCGGCTTACCATGTATCTTTTGAATTGTTTCCATAAATTCAAAAGCAATTGTACTAGCCTTAAAATGATGATATATTGAACAAAAGTGTGCATACTTGGTAAGTCTATCAACTACAACCATAATGACATTCTTTACTTAATATTTCGGTAAAATTATGATAAAATCCATTGAGACCTCCTCCCAATGTTAACCTGGAATGGCTTAAGGTTGTAAAAGACCTCGAGTCTTAATTATCTCAACTTTATTTTGTTGGAAAACCAAACATTTTTCCAAAAATTTCTTAATATCAGATTTAAGGTCATCACAAGAAAAATCCTTCTTGACCCTCGGGTAAGTTTTTAAAAATATCGAGTTCCATCCTAAGGTGGAGTTGTGCAATTTCGAAAGAATATTTTGTTTGAGTTAGGTATTATTACAAAGATATAAGTGAGATTTGTACCATAATGAATCATTTTTCCAGATAAATGTATCAGGTCCACTTTAATCTTATTGCAAATTTTGAATGAGCGTCCACACCTCTTCACCATTCTTCCATTCATATCTTACTTTAGTTATACATTCATGTTAGATAATAGAAATGACACAAAGCAATTCTTCCACTTCGTCATCCTTTCTTGAGAGTGCATCTACAACAACATTTTTCTTCCATTTTTTGTAGATGATTTCAAAGTCATAACCCAACATTGTTGTGACCCATTTTTGTTGCTCTTTTGAAGATAATCTTTGTTCCAAAACTTATTTAGGACTATAATTATCTATTTTTACCTTGAACTATATTCCCATTAGGAAAGGTCACCATTGTTTTAGTGCATGTAGTATTTCCAACATTTATTTCTGATAAATAGGTTTGTGTAAATAATTTCCCTTGATTGGACACATTTCGAAAAAAATGGGCCTTCCTTCCTGCATCAAAAAAACACTAATTCCATTTCCCAAGGCATGACATTCCACAATAATTTTTTTTTTGATATCTTGCATAACAAAGTAATCTAGGTGTATATTGGTGGCCACCCTGCTATTCCACTTAGAAATCCACCGTTGATTCTTTAAGTGTTTTAGTTTCCTTAATTATAGTATAATTTACTATTTTTGGTAGTTTTTTGGGTCCTTAACTTCCAGAGGCGTTTTGAGGCCCCAAATGACATTTTTTTGGAAAATGGGAAAGCTTGAGACATTAATTGATGTTTGCAGAAAATTTTTTCAATCCTTACATATATATTTCTAATAAGGTATCTTGCATCGCAAACGAAGATCGTATGTGAAAGTTACAAGCCTAGGAAGCTAATGTACCAATTTACCTCAACGGGGCCCACCATTTTTTTTATTCATCTCCTAGGGTTAGGTTTTTTATTTTTATGGTTTTCCATTGTTTCTCAATAATAAATGAACCTTTGATCCTCATTTTAACACATTTCAGAGGCATGTATCCACCACATCTCCTCTTAAAGATAAGCTACCATTTCCCGAGCAAGTTTATTTCCATTTAGATCATTCCTCCTGCCTTAAGAAGCAATGGTCCCCATTGCGTGAAGTTCCACCCTAAGAGTCATTTTTTCAATATGAAGAGCCACTGAAGATAAGAGTTTTGTGTGGTTAACCCATAACCATGATTAATGAAAATCCAAGGATAGAGATACCCTTTAATGCTTGTGACCAACTGTGATACTGATAGTGTGTGGGCTAGAAAATATACTTCGATGAAGCATGGGTTTATGGATGACCCATAACCATGGAAAAGGAAGATCCAAGGATATATATACCATTTAATTCTTGTGACTAACCGTGATACTAAAAATGTGCGGCCTAGAAAATGGACTTTGATGAGAAGGGTTTTGTATGGTTGACCCATAACCTTGATGTTGGCTATTGATGAAGTAGCAGGTGTCTAGATAGCTTGGGATGGGAGGGAACATATCAAAAAAACTCAAGTCAAATGTTTTTTATGCTGAAAATAAATAATTTGAACCCACTCTGAATGTTGCTCCAGATAATAACATAGTCAGAGGCATTCATCTCAATCTGAAATGGTTGTTACATGTCTGAAAATGTGAGCGTTGGTTCAGATCAGAGTCGATTCTTCAACTCAGAAAATTCCTTCTGTTAGGATTCTAGCGAAAATAAATTTTTGTCCACTCCTCTATTGGTGTTTTGACTTAAAGGGCAAGTGATATGAGAGAATCCCAACACAAACTTGTGGTAGAAGTTGGCATGGCCCAGAAAGTTGTGGAGCTCTATTAGAGTGGTTGGGGCTGGCCAATATCGAATGACTTGTATCTTTCCTAGGTCGAAATACACACGCTGCTTATCAATGATGTACTACATATATTAAACCTGTGTCATACCAAAGGTGCATTTCCTCATGTTCGCACACAACTTTTGTTGGAAAATGTTTGGAGGACCTGTCGAATGTGGTGGAGGTGATCTTCCCAAATTTGGCTGAATATCAGGATTTCATCCACATAAACTACCACGAATGAGTTAGTGAAGGGTCGTAAGATGTCATCTATCATACTTATGAAGGTTTCAGGGGAATTAGTTAACCCAAAGTGCATGCCGAGGGATTTGAAAAATCCCTCCTTGGATTTGAATATTATCATCCACGCATATGAGGGTTCGATTGGTACCTGGTGATAACCAAAATTAAAGTTAATCTTGCTGAAATATTTTTCACCCTTAAGCTGGCCTAGAAGGTCATCAATCAATGTAATTTACCTATTCTAGACAGTGATCTTATTCAGTTCTAGATATTCAATAGAAAGTCTTTCGGTCCCATCCTTCTTCTATACCAACATGATCATTCTCCCACAAGGTGATGATCTTGGCCTTATGTGTTGTTTCTATGGAAACTCATGAATATGCCTCTTGATTTCATCATTTTCTAGAAAAAATATTCGATATATTTTATGTAGTGGTGAACCTACGATTAAATTGATGGATTCAATCATCTGCCAGTGTGGAGGTACCCCTACGGATGAAGTGAAGATGTACCTGTACTCCTCGAGGACCTTTTCCATCTGTTGATGTAATGTGGAGGAGCCATGTCTAGAGGACATGACCAAAATATTCTACTTTCCCTTAGGGAAAATCATAATAAAAAAAAATCTTGGTCTGGGAAATGATCTCACTACATTCCTTTGTAGTGATCAAAGAGATGGTGGTAGGATGTGCTATCTACGATATCATGTACAACTAGTTGCCCAAAGAATTAACAACAATGAGAGGCCTAGACTCATACAAAACATGCTACTTCCACAAGTATGGTTGGCCTAATAATACATTACAAAATTTAAGGGGAGAAAAATCACAGAGCACTTCACCTATAAAAGGATTTATGTTGTAAGGGAGGCGACACTGCTGGATGACGTAGACATGCCATCCTTGGTGAAGCCACTCGATGGTGTACACATATGGGTCCGTTGTGGTTGATAGGCCAATCTGCTTCATGATGTTTTCTTAAATGTGGTTCTTTTGGCTCCCATTTTCGACAATGAGATGTAGCAAATAACCCTTCACTCACATCGATGAGTTGAAGAGGCGCTCGCCCCCCTCTAGACCTTCAGGCTCATCCTTCTGGATCTTGGTGGTGGAAATGGTGGCATTGGGAACTACATGAATAATATGATTCCATTTACATTCCCCTTATTGGGTTCAGACTCATAGTCGTAACATGCATCTGATTCAAAAGCCTTCACCTCGACCTCCAGTGACTTCATAGGAGACACTCACTCATGTTATGAGTGGGACTATTATCGAACTCACACCAGTTTCTCATGTCCTTGTTTTTGTTTGTTGTGTTGTTATTTTCTTTTGGATTTGATGGGTTTTCCCAGTTCTCCCTGCCTTGGTTTTGTCCTTTTTTTTGAGGTTTGGTGGTGGCTTTCCCTTGCTTCGAATTCACAAATCAAAAGTTTCACTTCTTCTGTTTAAAAATTTCCTTGATACTGACAACATATCATATGCAACACTAAGCGAGAAGATGTCCAACAAATCCATTTCATCCTGGATTTACTTATGTAAAAAATTACAGTACTTGAGTACCAAATTATGTTCAGCATCCTTGATATTATGCTTCATGCGGAGGGCTTGAAAACCATTTCTCATCTCCAACGCATCTTGGTCCCTTCCATCATGCAACGTGGTCCACTTTATGTATTTATCCTCATAGCTCCCAATAGGTTAATATTGTTCCTTGACGAAATCTCGAAATAATTCCAAGTGGGTGCGGTTGAAAACATTGAGGATTTCCTCTCATACTTTTGCTCATAGTAGGCATCAAAACAATCATTGACATGGGGGCTAGCTTTGAGGAGTCCAATATTAATGTTTCATTATTGGAAAAGTCATGAACTGAAAAATATCCTTCCAACACATTTAACTATATATTTATGCATTTCCATCTATATAGCATTCAAATATGTAAATGTAGATGTTAACTTGTACCTTAAAAGGAGTGGTACCTCTAGAGTAGTTTGTGGATACAGATGCAGTTCCTGAGGGTAGTTGTCAAAGGATCTGGTAAAAATTATCCATCATATCATTTGTTTGTTTCTCGAGGGTCTCCTTCAAAAATATCTTGAAAGGATGTTCTCCTCCCTCATCCTTATTTTCTTTCGCCATGGGAGTCCATCAGGGTGTGCGAGGCTGATCTTGCAAAGTTTCAACTAGTTCAATCCCTAACTCCTTATAACCTGACCTCATTGGGGTCATGCAAATAAAACTAGTGAAAGATAAGACCTCTCTGATACCAGTGATCTTGACTTATGCAAGAATGTAATAGAATAAATATATAAATATAAAAATATATATGCAACATAAATAAAAGTTTATTGCATTAATGTAAATTAACTGAAATATGCATACATATGTAATGGAGATAAACTAGCTCGCACGATGTTAGCTTATCTCTGAGAAGAGATGTTGTGGCTACTTGCCTCTGATATATGTTACAATGAGGTGAGGGCCTATTTATTATTGAGAAACAATTGAAAAACCTAAACATCTAAAAACCTAAACCCTTGAGATGAATCATCAAAATTGTGTGCCCCATTTGGGTAAATTGGTACATCAAATTTTCGAGGTTGTATCTTTGGCATATGATTTCCATTTAATACACATGATGCCTTGTTAGAAATATCTCTCCAAGGACTACAAATTTATACTACAGACATCAATTGAAAACTCAAGTTTTGTTGTTTTCCAAAAAACTCTCATTTAGGGCCTGAAAACAGCTCCTCAAGTTTAGGACATAAAAAACTGCAAAAAATAGAAATTTTACTACAATTAAAGAAATTGAAAAATTGAAAGAAAAAATGGTGGGGGTCCAAGTGGAATATGTGGGTGACCACCAATATCCACCTAAATCACTAAGAGCGGTGCTTAGCACATTGGTTCTTTAAGATGTTCAAAGGCCTTAGTTGCTTCTAGTGTCTAAGAAAACGCATCTTTATTCAATAAAGTTGCTATAGGTGCTACTAATCTCCTATAACTCATAACTAAATTTCCATAATAGTCTGTCAACTCAAGAAATCCTCGAAGATGTTTTAGGGTTGTGGAATTTTCCATTCCTTAATGGCTTTAATTTTATTAGGGTCTAGCTTCACACCCTCATGAGATACAATATGACCCACATATTCTACATCCTATACTCCAAATAAAAGTTTGAATTTTTTTCATGTAAGTGTTTCTCCTCATAATGTGCTACTAATTCTTCCGCGAAAATTGTCCAAGTGGCAATTGATTTACTGTAATATTCCCAATTTTAACCACAAGATAATTGGAATATTAGACTTCTTAATCTTCATAATTAATTAAGTAAATGAGAGGGTGGAGGGACCCATAAACCCCATTAGATGAATAAAGTCCACTTATATTGTGTGAATGTGGGTTAGTAGGTAGTGGATCAACATTATGGAGTAGTGGAGCAGCTCCTTAATGAAGGAAGAGTGGAGATCATGCATCATTAATGATAAGATCATGGAGATCATGGAGAGATGGTGTAGTCTTCATGGAGACTAGTGGCCATATGTGCAACATAGTCATGAGGTGGGCCAAGGCTAGGGAAGGCTCACAACCATATAAGGAAGGTGAGGGAAGCAAAGAAAAACAGTCTGGAATTTGATATTGGATTGTCATTTGACATTATTTTCATGCTTCAAATTTTTAGCTAAGTCTGTTGTGTTGTTTAGCACAAGGGTGTTCCTGAGCGGGAATCCCACCCTCATCCTATGGGGAATTTGAGTTCCCACTCCAGAGAGGTATCCTTAGCATAATTTCCACTATCTGGTATTTGGCCAAGCTTCAACCATTATTCCCAGCGCAGTCTCCTTCAGGATTGTGTTGTGTTTTAGGGTTGTAGTAGTGGAGGGTTGAGAAACCCAACTTCTGAGCTTTTTTTCTAGTGGAGGGAGAAACCCTTCATCCAAGAGGCTAGTAAGGAAGTTCTTAGAGCTTCATTCCACCATTTGGCATCAGTCCAAGCAACAACATTCACACACAACGTAGTCTCCTCCAGAAACTACATTATTTTGTAGTACAGTTGCAGTGAGAGGTCAAGTACCCAAGTTCTTGACCCTATTTTCCAGTGAGGGGACCAACCCCTCATCTATTGAGTTTACTGGGTTGTGTTGTAGATAATAGATTATTATTTTAGCCCCATATTAGCATTTTTCTTCATGGAGTCCATAACTCAGCTTGTAGGGGTGTAGTGTGCAACCCGAAAAGAGCCAAAAATCCAAAGTCAAAATCTCACCATAACATTTCTATGTTTTCGTGGTTTTTCGAGTAGAATCCATGGTTGAAATCTTGGATCATTCAGAGCACTTCAGCAGCCTCTCACACATAGATATTCTTCATAATAGTAGTAGTTTCCAGCAATAGAAGAAAGAGGCAGCAATAGAAGAAAGAGGCATATATTTTTCATGCCTACATTTGATGGATCTTCCACAAGCACATAGAGGGCTTGGAGGGAATATTTCGCTATATTATTTCTGAAATATCTGATATCAGAAAGAGAGGTTGTGGGGTTTGCAACTCTGCTCCTAGAAAGTGAAGCTAGTGATTGGTAGTTCATTCATTTGTCACACATGAAAGTATCTGCTTATGTCGATTTTATTCTAATACTTAAGAAGAATCTTGGTAGAAAGAAAATGGAGAAATATCACATAGAGACATCTCCCATCATTGAGGATATAGTACATGAAGATCCAACAGAATATTTCCTCATAATCACTCAGGAGGAGGAGCCTCTCCCACCACCATAAGTTGCAATAATAATTGCATCAGGAGGAGGGGCACTTGCATCTTCGCAAGACATTCTTAAGCTCTTGACATTTGGATCCCCATACATGATCAATGAGAGGCATGAGGAGGAGGTAGATATCAATGCTGATACAATAGAAGAACATCCATCATCAGTAATGATAGTTGGAGAGACCATTGCACTGATGGAAGGAACTCTTGTAGATGTGCAAGAATTTCCTGATGTTTGGCTTATCCAATGTTTGCACATACTTTCATTTAGTGTTATTTCAATACCTCATATAGAGATTTGTGAGACCATGCCATCAGCGCAAGTGCATAACCAAGGATTAGAGCACCTTGCTGATTTGGAGCAGAAAATTATCACTGCACAGAGGACCCTTGATTTGATGAAGGAGAAGATGTATTGCTACCCCAATTTTTCATGGTTGAGCTACACCCAAAACTTTGTGTTGAACTCTGGATTTATAGAAGATGTGATGAGAAAAATCCTATTCAGTACAATGCCAAACTTTGAGTTTAGCATTGTATGTAACCATGAGATAGCACATGTATCACCTTGCATATCTACAACACTGTCACTTAGAAATAGTGATGACGAGAGGGCCCCATTATTTTTGGAACATTTTGAAGGTAGATTCACTCATAAAGCACTAGAGGGGAATATGATAGAGGGTATAAATCTTGTTATGGTGAGCATTCCCCATTATCAAGATGAATTTTCTTTGATGAGAATCTCATAGCTAAAAGAAAAGGTTCTACCTACATCATGCATGGAGCCTTATGGGTTCCCATGGGTCAATGATGAGAGGATCTAATGGAGAGACCTCAATGGAGATGCACTTCAACATTTCATGGAGTGAAAAGCTATTTAGTTAGAGGATGTTGGTATTCTACACTAAGAGGAAACCAAGTTTGATCTTGGCATGATTCATCATCCACATTGGGATGAATGGATCTGGACGAGGAGCAGGAGGTTCCCTACCTCCTTGCAAATTTAAGATACTAGGCAGTAAGAAGCAAGGTTGTGCTGGTTACTTTTGGGTGATTATGGATACTATCCAACATCTCACGTTTCCAGGATCCATGCCATACATATCACTGATGACATGCAGCAGTAGGAGGCATGGCTGCGCTGGTTGTTGATGAGAGATTTTGGACATGTCATGATATATCTTATGTCCATGTATTTGCTTTTTTTTGGGATATGTCTCATGTACTTATATGTATCTATGTTTGGGATATATCTCATGTTCATGTATGTATTTGGACTTGGGAGGAAGCATAAATCTCACATGATGTGGCATAAAGAAGCTTATTTGTATTGCCCTGATGAGGCATTTTACATGTCCATTAGTATGTTGTGGCTCCATGACTTGCGTCATGATGATCTTAGTAGGCAGCGAGAATCCTTGTTGTTTTTGTTACTCTTGGGAGAGGTATGGGATGATTTTACCCCATACATTACATGATAATGATAGATGATGGAAATAGGGGGCCTTATAGCATTGGCTTCTGTTGGGAGATTATGATCATTGTACATGGTATGATGATGATGTGATGGGGCAGCAAGATGCCTTACTATAGTGGCTTCTCTTGAGGGATTATGGCCACTAAATTTTGGTACAATGATGGTGTGGTATGGCAACACTAGGTATTGTTGCGGTGGCTTCTTTTGAGGGAGTATGGCTCTCTAACTTGTTTTCATGATGATCTAGCATGGCAGTAGAAGGCTTATATAGTGGTTTTTATTGGGATAATATGGTTTGACATTGTTCATGTTCATCCATATGTCTCTACTTCTTGTTTTTCACTATGTTGATGTTATGTTTGCTTCCTACATGGCGAATAGGGCTAATGATGAGAGCATCGATAGGGTCAATCTACTCTGTGTATCATGGGTTGGAGATATAGTTCATGAGTTGGGACTTTCTAATTCGGGAAGAGACCACTTCATTTTATGTATCTCATGTGTAGATGAGATATTTGGTCATCATATGGTTGCCACTTGGAGATTCATTCATGAGGATGGGTATCTATCTTTTCAGTTGGAGGCCATTCTAGACATTCTAGAAAGGCAACTTTGGAGCTGGACATGCATGACACATTGTGATAGATGGGAAGGACTTCCATATGAGGATTCCATTTGGAGGGAGGATGTTTTCTCTAGCATCCACTTTTGTAGTTGCTTGAGGACAATCAACATTTTGATGGGGAGGATTATAATATTCCCAATTCACAATTTTTCCACAAGATAATTGCAATATTAGATTTCTTAATTTTCATAATTAATTAACTAAAGAAGAGGGTGGACGAACCCATAAACCCCATTAGATGAATAAATTCCACTTCTATTCTGTGAGTGTGGGCTAGTAGGTATTGGATGAGCGTTATGGAGTAGTGAAGAAAATCCTTAAGGAAGGAAGAGTGGAGATCATGCAGCATTAATGATAAGATCATGGTGATCATAGAGAGACAGCGTAGTGTTCATGGAGACTAGTGGCCACATGTGAAGCACGGTCCTGAGGTGGAACAAGGCTAGGGAAGGCTCATAAACATATAGGGAAGGTGAGGGTAGAAAAGAAAATTAGTCAGGAATTTGATATTGGATTGTCATTTCACATTCATTGCACACTTCAGCTGTTTAGCTAAGTCTGTTCTGTTGTTTATCACAAGGGTCTTCCCTAGTGGGAATCCCACCCTCACCCTTGGGGGAATTCGAGTGCCCACTCAAGAAATGTATCTTGAGAATAATTTCCACTATCTGGAATTTGGCCAAGCTTCATCCATTATTCCCAACGCAGTCTCCTTCAGGATTGTGTTGTGTTGTAGGGTTTCCGTAGTGGAGGGTTGAGAAACCCAACTTCTAAGCTTGTTTTCGAGTGGGGGGAACAAACCTTCATCCGGGAAGCTAGTGAGGATGTGCTTAGAGATTCATTCCACCATCTTGCATCAGGACAAGAAGCGACATTCACCCATAGTGAAGTGTTCTCGAGAAATTGCGTTATTTTGTAGTTCAATTGTAGTGGGAGGTCATGTACCCAAGTTATTTACCCTATTTTCCAGTGAGGGCACCAAAACCTAGTCTATTGAGTTGATTGGGTGCTATTGCAGCTGATATATCATTATTTTACCCCCATATCAGCAGTTTTCTTCAGGGAGTGCATAACTCAACTTGCAGGGCTGTAGTGTGCAAACCAAAAAGGGTTAAAAATCCAAAGTCAAAATCTGGCCAAACCATTTATGGGTTTTTCTGGGTGTGTCAAGTAGAATCCATGGTTAAAATACCAAATCATTCTAAGCACTCCAGGAGCCTATTGCACATATATCTTCTTCATAATAGCAATAGTTTCCAGCAGTAATGGTAGGAGCAACACGCATTTCCAGTGCTTGGTTCTTTTGTGTATTTCATTCATCTTGTGGTTTGGGTGTATTTCTTTTGGAGCACTATTTATTTTCATTTTCTGTTGATGTATAATGCTATGGCTCAGTTTTTTTTGCTAATGTTTTAATATCTTGATGTTATATTTCGACATTTCTAGCATTTTACAGTTTTGTGGTTACATTTTGGGTGTTTCCTAGATTGAAATGTGATAAATGTTCTATATTCCTGTCTTTTCCATTTGGGAATATTACATTTACAAGAACTAATCCATAGATAATACTAATTTAACCCCCTTATTCTTATTTTTAATGTAGTGCCTACTTTTATTATTGTTCCCATGCAACCCCGATATTGTTATTGTTGTGCCCTTACATTATTATTGTTATGTAGGCTCTAATCATATTGTGACACATTAGACTCATGTATATATCAAGGATGGTCTTACCATTTATATCATTCATTAATTGTTAATATATTTGATGTAAAGGAGTTTTACCCCTTGCAGAGGCTAATTTTGAAGTCGTTGATCTATATTTTCTATGATCTGATTGCATAACATTTCATATCAAAAGCTTTCGATTCTATGGTTTTTTTGCTTAACCTAGAATAATCAAAAGAGGAGGACATGCACCAGGAACCATCCCTATATAAATAAGAAATGAAGGTCACCATATCTCGTAATGCATTTGCGGGAATTACCACTCCTCAAACTCTCAATATAGAATGATATATCAAGAAGAAAAGGTAATAATGTTGATTGACTCGGGTAGTACCCATAATTTAATTCATTTTAAGATAGACAAGGAATTGAATTGATTTATATATCAAACACTAGAGTGTCAAGTGATGGTTTCAAATGGAGAAACTATAATTTTCTCTAGAAAGTTGCATAATATTAATCTAGTCATGGGGGAATTTTTATTGAATAGAATGATAATTTCCATTCCAATGGGTGGTGTTGATGTTTTAATAGGAGTCCAATGGTTAAAAAATTTGGGGACGATAAATTTTATTTTTAAAGGTATTATCTTGAAATGTTTTTGGGAAGGAAAGGAAGTTAAATTAAGGTTCATCGCAGGTAAACCAAGGAATATAATAAACTGTGATGGCATGAAAACCTTTTGAAGAAAGAACAATGAGGCTTACTTGCACAATTATGCTCACTCGAGGTTCAAACATTGATATCATCTATTTCTATATATCTACACAAAGTCTTTGATAATCACTCGAAGGTATTTGAGACTCATATTTGTGATCATGATCATGCTATTAATTTTATTCCAAGAAGTGTTCATCCAAACATTGAGCCTTACAAATATCCCTATGCCCAAAATACTGAAATTGAACATATGGTTGCAGAAATTCTAGAGGCATGTATAATTCAACCTAGTCAAAGTTATTTCTCTCCTCTAGTAGTATTGGTGTACAAGAAATATAGAGCATGGCGTATGTGTTCGAATTATAGGGAGCTCAAACAGATCATTGTTAAAGATAAATTTCCCATTACTGTCATTGATGAATTATTGGATTAATTACATGGATTGATTTACTTCACCAAGTTGGATCTTCATTTAGGATATCATCAAATTAGAATGAATACTAACAACATTACAAAGATAGATATGAGGAAGTTTTATGGAAAGGATATGGTAACATGAATACCAGATATGGAGTAATTATTTGATCTACATGATTTATCGAAAACACAAAAGGTACACATTGCCTATTTATATTTAGCACAAAATCAATTTGTGTGATACTGATGACTTGTTTATGGACTGGTTCAGTAGAGATAACTAGTAAGGAATACCACATGTCACTATGTCAACTTTTCTCTGTAAAATTGATACACTATAAACTAAATTCTGGTCACATTCTTTCAATTATTACGGAATTCAAATGTGATGCTTTAAGAGGAAGTTATGACAATTTTCCCTATGTCACCTATTTGAGACTAAATTCTGGAGCATGCGAAAACCGTAAATTCTTTAGATGATATCTTAGAGAATACAATGAATGAAGATATAAATTTCACACATGAAGTTCAAAATGATTTGGACTCCATGTAGTTACAAGTTTAGCTTCTGAATATTCATAGAAAAAATCTATTGAAAAAATTCCAAGATGACCTGTTGGAAGGAGCAAAACCCTAGAATCCAAAAATTTGATACTAACTGTTATATAACAAGATCACAAGAAATATAGATCAATGACTTAAAAATTATCCTTTTCGAGGAGGAAACAATATTTACATCAAATAAATGAACAATTCTTGGATGATACAAATGATAAGACCTTCCTTGGCATATATAGGAGTTTAAGGGGTCAAAATATAATTAGATCCTACATTACAATAATAATGTAAGGGCACACAAATAAAAATATGGTGGTTACATGGGAACAACAATAATTATAGCGGATATGCTAACAATAAGAATAAAGGGGCTACACTAGTACTATAAGGACCTAAAACTATAGGATTTGAAGAATTTTGAGGAAGGCATGATAACATTATGAGGTAAAATATATTCCTTTCCATAAAAAAGGAAGAATGGATAATTTCCTAACGAAAATTTAGGTGTTACTTTATCCACCCATAACACGTTTTAAAGAAATCTCTCCTAATTCTTCTAATATTCATAAACATTTTTCTTGAGGATTGAAATTAAATATTGAATACATTTTTTTCAAAATAATTTCCTTAGATATAATAATTAGTTGAATATTTAAGTTTAATACCTTTTTAAAAATTATTCTGAATCAATTTGAAGGATGAAAAATAAATATTATTATAAAAAACAAGGGAAGTTGGAACTCCAAATATGGTAATAATGTATTGATCTAGAAAATATATAACCTAGTTTTCATTCATCACTTTCAAAGTTACGTGCTTTGTACATATGATTAAGAAACCCATTTCACTTAAGATGTATTTACGGAGTTTTGGTGAATTTGGAATTCCCTCCCCAGTTATGTTAGAGCCCTCTTATTTAAATACACCTTCAATAAAGACCATATATATTCAAAGGGAAAATTTTCATTTATTCCTACAAATTTTGAGCATAGCCATGTGCATATTTGAATACAATTGGCTAATAATACCCAACATGTAATACATTGTGTGGAATCTTATCACCACCAAAAGGGCTATCTATCGGCCAATCATGTATGTCTATCCAAATTTTTTATGCATATGGTTTTTCTAAAGATAAAATAAAAAAGAAAGAAACATAATTATCTCTCAATAACACTTCATAAATTAGTTGACATTGAGTAGACATTAACATGAACTAAATTTTCCTCTTAGCCTCTAGGTATTTTCTTATAATACCATGATTTAAATCGTGCTTTAGCTCATAATACCATGAATTCACATGAGAAAGAATGTCATAAATTTATTTTTTGCTAACCTCATGTCCATTATCCCCTCTTCATTACTCTTCCGCCTAAGGACCTTCAAATTATACTATTCATTTACATAAGCCTTGAAATCTTAATATTTTCATATTTTTTTTCTCAAGGTCATGGTCTTGTAGAGCTATCATATAGTTAAATCCTTAGTCTCCCAACTCTTTTTGAGCAAGTAAATTCTAAACTAAAGGATATGATACAATAAATATCATGAGATATTTTAAGATATATGGCCTAAAATGTTTGATTGTATTGTATATTACATAAGCCCACTTATCTACTTTGGCATTCCTAGAAAATCTGAGTAAAAAAAAAAATTATAGAGCTTATTCAAATCAAGACTCATCAATGTGAGAGCTTAAGAAATTGTTTGTTTTATGGAATAAATTATTCTATTTTCTTTACTTTCATTCTAAAGGTAGCATCGTTTTCAATGCATTGGTTTAAAGGCCTTTGCATCGTAGAGGAAATCATGGAAAGCCTCCTCAAAAAACATTTTTTTCCGATAAATGATTGCATTGATTTCTTATTATGAGGAAAATGAATTGGTTTATGGTTTTTTTTCTTTTAGCTTCTATCATAATATCAAATTTACAGATAAGGAGCCCAAATAACTTACTTTAATGACAATGAGAATGTATAAGTTAGGGTTATAAGTAATACCATTCCTTCTACATTGATAGAAAAGTTTCCTTGAATGATGAATGTGGTCCCTTCTATTTCATGAGTAGAATATAACATCATCGAAATAAACAAAAATTCATTTAATAATTAATCCGTAAATTCTATTTCCATTACTCTTTGAAAGGTGCGGCTTATATTTATCAAACCAAAAGCACATTTTCGTATGCACATAAGTACCCCATTTAGATCAAAAGAATGTTTTTGTGAGTTAATGAAAAATTCCTTTAGTTGTGCTGATATCATGCTAGTCATCATGAAGGTGTTAGGTATTTGTTATATTCTTTCCACGGATAGTCACACGACCTTCCCTGATAGTCCCAATTTGGTATGTAGGGGAAAAATCTATGTGTATATATCTTTTATGTTTTAAGCTCTTGCTATTGTTTATTTTCTGTTTCTTAAGAATTCATTTGCACATAATTTATGTATAGGGTTAAAACCTGCATTTGGTATCAGATTTGTTTCAGCTTCAAAGGGATGCCTTTGCTACTGAGGGTATTTTTCACTCGGGCCTATGGTAGACCCTGTTCAGTGGGAGATCTGCGGGAACAGTGAAAAGATAGAGAAAGATAAATTTAATAGTCAGAGTTTTGATTTGTAAAAGCTCAATATGGAGGATTTGCTCGTGGATAAAGATCAGTGGATCGCAGTAGATAGAGGTACTAAATAAACGACAATGTCAAATGAATGTTGGACGAATTTGTATCAGAAGGAAAAGAGAAAAATACGGTTGTCATCTCATATTTGGTATTATTAAATGTATCTTGGAAAGCTATGACATAGATTTTGTGGGTCAATTTAGGGAATTTGTACCAATCTAAGTCTCTGGTGAATAAATTGTTCCTGCGGAAAACACTGTATAACCTAAGGATGAAGGATGGAGACTCAGTGACAGATCATGTGAACACCTTCAATACTGTCATAATTTGGTTGTAATATGTGGATATTAAAATCTCAGATGAATATAAGTGCATAAATTTGTTGTGTTCTCTACTAGATTTGTGGGACAGTGTGGCTTTTGTAATTGGTAGCAATACAACTACCTAGAATTTTGATGAAATTGTCTTATCATTTCTGTCGAAGGAAATGAGGCGAAGAAATATGTAGGGCCAAAATGAAGGTGACTTATCTCTATGAGGAATTTCCCAGAACATAATAGAAAATAAGTTTTCGAGTGGGATATCTAAATCTAGAGGGAGATCTAAATCTCCATGAAAGCTTGTAATGGTGTGTTGGAAATGTGGAAAGGAAGGGAAATTAAAAAAGGCCTGCAAAGCTAAATCCCTTGAGCAAGGAAAGGGATCCTATGATGCTCCTTCTGTAGAGGAAAAAACCACCTCACATGAAGGTGGGGATGTATATTTGGCTTCTTCATCAAATAAACATGTATATCATGATACATGGTTGATTTGCTCAGTTGCATCCTTTCACTTCATTCCCCATATGGAGTGGTTCTACGAGTATGAGAAGTATCATGGTCATGATGTCTTCTTAGGAGATGATAGGAAGTCTAAAATATTTGGAATTAGAAAACTCAAGCTGAAGGTTCAAAGTGGAAGGAATAGAACACTTCTTGGTGTTCTACATATTCCGACATTGGCCAAAAATCTGATTTTTGCAAGCAAGACGGATGATGCAGGTGTAAAAATAATGCTCGAAAAAGATACATGCAAGATGGTTCAGGAAGAACTATTATTAATGTGGGGAGTTTGAATTGGAACTCTATACAAGCGTCAGGGTAGCATTATTATTAATGGGTGCAACAGTTCTATGCTTCCTGAAAGTGGAGTGGAAATCCTAACAGTATTTAGAGAAAAGACCATGCTATGGCATCAAAGGCTTGGACATATTGGAGAGAAGGTCCTTCAGATACTGCATGGTAATGGTATTGTAGAAGGTATGTCTAATTTCTCTATGAATTTCAATTTCTGTGAACATTGTGTATATGGGAAGAAAAATCAGGTGAGTTTTCCTTCTAATGCTAAGAGGGCGAATAAGATATTAGAGCTTGTGCATAATGATGTGTTTGGACTTGTGTTGGTCCCATCACTGGCAAATTTTGTGTACTATGTTTCATTCATAGATGAATTATCAAGGAATATATGGATATATTTCTTTAGGAAGAAATATAAATCCTTTGACAGATTTAAGGGATTTATGGCTTTGGTGGAATACCAGACAGAGAAGAAGATAAATTTGTAGAGGAAAGATAATGCTAAAGAGTTTAGCAAGAGGGAATTTTAAGAGTTCTGTAAGAAGTGTGGTACAACATGACAAAAGAATAATCAATACACACCTTAGAAAATTGGAGTTGCAGAAAGAATGAATAGAACGTTGAGAGAAAATGCAAGAAGCATGTTCAGTGGTACTAGGTTAGGACAAGAATTCTAGGCAGAGGCAGTGGAGACTACATGTTACCTGGTTAACATATCACCTTCATCAGTGTTGGAGGAGAAGAATTCACATGAGGTATGGATTGGTAATAAACCCTCTCTTTCACATCTGAGGATATTTGGATGTGATGCATATGTGTATGTTCAAAAGGAGAAAAGGACCAAGTTGGATAATAAATCTGAAAGGTGCATATTTATTGGGTAGAAGGATGGTTTAAAAATTTACAAGCTTTAGAACCCATAAACAAGGAAGGTGGTGTACAACTGAGATGCAGTGTTCAGAGAGGTGAAATATGTTGTTAAACATGAAGTCCTACCAAAGGAACTTGAGAAGATAGAGTTTGAGCCAAAGGAGGATGAATCAAACTCTAAAACAGAACAAGATTCATAAGAGGAAGAGCCACAAACTCCAACTATGAGAAGATCAGTTTGGGAAAGAAGGAAGCCACAAAGGTATAGTCCATATGATTTCTATTCACATTTTTCTTTAACTACCATTGGTGATGATCCCATAAATTCTAGAGAGGAATTGAATTCAGAGGATGGAAAACTCTGGAAGGAGGCCATGGTTGATGAAATGGTATCCTTGCACAAAAATGAGGCATGGAATCTTGTGGAGTTGTCAGCCGGAAGGAAGCCCATCAGGAGAAAATTGGTGTTTAGGAAGAAGATGAATGTAGAAGACAAGGTGGAGAAATACAAATCTCAATTGTTAGCAAAAGGTTATTCCCAGGTACCAAGAATGGACGTAGGTGATATTTTTTCTCTTGTTTACAAGGTTTCTTATATTATATCACTTTTATCTCTTACTACTACATTTGATTTTGAGGTAAAAAATATGGATGTGAAGACAACATTTCTTCATGGGGATATGGATGAGGAAATATACATGAAAAAACCTGAAGGCTTTACAGTGAAGGGTGAGAAATAACTGGCATGCAGGTTAAAAAAAGTCTTTGTATGGGTCAAAACAGTCACCAAGGATGTGGTATCAAAAATGTTTTACCTATATACAGGGACTTGGCTTCACTAGAAGAAAAGAGGATCATAGTGTGTATTTCAAAATAATTGGTGACCTTGTTATTTATATGGCCTTGTGTGTGGATTATATGTTGTTGATTGAAAATGACAAATAAATTATCCAGGATTTGAAGACCTATCTTTTCTCCAAATTCGACATGAAGGATCTTGGTGCTGCAAACTATATTTTGGGCATGCAAATTAAGAGATATTGGGTAAAGAGGAAGCTCTAGTTAAACTAAAGGAAGTATGTCGAGACAATATTGCATAGGTTCAAGATGAAAGATAGTAAACTAGTGAAGGTTCCTATTCTTGTAGGTGTAAAGCTATCTACTGAACAATGTCCCAAGATACAAGAAAGAGAGGATGATATGTCCCATGTTCCATATGAAAGTGCCATGGCTAGCCTAATGTATTCAATGGTTTGTACTAGATCATATACATTGCACATGAAATGGGAGTATTGAGTAGGTTTATGTCAAAACTAAGGAAGGATCATTGGACAACAACGAAGTAGGTTTTCATATATTTACATGGCACCAGTGATTATGGTTTTTGTTATTAGGGAAGACCGATATTGGATAGAGTTTTGGACATCCCTGGTTTTGTTGATGTACACTGGGCTAGAGATCTAGAACAAAGAATATCTATAAGTGGGTATGTTTTTAGCCTATCTGGAGGTGCAATCAGTTGGATGAGTAAAAGAAAATTTGTGGTAGCTCTTTCAACACTAGAGGCAGAATACATGGCAACCATTCGTACAAGCAAGGATGTAGCTTGGTTGTAGATATTGTGTTCAACTATGGGGTTGGTGCAGCGAGCTATAAGGATAGACTGTGATAGACAAAGTGAAATTTTCTCGGCTAAGAACCCTTCTTATCATTCAAAGGAAAAGGTCATTGATGTTAAATATCACTTTGTGAGAGATATGGTTGAGGATAAAAAGGTGTTGTCGGTAAAGGTGGACACTTTGAAGAATTTTGCAGATGCATTGACGAAGTCTGTGAGCACTCAGAAACTCTCTTGGTATATAGAAAAAATGGGTGTTGCAAGGTTGTACTAATGAATAATCTCTCCCATGGCACCCTATGAAAAGAAAACAACAATTGGGATAATGTTCGGTATGTGTTATAATATTTCTAGGAATAGTCACAAGCGCAGGGGGTTACATGGGGGGTGGTAGCCCCCCATGTTCATTTCGCCGGGCATAGCAATGGGGTCACAAGGGTGGAAAAATCCCTCCCTGTCTAGGGGTTTGCACGGGGTGGGAAATGCCCCAGGAAAATTTTTTTGGACCCTATTTTAGGTGGGCAGAATCGCCTATGGTTTTGTGCATGGTTTTGCACATGGTTTTGCGGCATGATGGTTTTTGACCCCTTTTATTTTGTAGATCTGGTCAAGGGAACTAAAATTATGTTTTAATCTAGGTTTAATGGATTAGGGTTTATGAATTCTTCGAAATGTTATATATGTGTTGTAAAACTGAAAGGAATATCATGAAAAATCAAGCTCGTAGTCCCGATTTGGGATCCAGGGGAAAAATCTTTGTTTATATCTATTTTATGTTTTATGCTATCACTATTGTTTATTTTCTATTTTTTAAGAATTTATTTGCAGATAATTTCTGTATAAGGTTAAACCCTGCATAAGGGGGAATGTTAAACTCTGAATGCATTAATAATTTCCTAGTAGGTTATTGACCAATTTATTCTTCCACGCCTCACCATATTGTAAAAATGTTTTATTACGTACATGTGTCATAGGATTCGTTTTCCTTTTACTCCTGAATATATAATATAGGTGCAAGAGTTTCTATCTTGTGTAATGTAATGAGCTCTAATGCTTTTTCCTTTCCTTGTATGGTTAGGATTTATCTAGAGAATAAATGAGTTTTGTCTATGGATGTTTCCGCAGACTGGGGTTTTAACATCTAACTCATTTCTTTCCTTTAATTTGTCTTGCATTATTTATTTTTTGTTTCATATGATTTCTTTTACTTGATGGTATTTCCATGTAGGGAGATGCTAGATACTAATCAAATATTCCCTAGGGGAAAATGACGATTTGGCCCTCTTACAAACAAGTTGAGAAGTTGACTCTTTTATTAAGAGTGGATGTGATATGTATTTATTTTTTTATGGACATGAATGATTAGTTTTATTCAAGAACAAAAATGAAATATAATAAATTTTAAGGATGAATCCTTAGTGCAAACAATGAAAAGTTGGTGAAACTACATGTTGATGTCTTGTGATAGCAATGAAAACACAAGTAGAAGAAATAAAATGTTGAAGGACAATATAATTGATTTTTTTTTGTTTTGGATGTGAGAAAACAATGTATTTGTAATAAATTCTATGATGTCATTCTTGATTTGATGTATTAGTCCTAAGAAAATGCTTTATTATCTACATGGTATCTCCATCGATGGAGTATGATAATTGCATGTACCTTAGAAAAAATTAATTGTAATGAGGAAAACTGTACTACCATAAATTTTATGGTAATATAGGAAAACTTTTTTATTGCAAGGTTCATGGTCAACCATAAATCACTTAAGAAAGGAAGGTTTATCGTCAACCATAAACCATTGATTCCATGATTGATTCATAGTCATCCATGAAAATTTGATGCAATTGTTTTGGAAATAAATAAACCACTTGAGTTGTGACGGTTAAGGGTTGTCCACAAAAAGCTATAGGTGTAATTCCAGACTGTGGTTGTGGGTAAGTGAAAGAAGACCTAGGATAAAGGTCATGTAGTGGGAGTTAAATGTATAAGTATAAATAGATGTGATGGAAGAATGGTTGAATAGATCATGCACATGAAGGGTATCCTACAATACTAGTAGTTGTAGTGGGTGGTTAACCATGCATTTTAGTGGATGGTTGTTCATTTATATGGATTTCAACATTTTTGTAACATTTATATTATAGAGCTATGATGAAAATGATATATTGGATTATTAATAGGCATTTTTGATCAAGAGGTTCTTCAAATCACGTGCCACAAATAAGAACATATTAATAAAAACATCAAATAATGGATTATTAAGACAAGAAAGGCATTGCAAAGAATCCATTTCTCCATTAGGGAGAGTTTTATGGTTACTGAAAGAAATATATTATTCAAATGAATTAGTGATATAATGTATTCTTCTATAAAAAATTTCTTCCCAATTGGTATAAGTTGTAGCCATGTAGGTGTGATTATCCTTCTTAGTTTAATAATTTTCTATGGTTATTTGTTGTACCTATCCATTACTATAAATATGCGATACTATTATGCATGCACAAAACCAAATGAATATGTATTAAAGAGAGGTTTTATATATTATTTATTTTCTCGGTAGATATTATAATAGATGGGAAATTTAGGAGATACTCATGGCATAAGTTGCTAAAGGGGATGATCATGCCATAGTACAAATTTTTCGGTGATTGATTGCGAGAAGTATTTATGGAGTTGTTGAAGTAGTGTCACAATTATATAAGCTGGAGTTAATAGTGTCATGTAGCAAGAGGAAATCACAAACCATATGGTAGTCCAATCACATGTTAATATGCAAAAGATATGGAGGAAAGGCTGGCCTAGTTTGAGGTGGAAGGCCAAGAAAACATTTTTAGTGGCTTGTTGGAAACCTACTCCACTAAGGGTTAAGGTGTGGAAAATGGATGGTTGAAAGGAATCCAAGAGATCTTGCAATATGGAATCCAAGAGTCAAACTATGTTAATAATATGTATCTCATGCATATTCCTCATATTGAATGCATTACCATGCTTGTGTTTGACATCATATTGGAGCTACAGACGAATACCTACCGTGCTCCAATTTGAGTCATTGTTTTATGGAATTTCCTAACCTCTCATTTTGTGGTTTAGTTACGTGTTGTGTTGTTCTTGAAATTCAAAAATGACAACACATAAATTTAATTCGACCCTGGCACTTAGAACATGTCAAATCTACCCATCCATACCTAATTAAAACTTTCATATTGGAAATATCTATCAATTTATTGGGTCCCTGCCATCTACAGTCTTTAAAATGCATTTCCTTCCATCTCTCAGTGCTTAGTTAGTGCATGTTACCTTTCTAGGACCTTTATTCTTGCACATGTTACCATTCTATCCACACAGAGACTGGTTATGCTTAACGTTTTTGAGGTCAATATGTTCTATGTTGCATTAACGCTTTCTGTAATACCTCACTGGTTTCACCTTCCATTACACAGGTCATCGGTTTCTCTTGGAGCCCTGTGCAACACTCTACGGCTTGACCATCATGTTATGGTCTAAAATGTTTACAATTTACAGTGGAAGAAGCTTAAATGTGAGCCCTCTACTGGAAGCCATCTTAGGTATTCAAATAATAGACCTTAAGGGCTCAAACAATATAAGTGTTTCGATTACAATCTTTTTGATTGTTGCCAAGTAATATTTGCATGTATGTCTCTTTAACATCACTTCCAGTTGAATACCAACCAAGAATATCATATTTAGTAAAAACCTTCTTATATTGTTCATATTGAGGAAGGCACAGTCGAGACTATACATAGAGGCATCGTACATCAATTCAAAACTATTAAATATTTTGATATATGTTGGATGGATTGACGTAGTACAAGTATCTGTAAATGATGTAAATACTGTTTTGAATTCCGTACAGTATGATTCTACTTTAGTTAAGTTGTATTCACAAGAATATTTGAAAAGAATTGAGGAAGTGGAACATTGTATAATGTCTGAGTCTGTTTCCACTAAAGGTCTTATCTCAAATCTGTATGAAAATTTTGAAAAGATAAATCCCAATAAATCAGACAAACCAATCCCAACTTCATATCTTCATAGAAGAAAGAGTATCCACATCCAGAATCCTGTCAGTTCTATTGACAATTTCCCACACCTCTTTCCAAAATAAGTTGGCCAGACCTCTCAGAATTCCACAAAAAAGAAGCCTCAAAGTCCTATGGGTGAACATATTAGTATTTCCAATCTGTCCAAAGAACCTAAGTCTGAAACCCAAGTCCTCCCAGTATATGAACATCTAGAAAGCCAATATACTAGATATTCAACCCTAGATCTTTCAAGAATGGGTAAAATGCCTTTTACACATGCATTTAATGCAAACATTCATAAAGAATGGAATCTTGATAATCTCTCCATGGGTCAAATCAGGAAAATGCTTGATCAAATGATGGCTGAGTACAATTTAATGTGTGTTGATGGAAAATCAGAAGTTGAAGCTTGTAAAACATTGATTCAGTTTTTTACTGGTACTCTAGCTAGATGGTGGGAGTTGGAATCTTCTCCAGCTTTGATTCAGAAAATGGAGCAAGAAGTTTTAAAAGATGGAAATGGTGATGTTGAATACCATCCAGATGGCACCCCAATAAACAATATGATTGGAGCAGTGACTGCCATGATTATGGAGCACTGGTGTGGTACAGAGATAATTGTCTCCGATAAGAATGAAATTGTTTTGATGAACTTAAAATGTATGAATATTAACCAGTATGCATATTTCCACAGAGATTGGGTAGAAAGGATTTATTTGGTAAAGGATCCCAAGAATATTTTGTGGAAGCAAATATATCTTGCAGCATTGTCTTCTAAACTTGTTGACATTATTAAGCTGTAAGAATCATTCCAGTTGCCCTTTGAAGTGTATACATGGGGGGAAATCTATGCTATAATAAAAAAGGTTCTAGTTACACTCTGTACTAGTTCCAAAATTCAAAAACCCATAGAGAAATTGCATAGATTACCTGGTCAGAAATCTTTCTTTCACAAATATGATATATCCATTGATGATACATTGGTTAACCATAGAAAGACCAAAAGAAGGGCAAAGAAAGCACAGAAAAGATAAAAGTTCATCAGAAAAGCCAATAAGAGGAAATATTCCTCAAGGTCCTCTTCCAAGCCTTCCAGAAATAAAAAGGGATATTATAAATATGTCCCTAAGACCCATTATTATCAACCATCTGATATTCATCCCAGATCTCAGAAGATAGAAAGGATGAAAAATCTTTTATGTTGGCTCTGTGGTAAGCAAGGCCACACCCCAAATAGATGTCTAGATGGTGAAGAATCAAAAAAGCATCGTGGCAAGAAATCACAGCCATAGAATAAGGGCAAGACAATAGTAAAACAAGAAGAAAAATGTGAAAAGTGTGGATCTACACACCACAAAATAGAAAATTTTCAGCACCTATTTATACAACAAGCTGAGGAAGACTATTCCTCAGATTCATCCACTGAATCCTCTTCCAGTTCTTCAATTGAAAAACTACAAGCACATTGTTAATGTTCAGATTCAGAAAATTGTAAATGTGGTTGCTCTTCTGATAGTGAATCTGACTATTCATCTGATGTAGCTCTTACAAAATAATTTTCACGGAAATTAAAAGTTTTAACGGCCCAATAAGATGAAGATGAAATTAAGATATTTTTGCACATTCGTGCCATGGAGGAAGGGGACCTGAAAACAAAATTGCTAGAGACATACATGCAGTAGACCAGTTCATCCAGCAAAATTGCTAGTAAGAAGCCCATCATTCTTGAAGCTTCTTATGAATGGAATACCAGGGCCTATCAATGGGATCATCAGTAGAGTAAAGTTAGTCCACTCACTTTAGGGGAGGTGAGTAGAGAAATCTATCTGTTAAAATCTGAAATTTCTGCCTTGAAATCCCAAGTTAAAGAACCTAAAAAAGGGAAATAGGTAATATCACAGCCTGTTTCAGGCCATACCACAAATAACACTCTACATGCTGCTCCCTACAAAGACTCAAAGATTGAAATTGCAGAAGGACAAAATGATCCTACATTAGGATTCAGAGAAATGCGGGTATTAGTTATTGAATACCAGTAGCATCATGTAAAAATCAATATCTGCATCAAAGGTGAAGTATTTTCTCTAACTGCATTAATCGATTCAGGAGAAGATGTAAATATTCTTAATAAGAAAATAATCCCCTCAAAGCACTAGGCTTCGGCCACAAGAAAAGTTACAGGGTTAGGAGAAAAAACCCTCCAGTACGAAGTTCCTAAAGCTTCCATTTGTTTTGATACACACTGCATTAAGCTTAAATTTGTAGTAGCTGACATTCATGTTGATTGTAATATTGGGAATGTATTCTTAGCAGCAGTTTAACCCCATGGATCTATAAGATTGAAAAATAATAGAGCAGGGTATTTCATTACTGTACCTACCTCTGAAGGTATGTTTAAAAGAATTAACATGCCTTATGTTTCAAATCCAAGATTTTCTACAATGGTGCAGTCAATGCAGGAGTTGAAGAAGGCCGAAAACAAACTCATAGAGCTCAAAGATTTGAAGACAACTATTCATATTGAAGAAAAGTTGAGCTCAACAGAAGTTTAGAGAAAAATCTCTGAAATCACAAAAGTTTTAGAAGGAGAATACTGCTAAGAAGAGCCAAGTTCCTTTTGGCATAGAAAGCAGCATAATTTTGAGCTTCCATACAAAGAAAATTATGCTGGTAGACCATGAAAATCCAGAGCAATTCCGATGAACAAAGAATATCGGGATCTATGTGAAAAAGAAATCCAACAGTTACTAGATAGAAAATTAATCAGAGAATCTAACAGTCCCTGGAACTGTTATGGATTTTATGTAAATAAAATATCTGAGCAGATAAGAGTCATTCCAAGACTTGTAGTTAATTACAAGCCTCCAAATTCTGTCCTTGCAGATGACACCTATCCTATCCCCCACAAAGGAGATGTATCGGGAAGGATTTTAGGTGCAAAAGTGTTCTATAAATTTGATCTTAAGTAGCAGTAGCAGATAAGGATAAAGATCAGTTCAAAACTACCTTTAGCATACCAGCCGGACACTACGAATGGAATGTCATGCCATTCAGCTTGAAGCATGCACCTTCAAAGTTCCAGGGAGTCATGGACTCTATCTTTAAGCCTTATGCTGATTGATTATTAGTGTACATTGATGGCATTCTGATTTTCTCAAAAAATCTTCACGACCACATGAAACATCTCAGAATTTTTATTAAGTTGTTCAAGAGAAATGGTTTGGTTCTTAGCAAGAAGAAAATGGAGATATGCCAAACCTCAGTAAATTTCTTAGGGCACACAATCACAAATGTGAAAATTTCTCTACAAAGTCATGCAATTGAATTTGCAGACAAATTCCCTGACGCAATTCTAGACAAGACACAGCTACAAAGGTTTCTAGGATGTCTTAATTATGTAGGGAATTTCTATAAAGATTGTGTTGCAGATCTATCTCTGTTGAACCAGAGATTAAAGAAGAAATCCAGTACCTTGGGCCGAAGAACACACAAATGCAGTGATACAAATCAAGGCCAGGGTAAGAAACCTTCCTATATTGTATGTTGCTAATGAAAGTTCTTATAAGGTTGTTGAATCTGATGCCAGTGATATAGGTTGGGGAGGTGTGTTAAAACAAAAACTAGATGAAAAGGATGGCAAAGATAAAGAACAAATAGTACAGTTTTCCTTTGGGACTTGGAGAAAGTCTGAGAAGAATTATTATACAATAGAAAAGGAGGTAAAGGTAGTAAGTTTTCGTTGCATCTATTTAATAAATATTTTCTACTAAGAACTGATGCAGCTGCTTCGGGAAAAGTTTTAACAAAGAACATCAAGAAAGCAGAAGATGAAAAATTTGCAAGATGGCAAGCACTTTTTGCTAACTTTGATTTCAAAGTGGAGCATATTAAGGGTGTTAATAATCATCTTCCAGACTTTCTCAACAGGGAATTTATCCAACACCAAGAACAGACAGCAAAAGATAAAGAAGACAATGTTATGGTTATTATTATAGAATGGGACGAAGAAAATCAAAGAGAGATCCTCAGGACGATTTCAGATGATAAATACTGGTCCACATATAGATATGAGTGGAGACCTACTTGGCAACTCCATAACACCAAAGTAATAAATGCCAACTTACAAAATCATAATGATATTCAGCATTTTGTACCTGAAAGATGGGTATACCCAAAGGGTAGCCGATGGATACACGATATGGTGTATTCCTGGAGTATGCTAGCCTCTCACCATGCTGAAGAATCTTTGGCCAATGACTTTATGGATATCTTTGTCACCTGTATAGGTGGTAGTGATAGACAAACGGTCTATTACAAGCATTTGGAAATACATAGAACAACAGAACCTGTATGGACATGAACACACTTTAACCAGTGGCCAGGTAATAATCCCAATATTATTTTCCCTGACACTGTTTATGATTTTGCAGGTTATAAAAGATTATGGTGGGATCTAATGAAAAAAAGATGGAAGAGCTGAAACCCACTATACCAAAGTAAAATTTGGAGCTA
Organism: Pinus albicaulis; assembly: GCA_034641835.2. Taxonomy (NCBI): domain Eukaryota; kingdom Viridiplantae; phylum Streptophyta; class Pinopsida; order Pinales; family Pinaceae; genus Pinus; species Pinus albicaulis. The sequence continues at coordinate 1,561,935,356 of CM076582.1, forward strand.
CATGGCTCATGCAAAGGAATCAACAACCAAATTGGCTAAAAGACTAGTGGAAATACTTTGGTCTTAATGCAACCACAATGGACCCTGTTTTCTATGAAAAAATTTATCAAAGCCGTTGCAATTGGTGTGATGACGAAGAATGCAACCATCTCCCATTCTCTAATGTCATAAATCTACTACAAGTTGAATATTCTCTAATTCTGATGCAGCATATGATACAACATAACTATTGGTTAGTTATGACTAAAATAAAACACCAAATCATTCTTAGAAGCCAATGATTGTTAGGAGGATATACACTAAAGCATGGGATGAGAACTATAAGTATAGATTCCCTAGAATTAAAATTTTTGATGATCCGCCGGAAAGTAGCTCAAGTGGTTCTCATGGGCTCCACTAATCAAAATAATCCACTATGTGTTGTCTCCCAGTCAGGGGATTACAGTGATTGGATTTTCTCGAGGGCTTTTCTCGGTTAAAAAGAATCCTCAGTGTACATAATAATTGATGCTTCCTTGTGGGCCTTGTCTTAAAGGTATTCACAATGTACTACACACACTATCACATGTTCGAGTCAAGAGAAAGGAATCTCTGTGCGGATGTCACTTCAGTGTTACCCGAAAACAATGATTCCTCCTCCACGTCATAGGCAAAGGAAAATCCAAATTGATTGTTTGTCCCCCCTCTCATCTTATAAAAAGAGGGTTAGGCTCATTCATTCGGCATTCGGAGTCAGTGAGTCTTAGAGTCATTTTGAGTTTTGTTTGAGTCGAAATCCGAGCTCTTCCTGTTCTGCAACTGTGATGTAATTCTCGACCTGCTCGCATCACGAAGATCAGAAGCCAAGTCTTAGAGTCTGATCTGAGAACCCTGCGCATCTGTGTGCTCGGCACAGGTGAGAACCTAAAGTGGCAGGATCTTTAGGATCGAGTCTATTTATTGTGTATTTTGGTCTTTCTTAGACAGAGACTGCAACCAACTAGGAAGCCTATAATAAGATATCTCATTTATTGAGAAGCCAAGTCTGGTAAATGCTGCTGCAGTCTATCTCTGATAAAAGAAATTTTTGAGTCCATAAATTTGATGTAAAATCATATTCTGATATCAATAAAGAGAGAAGTTTTTATGTTCTGAATTTGAGTACTTTTCACTCTGAGCTATTTTATTGTCTGTTGAGGAAGTATTGTCTCTCTCATCTTTGCTAAAATTTCTCTAGAGGTTCGCCAAACCACCCAGGGACACCAAGGCCGTTTGAAGGCGAAGGGAAGCCATGTGTTAGGCCACTAGTTGCGAGATAGTGGAAGTAGGTTCGTGTATGGGTTCACATAAGAAATTTTGAGAGACTAAAGACAAGAAGAGACTCAATAAGGCCAGTCCGCCTGTTGTTGCGGTTGCAAGGAAGCTTGTCAGAAGCCCCTGCATAAAATTGGTATTAGAGCCAGAAAGGTTGTCTGGATCGCGAAAAAGGTCGGTACTCAAAATAATCTCCTCTTTATTTGCTGAAGGAGTAACATGGACTCTCTGAAGAAATCAATTTCTTTCATAGAATTGGAAGAAAATGAAAGAGCAGAGAAATATCCTCTGCATGATATGTTTTCTAGTGCGTCTAGTAGAGTTTTAAATTCATCTGAGTTACTTTATGAAGAAACTGAGCCATCTGCCCGATGGAAACTTCCCCAAATATCTGCATCAGAAGTTTATGCAGATATGGTAGTATGGAACCTTAAGGCCACAACTAGAATATATATCAGAAAATCCATCAGCTCTATTGAAGAAAACTCAGACTGTGTACAGTCTATCCCCTTGCTAGATCCTAAACAGCTTCAGGCAGAAGTAAGAAAATTAGGAACAAAATATTTTCATTTGTGTTATCCATAGTGAGAGATCTCACTCATAAAAAATATACTGATTCAATAATTGAAGGTATTGTTGCACCATTATCAGATGGTCCTGTATTGTTGGACTACTATCTCAATTTCCCCATCTATATCTATGATGAAATGATAGCAGATATTTTACAGTTGCAGATTCAAACCTCAAGGTTTGATATGAGAAGAAAAAGAAATAACATAGCCATCCAGACCAGAGGATGTTTCCATCATACCAATACCCTGTATCCTACCTTCCTTCATAATCCCAATAGAGATTCAAAAAATAGTGTCGTAGTCCTTACTGATTCAAAGAATCAGAAGGTAGAACACCAGGCCATAAAATGGGAAGACCTCATTTTTCCTGAACATTGGGTTGTTCCTAACCCCAAGCCAATCTCTGCCAGAAATATTACTTCTGTCAATATCACATTAAATCAATCCTCATCTACTCTGTCTTTCCCCCCATATCCACTATCGACAGAAGATGGATTGAAGAAGCTTGTAAAAAGTCTCCTCTATATATAAACCTAGATGTTTCAGATACCACATGTTCTAGTCTTGTTTCTTGTTCATGTAAACATATTGCGTTATTTGAGTTTGCACAGTTAGTAAATTTCCAGCCACTTGAAGTCTCGTGTCCCCAATTTCAAAATCTTGTCAATCTTAGCGAACTTGCTTACCTGGTTATCCATGAGAACCATAATCTAAAGACATGACAAGCCCCTGCTTCAACCTCTGTAAATCCTTTCCCGAATCCAAAATGTTCTGACATACCTTTCCCACATGAGTCAGACCATGTTCTCATGATGCATGAGTTGCCTACTCTTGAAGGTGAAGACCCAAGGTTGACATAAATGTTTTCCAATATGAGACCTCATAACATGCCAAGATATGGATTGGGATATCTTGAGCAAAAGAATGATTTAATTCTAGAATGCAGATTCAGAGATCTGCCTGCTGACTGCAAAAGGCCATCAGTCATGGAGATCCAAACATTCTATACACTAATGGATGGATGTCAAAAATATAGAATCCTGGCACAATGGATGAAACATATAATTAACTGGGATATTTATACCCATCCAGAAGCTGATTCTTTTGGCCTGACACATTCTCCCATAGAAAAAGTCAGACTAGCTGATGAATGGAAGGAATATATGGAAAGGAAGAATGTTTGGATTTCTTTCTATTCTTGGAAGAAAAACAAAGAGTCTTATATAGTCCTGATGACTGATTCTACGTCATCATTTTCACATTCATGGTCAGCAATAGATGGTAGCAAATCCTCCATATAGTCACTCCCACACCGCTCCTCCATAAAAACCATCCCACACCATAATATCTATTGTTTTGGCGTTGCTCCAAACATATTGTCCTCTCCATTGAGCTCTCCACTCCACCGGACTCCTAGTCTCTCGGCACCACTCCTCTCCTACAGAACAATTTTTGACTTCACCCTGGAAGCCTACTCCTCTCCTCTTTCGTTCCTCTTCGTGAAACAACCTCTCCACACCTTGGTTCACTGCCCACTTGACACCCCTTATTGTCCTGCACAGTCTCATTCCCGTTACACGATGTTCCTCTACTGAGAACCTCCATGAGAAAAACATCTTGAAGTTCTTCAAAGGTTGAAAATGCAGCATAAATTCCTCCTTTCAACTGCACTTTGATAGAGCACGATACTGATTTGAACCTGGGGCACTGCTATATCATTAAGTATCGCTTCCAAAGTCGATCGTAAAGCATGAGAGCAACAGAATTATCAAAAAACGCATGCGAAGGTAAGCATGAATTGCTATATTTTGCTACAATATCTTTGAAGAAGACTAATCGCATCCATGGAAAGCTCGTATAGATTTTGAAGCTTCACGCATGATAATTCAAGGTAAAGGGGAGAAACATGATAACCATTACACCAGAATTGTAGACGTTTACACTAGAATTCCACTTCAAGTAGTGGATTTCAATAACTTCCCTAAATGTAATGAACGATCCTAGATTTACTCACTCATATTTCATTCATGTTGAAGAAATGAAAATTATTTTGAATAAAGGTGTTTACTGTCTTTCACTTGGTAAGACGAGAACCATTCTTTTAGATTTAGTGTCTCTTTGAAAAACACGTGTGTAGTTCATTGAGAATTGAAAGGCTATCACCACTGTTACGATTCTGACGTGTGATTTTTAAAGTTATTAAAACCATGTGAGTTCAACCTTCATACTTGGAGGCGTGGATTATAAAGGAACACATTTGTATACAATTTATCCCCTCATATCAATCAACACTCTACCATCTTCTGCAATGGGTGGTAACTCTCTCATTGGTTAAATTTAGGTTTTCTAGACTTGGAACTTATTATGTTTATCCATAATGTAAGAGAATAATTAATTTGGTGCATTATCCATTATATTGAATAATGGACCTGTAAAACACCAAATATTATTCCAAACGAGACTTGCAGCCCAGTGGAGCACCCTTTTATTTAATTTTGGGAGTGCATTCAAGAATCCAAATTTTTGGAAAAATGGTTGATGGAGTATTGGAATTACTAAATAATTTAATACATTATACTATCAAAAATACAATGATGATTGATAAATCCTTTCTCAAATTCATCCAAACATGTCTATAAATTGCACAAGAAAACATTGAATTTTTGTAGTTTGAGTCTTACCTTCAACAAGAAGAATTACAACAATGGAGTCAACATTTTGAAGCTGTCTCCATTAAGAACATTGAGACATACTCCCATAAGCATAAAATCAATAATGTACCCAATGAATCAGAATATTTGTTGAAATATCCATAAATTAGGCCTGCACTTCCCACTCCCATCATCAAACCTTGGGAAGAGATTTTTCATAACAAGCACAAAACATTTCTTGGATATGACAAGGATGTATCCTTTCATATTCTAGATTACTCAAAGCCTATGTAGTTTCAAAGTGCAAGATTTCTTTATGACGGTTCATCTTCAATTGTTCCATTTTCCTCTCCTCCTCCACAACAACAGATTATGAAATGCTAACACTATGATTGATTTTCTCATATGAAACATCACTATTTTTATCATCACCCACTTGAGCATTATCATAAAATCACTCGTTCTTCACACAAATACTTCAGAAACAAGCCTCCTAGAAGAACAAATATTCATATTGGATGGATCACTTCTTGGAAATGGGCAACAACAACCAAGAAGATATTTTAGTCATATGTAATGACGTGTTTTAAAGTATTGAAAAATATTTCACTTTATATTCCTCCATCTTCTCACATTGTATCTGACAGAGTGGGAAATGATGGTCATCTAGAAGCTTCAAAGTCACATGAAGCGAGCCTGAGCCACAACCTTCCATACCGGATTTAGAGTTGTAGCCAGAAATAAATATTTTGATGAACATGCCTTTGGTGGTCAACCTTAAACCATCTATGTGAGGTTGAGCTACTCCATCTTAAAGGCAATGGGGACACTTCCTCGAGTAGAATACTTCAGCTTCTTGCTAGTTTTGGAAAATTTGTATGAATTTCATTAAGCATTCCATAGTTGGTGGTAATCCTTAAACCACCACAGGTTGAGAAATCCATTTACAAGTTGAAGTTATCCCTTTTTAAGTGGTTTGTACACCTTCTTTTTCTAGGTTGAAGGTCTCCCTCTTAAAATCATTAAGGAGAACTTCCACTAACATAATACCTCAAATTCCTCCCGTATTTGGAAGATTTTCGAGAACTGCACTAGGCGTTCCAGTGTTGGTGGTAATCCTTAAACCACCTTCTTATGCCATAATCTTAGAGACCACATTCAACGTATTTCTATAAGGAATTATTGTATTTTCTATTACATATCTCTTCTTGGACTCATACATACCCCTTTGGGTCAAGGGGTGGAGTTTTGTAAACCTAATCCACTAAGGGTTAAGGTGTTGGAAATGGACAGTAAAAGGGAGTCTAAGACACCTCGGAATGTGGAATCCCAAAGTCACAGTGAATGTAATGTAAATTTTCATCTATGATAATAATATGTATCTCATGATCAAAATCATCATTTGAAGGAGTAGTAATAGGGGACATGTGATCATTAAAAACTTGCGAAGAATGTCGAATACCTCTCTGAAGAAACCCTAGCCTGCATGCGACTCTGCCTTTCCAACCTGCTCTCAACCAGCCCGCGCGGCTTGAACGCTGACAATGGCCTCCAGCTCGGGGGGGGGAAGGACGCCCCCCCCTGTCAATAACGCTAGCACCCACGTGAGCTCGGTGCAAAGCAATGAAACAGCCCACAGAAGTAAGGACACGCCGCTGCCTAACGCGCCGTCTTCGCAAGCTCAGCAGGAAGCGGAAGCGCCCAAATCCTCGACCTGCAAACCCATTGCCACGGAAAGACCAAAAATCGAACTGCCGAGCCATCGAATAAACGCTCGAATCCAGTATATGAGGGACCATGCCCTCATTGGGATGTTTATTGGCTTCTGGCCAACTGAGAAAGCCCTTTATGGCTGGGTTGCCTCCAAATGGAAACCTAAAGGGCAAGTTACATTACAACTAGGACCAAAAGGCTTCTTCACAGCAATCTTCAACTGCCTGGAAGACAGAAACAGAGTAATGGATGGAGGGCCTTACTTCTTTAACTCAGCTGGGCTGTATCTCCGAAACTGGGTAGAAAGATTCAATCCAGACAAAGAAAACTTCCACTGGGCACCTGTCTGGATACGCCTATACTCACTACCCATAGAATATTGGGACGAAGAGTCACTCCAAGCGATAGGCAAAGGCCTCGGGGAATTCATCAAAATCGCAGAGGAAACAAAGCTTCATCGATATACTTCATATGCCCGCATCTGTGTTCACATGCATCTGGACAAGCCTCTACCAGATGCCGTAAGTATTTATCACGATGACTTCGAGTGGATACAGCCTCTTGACTATGAGCATGTCCCCTTCAGATGTCGACGATGCCATGCTCTAGGGCACCTCTTCAGAGATTGCCCTCTTAACGCGCAGGCGCAGGCAAAAGAAGCAGAAACAGCCCCAGAAGCTGATGGATTCACCAAAGTTCCCACGCGAAGAAAGCATGGCAAGAAGCCCTCCACGACTGGTAAGAAAACTCCCCCCTCTTCCAATACTCCTTCAACCAGTAATATCTTTGTAATATCTTATTCCTGAGATAGACCCTAACCAGCTGAAATCCCCCTCTCAACCCTCGGATATTCCCAATCCCACAGCTAAACCCAACCCCAAACAACATTCAAACCAAACGCTTTCTCCTGTTCCAAATTCAGATAACCACTCTGCTGGAATCAAACTCCTGCCCTGGCACCCTGCCACAATGGAAGTCGACAACCCCATCACCCATCCTAATACCCCAAACGAAGCTCTGATTACCGGAAACCAAGAAACTCTCATGGAAGAAGACTCCGAAGGCCCTGACCTAGGAGAAATCGATATATCAGAGCTAGAGGAGGCTTGCATAAACCAAAATTTTGATACTATCAATCCTCAGCAAATAGATCAATTAGAAAAGGTATTCTCAAGTGTCCATCAGGGGAGAAAACTTGGCATTCAATCTGGTAGTCACTGGGACAGTCTCAAAATCACAAAAGAACCCAAGAAAAGAGGGCGAAAACCAGATTGGCAGCGTACCATCACCATAGGGCAGATATTGGTCGACTCAGGCCGATACCCTAAGCTTACAAGGTTCTTCAAACCTCTGCCAAATAGTTCCTCATGAAGCTGCTGTCTTGGAACATAAGAGGGCTCAATAGCCCTGGCAAGCAAAAAATTCTGAAAAATATGATACAGAAAGAAAAACCAAATATTCTCTTTCTTCAAGAAACAAAATGCAACAGTGAAATTCTAGGAACAATCCTGTCTAAGGCTTGGCCTAGCTGCAGCTCAGTCGCAGTGGACGCTTTAGGTTCCTCGGGAGGTCTGGCTATTGCCTGGGACACGCTAACCATTGATCTTTCCGATTTCCATGCAGGGCACCACCTGATTCAAGCCATTTTCCACCCCATTGGTACCAACATTCGGGGACATCTATCCAACGTATACTTCCCTCAGGATCAGGCAGGGAAAATAGCTCTTCTAAATACCCTAGCAACTCTAAATACCAACAGAAGTCATCCAATCTGGATCGTTGCAGGGGACTTTAATATGATCACTCAGATGAGAGAAAGAACAGGGGGCAGACTCAGAGCAGACCCGGACAGTGGCCACTTCAGAGAATTCATATCCAACAGCTGGCTTATAGACATGCCCTTCTCAAATGGTACTTTCACCTGGAACAATAAGAGATCTGGAACCCAACACATTGCATCCAAGCTAGATCGGTTTCTCATCTCTGACAACGCCATTCATATAGGAGGGGACCTATCGGCCTCAATCCTACCGCAGACAGGATCGAACCATTGGCCCATCATGCTCCATTGGCAAAATGTTGGACTGCAATACAAAAAACCTTTCAAATTTGAGGCTTTTTGGCTCTCCCACCCCTCTTTCAGAGAAGTTGTCACTCAGGCATGGCAAAGCTTCACACCTCCTTCAGGCTCAAAAATGTACCAATTTCAACAAAAGCTCAAGCATCTTAAAGCTGTTATCAAAAACTGGAACGCTTCCGTCTTCGGAAATATCTTTCAAGAAATCAAAATCCTTGAAAGAAAAATGGAAGAGATACAGCAACAAATCATAAATGAGGGCAGAACTGACGCACTAGCCGATCAGGAACAAAACTTACATCAGCAAATGGAAGAGAGACGCAAGCAAGAGGAAGTCCTATGGCGGAAAAAATCTAGAATAGCCTGGTTAAAGGAAGGGGAAAAGAATACCAAATTCTTTCACAGATCTACAATACAAAGACGAATGCAAAACCGCATTCCGCATATTACCAATCAACAAGGAGCAAAGGTGGAACAACAGGAGGAGATCGAACAAGTTTTGCTGGACCACTTTCAAGGCATACAGCAGGAGGACCATGCTATAGACAGACAGCCAGCCATCGACCACATAGCTCAGCTCATCCCTAGGTTAATCACGGACGAACACAACAAGATGCTGCTTCGCCCTGTCACTCTCCAAGAAGTTGAACTGGCCTTGTCCCAAATGAAGGACGGCAAAGCTCCTGGGCCCGATGGATTCACCTCTAATTTCTTCCACACTTTCTGGGAACTGATCAAGGAAGAAGTTTTGCAGACAGTAGAAGAATCTAGGGTCGCTCACTGGCTCCTCCCCTCACTAAATGCGACCTTTATAGCCTTGGTGCCGAAAGAGGAAAGGCCAAGCAATCCGGATAAATTCAGACCTATAGCCCTCTGTAATGTGATCTACAAAATCATCTCCAAGGTCGTAGCCAACAGATTGAAGCCTCTGCTCCCGCTCCTCATATCGCCTGAACAAACCGGATATGTAGAAGGAAGGAAAATCATGGACGACATCATCCTCACGCATGAAGTAATACACTCCCTCAAAATCTCCAAAAGGCCAGGTATGCTCCTTAAAATTGATCTATCAAAAGCATTCGATAAATTAAACTGGCATTACATTCAAAGTATCCTGGCTGCTTTTGGCTTTGACAGAATGTGGATAAGATGGATTATGTCTCTCATCTCTTCCCCCCTCTTCTCCATTCTTGTCAATGGTATCCCTTCCAAGCCTTTCAAGCCTTCCAGAGGAATCAGGCAAGGAGACCCCTTATCTCCCTTTCCTTTTGTTCTCATGTCCGAAGGTCTCAGCAAGCTTATCCACCATGCTGTCCTCACGAACCAGCTGAAAGGCATTTCCCTTCATGGCTCTCTCACCACTCACCAACAATTTGTTGAAGACAACATGTTGTTCGGGCTCCCTTCAGTCCAGGAAGCTAAATCTTTCCAAAATATCCTCAACCTCTTCGCCACTGCCTCTGGCATGACTGTCAATGTCTCCAAGTCACAGATTTTCTTCTTTAATACCCCTCCTCTAATTCAAACCAGCATAATTCAAATTCTCAACTTCTCTCACGCTCACCTCCCTTCCAAATACCTTGGAGCCCCTCTTATTGCCAACGCCATCAAGCATTCCACTTGGAATCACCTTCTGGAAAAATTGGAAGCTCGGCTCGCCTCTTGGACATACAGAGCGCTCAACATACCCAGCAGACTTATCCTAATTAAAGCTGTTTTGCAATCCATGCCTCTCTATCTTTTTTCTGTGCTTGCAGCTCCTAAATGGGTTCTCAATCAGATCAGAAATTTGCAACGAAGATTCCTCTGGGGATCCTCAGCCCAAAAACGTAAATGGGCTTTGGTCAACTGGGCTATGGTCTACTCCCCTAAAGCAGCTGGAGGTCTGGGCCTCAGAAATCCCATCCACAGCAATGAAGTTATGGGGGCTAGACTTTGGTGGAACTGGATTGCAAACCCCTGCAAACCTTGGGCCAAACTTTGGACTGCCAAATATGCCAATAACATACCGCCCAATGATCTGATCAGGCTTCACCCTGGAGGCGCCGGATCACTCATATGGAACGCTGCCAAAGCGCATTTTGCTCTCATTCAGCAGCATAGATTCTGGGAGATAAGAAATGGGCATACAGCAAGATTCTGGACAGATTCCTGGCAGCAACAGCCCCAACTCACTGAGCTTCTCAATCTTCCCAATCATGGCCGCCCAAGCCCTCTGGAAGAAATCAACGTTCAGCAATGCTGGACGCCTACAGTCACCAACAATTTCAGGCAATGGAGACTTCCCACCTCTCTCCTACCCAATGCTCACATCAACACTCAGGAATTTCTCCAAAAGGAGCTACAACGGAGGAAAATAAGACATTCAGAGGAACCAGACATTCTTCGGTGGGGGTACACTACCAAAGGAATGTTCACCACGAAGGAAGCCTACGCTATTATGCACCCTATCCAGCATCCGAAAGACAAGCTTTGGCAATTTGTCTGGGCTCCTGGCAATTGGCCTAAAGTGTCCACCTTTCTGTGGCTTCTCAGTCACAAATGTATCCTCACTTGGGACAATCTGCTTAAGCGTGGCTTCAGCGGCCCCTCTCAATGCCCAAACTGCAAGCAGGAAATGGAAACTATTCAACACCTCATGCTGACTTGTCAACTAGCTCATCAATTATGGGAAAAAATTTGTTTCAGAAGTCAGCGCAGCAAACCAAAAGGGGACGTCTTCTACATCATGCGTCTCTGGCCCAAGCGACCTTATAACAACCCCATCCTCAATTATCTTTGGCAGCTGATCCCTGGCCTCCTCTTCTGGTCTCTGTGGAAGGAACGAAACAGAAGAATCTTCAAGCATCAAAATACTCCTTTGGACATCATATGGAACAACTTATATAACAATCTTCAAGAAACCATTGCCCTGCAGTCCTGGCAAGAAGAGGATCTCCCCAAACATTTACAGGAAGAAGCTATATGGAAAAACTGGCAGCTAAGGATAGCGATCTCGCCTAGCAGCTCCAAGACAAAAAATTCAGGCTCCCCAATACCCTGGACACCTCCACCTCCAGGCATATATAAGCTGAACTTTGATGGAGCCTCCAAAGGCAATCCCGGCCCTGCAGGCTTTGGGGGCATTCTCAGAAACTCTCAAGGGGATACTCTTTCTATATACTATGGATCGATAGGGTGGGACACTAACAACTCAGCGGAGCTGGAAGGTCTCTGGCAAGGAGTAATTCTTTCACATCTTTACAATCTTTCGCCAATAATAGTGGAAGGAGACTCTCAGGTTCTAATCACTATTGCCAATCAACTTCTTCAAGGCACCAGACCCACTAAAGTAGCCACCAGTTGGAGATTGGCCTCTCGGCTCGACACTCTCAGCAGATGGTTGGATCACAATCAAGCCATCTCCTTTGCTCACACCAAAAGAGAAGGTAATAAGGTCACGGACTTCCTTGCTAATCAAGGAGTTGATTGCGCAGACTCTCTCAATCATGGTCCTCTTAACATTATCCATGACAAGGACACACTTCAGAACTGCATCAATTTGGTGCAAAAAGATCAAAATTTTACGGATGCGGATGTTTGACAGCCCCATGGGGACAAATGATACGTGTGGTGGCCATCTCCCAACGCACTGTGAGCGTGGTGGCCACATGGCTCCCCACGGCATTTCTAAATGCGCCTTCAATGCGCCTGCAACCTTATTCAATGCTCCTTTGAGCCGGCACCTCTATAGCCTCGTTTCGACTGTTATGTGCATCATGGCCATCGACACTCTGCTCGATTCTCTGTTCGAAGCGCTCATCGCCTCCTTCCGCGTCTGTATGGTGCCTTTGGCCGGTGAGTGCCCTACCCACTGTGCTGAGCCAAGCGCTCGCACAGTCACAGGCCGGCGCTGCTCATTATTCAGTTGTATTGAATTTACTCCGGGCATTCACTTCTCGAACATCAGGTTTTGCTCTGGAGCGAACGCTCCCTCTTAGCTGCTTCATAACCCGCCCGACGTCCTGCACTCCGGTGGTCTGCCTCTGCTCACTCCCAGCTCTTCTGTTGTTGCCATCCTTATTCCTAAGCCTCCAGACGCCGAGACTGCCATGCCTCGTCTCAGGCTTCGTATGACAGCTCGCAGAGGCAGCACTCGTGGTGGCTCCGCCGGGGAGCGACCCTCTTCCAGCAGAACTGCCTCTGAAGTCCCGTTTGATTTTGTTTATGTCCCTCTGCCCACCCGCAGGCCTTTCATCCGTCAATCCACCCAACGAGCAGAGCTGAGGTTTGATAGCACCCTCACCCGCCCCTCTATTACTGCCTATATCACCATTACTTTATGTGAAGATGCCACTGTCAACTCCACTTTGGTGAATGCCTCCACTGTCGTCCCTCCTAACCCCCATTCCACCTCTGCCGCGCCTCGCTCCACCTCGACTGCTACTCCTCTTGACGACCTGGCCATGCCTGATGCTGCTGCCTTTTCCCCCCGTGGCCCCTCTCCCTTGCAGGTGGAAAATTCGGAGGCTCAAGGTGCTATGGTTCAGAGTGCTACAGATGCTGATGTGGATGATCCGGAGAACTACTACGGCTGCCCAATTCTGGAGGAGAAACCTTCTCCAGTCACATCCAACTAATTCAGCCTCGATCTGGAACAGTATGGTCTTAGACATAGCTTCCTTTTGTAATGCTGTTAGTTTTACTATGTATCTAGCAGCCTACTGGCTCTCGTTCATTATAGTACTAGCTTTTTGTAACAGTGTCTTTGCAACCATAACAATTCAGCCGGTTTCCCATCATAAGGGCGGCGAGACTGTTTTAAAGAAGCTGGTTTCCCTATATGGGAAGCTTCCTTTCAGCATTATGCTTGACTTTCAAGCCCAGTTTCAGGCTAACGCAGCTGAACTGCGGCAGTTTTGTACTACTACTTATGCATAAATAGAATTAGCTCAATTTAGAAAAAAATAATAATATGTATCTCATGCTTATTCTTCATCTTGTATGTATTACCATGATTGAGTTGGACATGGCCAATGTGAATTTGCATTATAATAAGAAGGTATTTCATGATTTTAAATATTTATCAATCATTCCTAATAATATGGCCAAGGTTTGGGACAAGAAAACGAAACAAAGATATGACACTACTAAATAAATCATCATTCATCCCATATTGTAGATATGGTGGTGTAAGATGTATGATCGATGTGAGATCTGACTTTTTGAGTGAATATGATCTAATGTGGTTTAATGCTAGTGCATATATTTGACATTGATGAAGAGTATGACACATGAAATTTTAGAGAAAATAAAAATGCATGTTTTTGATTCGTGGAGTTCACACTATAGCATGCATATATCATTGCTATTTCTTTTTATTTTGAAATATTTGAAATAGAAGCATCGCCAATAGGGTATTAGAAATTGTTCACCTTATATTTTTGTTATTTTTATTGACGCAAATATATAAAATTTTGTGAGAATATAGGAACTTATCAACTTAGTGATTCCCTATTACTATAACTTCTAGAAGTGACAGGAATGAATATATTTTGTGGTATAGAAATATCTTTTTCAGATACATTAAGTGATGTTAAAAATGTGACAACAAATGTATTCTTATTACCTATGTAGTTGGAATAATGAAATGTAGGTTGAATAATGAGATATAGTTGAATAACAAGATAACAAAATATGTCTAAGTTAAAAGAGGTGGCCCGAGAGGCTTGTATGCACGAAGAATTTGATCAATAAAGTTTCAAAGTGTTTTATCCTTCAGTTATCCAATTCAGTTACATTTCTCCTCATTTCCATTTCTCCTCTTTTCTTTTTTTCCCCATAACAAGTGGTACCAGAGCCTTGAACATAATTCTGAAGAGTTTTTTGCATTAAAACGTGACCGGCATAATAAAGTGACTGGCATAGTGAAGTGTCTGTCTTAATATGTTCCCGCTAGAGAATACTGTCAAGAATCCGCCGTCGACGAGCAAGAGATCTCTTGGAAGCTGTCAACTGTGGAATATGCGATCCACCTCTTCAGAGATTTCAGAAAGAGGTGCTCTAATGGAGAAGCCGTCGAGTAGAGGTGAAGAGTCATTGACAGTGAATCAAGAAAACCTCTCCAAGATTGAGAGAGAAGACCGTTTGGGGTTGGCGAGGGTTTTTCTCTCATCAAAGTTTTTTTCTTGAGTTGCCTAGTATCGAATCCGTTGAAGTCTACTGTGGGCAAAGCAAGCACTGGAGGAGCAGTTTTTTTTTTGAGAAATCTGTGTCGAGTGGAGAGAATTCAGTTGTGGGCAAAGCCGTTTTGCCTGTAGAGTGCGGCTGTGCAAATGCAAGTCGTATACTAAGTTACAATCTGATTTATTGGTAGGAAAGAAGACTGATCCACTGTTCTTGAAGGAGTTGGAGGATTTTGCATAAGGTTAAGAGAAACTGCCGCCATCCGCTATCCCTGGCCACTCAAAAGTCGGGTAATTTAAAAAAAAGGGGGGGATAAGGAATTTATTGTTTTAAACAGAACTAATTTTTTTTTTTTTTAAATAGTATTTCAAGTCACGAAATCAACATTAGTTGAAAAGGGTTTCAACAACATTTAAAAAAGAAGAAGGGGGGTTCAGCTTGAGATTTTTTTTTTTTTTTTGGTACAGAAATATTGTTTTCAAAAGAATTGATTAAGTGAAAGAAAAAAATAGAAATTGTAATTTTTATTTCTATTTAAAGTAGTACGAGAAAGAAAAGTTTCGAAACCCTTGAAACCCTAGAAGTAGAAATGGAAATCTTGAAATCCTAGAAGAAGAGGGGAAAATTTTAGAAGAAGGGAAATCTAAAACCCTAGGAGGGAGAAATGGTGAAAATGACAAACGCAAGATTTGAGGTGGAGAAATTCACCGGGAAAAACAATTTTTCCCTGTGGAAACTGAAGGTTAGGGATTTTATGGTGCAACAAGGGTTGTACAAGGCATTAGATGGGGTAGCTAAAAAGCCAACAAGCATGTAAAATTCGGACTGGGAGGACTTGGATTCTCGAGCTCTCAGTACCGTTCGGTTATGTTTGGCAGACGAAGTACTCTTCAATATTTTTTGAGAGAGTACAACCGTAGGGTTGTGGAAGAAATTGGAAACTCTCTATATGAAAAAATATTTGACTAACAGAATCTATTTAAAGAGACATTTGTACAGCCTTCAAATGAAGGAGGGTACGAAAATTGCAGATCACTTAAATGTTTTTAATACGCTTATTTGTCAGTTGTCTGATATGGAAGTAAAGATGGAGGAAGAAGACAAGGCAATAACCTTGTTGTGTTCCTTGCCTAAGTCATGGGATCAATTCGTGACCTCATTCAGTTTGAGCACTGCTGATTCATTAAAATTTGAATCTGTCGTGAGTGCTCTTTTATCTGAAGAGGTACGAAGGCAATCTAGCATTGAGACTTCTACGCCTGAAGCCATGGTAGCTAGAGGTAGGTCAAAGGAAAGGGGGGAAAAGACAAGAGGTTCTTCCAGATTGAAGTCAAAGGGCGGCAAGAAGAGTAAAGCAAAATGCTGGTACTGCAACAAACCAGGACATCTCAAAAACTATTGCTCGAAACGAAAGGAGGTGAAAAAAAAAGAAGGAAGAAAATCAAGTTTATTTAGGTATGGATGATGAGGTTTTAATTGCTAAAGCACTCCTTGTTTGTAATATCTCACAAGATGCTGACTATTGGTTATTAGACTCTAGTGCTTCTCATCATATGAGTCCGCACCGAAATTGGTTTTCATCATATGAAACTGTAGATGGTAATTTTGTATTCATGGGAAATAATGCATCTTGTCAGACTGTTGGGATTGGAAATGTGAAAATTAAAATGTATGATGGTACAATTAAAACCTTATCTGATGTTAGGCATGTACCTGATCTAAAGAAAAACTTGATTTCCTTGGGAGTTTTGGATTCGCTTGGTTATAAGTTTATAGGTCAGAATGGAGTGCTGAAAGTATCGAAAGGAGCCTTGGTTGTTATGAAGGCTGAAAAGGTTGGAAAAATGTACAGACTCAAGGGAAGTACTCAAGTTAGTGAAGCAGTGATCATGTCAGATAAAGTAGAAGAAGGTTCAAGCTACTTCCTGATTTGAAATCCTTGAAGTTGGATTCTTTTAAATATAGTGTGTTTGGAAAACAATGTAAAAAAAGATTCAAGTTTGGCAATCATAATAGTAAGAAGATTTTGGACTATATTCATTCTGATCTGTGGGGACCATCTCCTACTCTGTCCTATGGAGGTGCCTTGTATCTTTTAACGTTTATTAATGATTTCTCCCGAAAGGTTTGGGTCTATATGTTGAAAAAGAAAGCTGACGTGTTTAATGTGTTTAGACAATTTAAAACAATGGTGGAAAAGAAAACAGGAAAATCAATAAAATGTTTAAGAACTGACAACGGCGGTGAATTTACCTCTTTAGAATTTGAACAATTTTGTAAGGATGAAGGGATAGTTAGGCATAAAACTGCTGTTTATACTCCTCAGCAGAATGGTGTTTTTGAACGGATGAATCAGACTCTTATGGAAAGAGCCAGAAGCATGATTAGTAATGTTAATCTGCAAGAGGAGTTGTGGGCAAAAGCAATATCTACTGCTTGTTATTTAGTTAACTGATCACCTTCGGTTGCAAAAAACTGTCAAATTCCTGAAGAAGTTTGGTCGGGTAAGTCTTGTGATTATTCGCATTTGAATATTTTTGGTTGTGATGCCTATGTTCTTATTCCTAGAAATCAGCGTTGAAAATTAGGTCCAAAATCAAAATCTTGTGTCTTTGTTCGATATGATTATTCACTGAAGGGATATAGGTTGTGGGATCGTACTTCATGGAAGATAGTCATTAGTAGAGATGTAACATTTGATGAATCATCTCTTTTAAAATCAGATGTTGAAAAAGTTGAACAGAAGGAGGTATCGCTAGGTCAGCAAATTCAATTGCAGATTGTACCTTTTCCAGAAAGTTGAAAGGAAGGAGAGACTTCTGAAAAAGGTGGAGAAGTAGAGGAAACTGGAGAAATTCCAGAATCAAGTCAGCAACCAGTCACTCTAAGAAGGTCTACAAGGGAAAAAAGAACACCAAAAAGGTATGAAGACTCTACTTCATCATTTGCATTGATTACTAAAGATGGGGAATCATCTTGTTATCAGGAAGCAGTTGATGATGCAGATAGTAAGATTTGGAAAAAGGCTACGGAAGAAGAAATGGACTCCTTGGCCAAAAACAATACCTGGGACCTTGTAGAACTTCCTGAAAGGAGAAGCGTTGTTGGGTGCAAATGGGCCTTCAAGTTGAAGAGAAAATTTGATGGAAGTATCGATAGGTATAAGGTGAGACTGGTTGCAAAAGGGTATTCTCAGGTTGAAGGTATTGACTTTCATGAGATATTTTCACCAGTAGTTAAACTTGTTTCTATTCATACTGTGTTGGCACTAACTGCTTTACTGGACCTTGAGTTAGAACAGTTAGATGTTAAAACAACCTTTCTTCATGGTGATTTGGATGAAGAGATTTATATGGATCAGCCATAAGGTTTTGTACAAGGTCGCAGTAGAAGATTAGTTTGCAAGCTCAGGAAATCATTGTATGGCCTGAGGCAGTCGCCCAGGCAATGGTACAAGAAGTTTGATTCCTTCATGGTGAGCTAGAATTTTATCAGAAGTGAGTGTGATAATTGTGTATACTTCAAAAGTTTTAATTTTATATTCATTATCTTGGTGTTGTATGTTGATGATATGCTTAGTGCAAGCAAAAGCATGCAAGAAATCAGCAGGTTAAAGGCTCAGCTGTCTAGGAAATTTGAAATGAAGGATCTTGCAGTGGAAAAACATATCTTGGGCATGGAGATACACAGAGACAGGAAGAATGGTAAGCTTTGGTTTCACAACAGAAGTATGTGGAGAAAATACTTGAAAATTTCGATATGAACCATGTGAAACCTGTTAATGTTCCATTAGCTTCCCATTTTAAGCTTTCTTCGGATTTAAGTCCTAGAACTAATGAAGAAAAGCAGTATATGTCTCGTGTACCATATGCAAATGCGACAGGCAACTTAATGTATGTGATGGTATATACAAGACCTGACATTTCACATGCAGTTGGAGTTGTCAGCAGGTTCATGGCAAATCCAGGGGAAGAACATTGGCGAGCAGTGAAATGGGTGTTTCAGTATTTGAGAGGCACAAGTGACCATTACATCAGCTTTGATGGTTGTGAAGGTACAGTCTGCGGATATGTGGATGTTGATTATGCAAGTGATTTTGACAAAAGGAGGTCTACTACAGGTTATGTTTTCACTCTTGTAGGTGGACTAATTAGTTGGATGTCAAAGCTTCAAGAGATAGTTGCTTTGTCCACTACTGAATTAGAGTATATAGCTACTTCAGATTACTGTAAAGAGGCAATCTAATTAAAAGGTCTACTTGATGAGATTGGAAGGATACAGGAGAAATTGAATGTGTTTTGTGACAGTCAGAGCGCTATTCATTTGGCTACAAAGCCAACTTATCACAGCAAGACCAAGCACATTGATGTAAGGTATAACTTTGTGAGACATATAATCGAAGGCAGCAAAGTAGTCCTCAAGAAGGTCCGCACACAGGAGAATCATGCAGATATATTCACGAAGCCAGTTATAGTATAGAAGCTAAGAATGTGTCTTGCTTCTCTCAGCTTGCAAAAAAGATGATGAATGGGCATTAGGAAATTTGTTGTCAAGGTATATTTTGTTAAAAATGTGTCAACAAATGTAAATTTACTTATTACCTATGTAGTTAGAATAACGAAATGTAGGTTGAATAAAAAGATATAGTTGAATAATGAGATAACGAAATATGTCTAAGTTAAAAGAGGTGGCTCGAGAGGCTTGTATGCATGGAGAATTTGATCAATAAAGTTTCGAAGTGTTTTATCCTTCAGTTGTCCAATTCAGTTACATTTCTCCTCATTTCTTGTTTTCCCCACAACAAGTGAACCATTATGTAGAGATATACAGAGCCTATTAGGCTATAAAAATAGAGTGAAGGGTTAGGTCTAGGTGAGAAAAGTGAAAAGGATCATTTCTATGTGGGGTAATAGTATAAAGGAATTCGAAACCATTGGTTTTGTAAAACTCAAGCCTATAAAATAAAAACAATAAAATATCTCTTAAAGTGTAAAATTTTCCCTAAATAACCTAAAAATTCCCTTTTAAATTTCACTTGGGGAGATTAACACGGTAGAAATATATTCGCTAATGTCCATATAAAAAATTCACCATTTTCCAGAATACATTGGTAACCATCTGTTATCTCCACTAGTTTTTGAGGTTATTTTCTATCATACACCATTCATTAACCATATGACATCTCCAAATATCATGCTTCCCACCTAAAGCTAC
This sequence comes from Pinus albicaulis, assembly GCA_034641835.2. NCBI lineage: Eukaryota > Viridiplantae > Streptophyta > Pinopsida > Pinales > Pinaceae > Pinus > Pinus albicaulis. Next base: position 1,561,955,041 of record CM076582.1, read on the forward strand.
AATACATGCGTACTTACCACCATTGTACCTATGGAAGTGGTTCATTCAATGACTTGTCTATACATAATAACATGCCCTAGAGCATTACAACATGTATGCTTGAATCATAATTCTTATAATAGATTTCCCTCGAGCTAGAATATGAGATCCGTTTCCATTATTATATCGATTCAAGTGGTTGATTTCACAACTTGAGACATCATGTGTGATCACACTACATATATGCCTGAACAATTAAGTGTAGATGTGCTAGTGTGATAAAAATATGTGTTAGAATATGATATATATACATGGTCGAATCTCCTATAAAATGAATTAGATAAAGTAGTAAATATGAAACAAAATACTAAATAAGGGAGAAAAATGGATTATGTGTTATAACTCCATTTCTTGGAAACATACAGAGAAGAAGCTCCTTTATTATCATGATAAACTCCAAACAATACAAGGCCACACTCAAATATAAGAATTACAACTTAGCACATTGCACACTATAGTTCCTCCATTTCTATTATATAATATAGAGAGAAATGAAAATGAATTTCATGATACACAAAACGTTATTACAATATGGTGAGTTGTTGAAGAATAATTTTTTCCAAGTACCAATAGGAAAGCATTACTACATTCACATTCTAATTATCCCCCTTAATGATGACAAGTTTCCACATCCAAAATCATTATATACAAATAATTATGTTCACCCTTCCAAATCATTATATGAAAAATTTGAATTTTATTAAGTGGGATGACCTAGCCCATACAATCTGAATGTTGTATTTTGAACTAAAATATCGATCTATAATATACCTAACCATCCCAAAGTGTGTCACACTAGCAACTAGCCTTGACTAACTAAATTTTGAAATTATCTTCATACACATAGGTATTGATTATTGGATGTAATAATTTTGATACAAAATAATTAATATTCCCTACATTTATGTATATACATGCACATCTAGCATTTTATACCAATATACAGAATTTTTAGAAGATCCATATACATTCAACTAATCTTGTAATATGCTAAAACAAAATACTTGAATCTATTCTACAAATTACGGAAACCAATTACAATTGCACAATCACGTGAACAAGAAAGAGAAATAATTTCAATCGCACAATAAAAAGATGTATCTCGGGAAAGCCTTAGCTAAAACCCCCACTATATGTATATTGCATTAAGTCAAGAATATGAAAAAATACAATGCTTCTCTCATGTTTGAGAGCTCTATGCACTATTTCTGACTATCTCACTTTGACCCCAACAAGTTTTTTTCAACACTTAGCCAATTTCTTGCCTCTGGGTTGTTCAACCTTGCCTACGCATTATTGAGGGAACTGAGCCCCTATTAATTAAGAAATTCCCAAGAATTTATTACACAATACATCCAAGGCATCCTACTAACCTCATGCATGACCTGTACAATTTTATAATTATAAAACTGATAACGTACTTCCCTTTACCGCCAATATCAACTAGGTATTCGTCATAACTGACATGCAACAAATATTTATAGTGAACTATTAGTTATCTTATTGATCACTGCATATGCATTAAATACTATTTAATTCACTAGACCTATGACTAGTTCTTCCATTAGTTAGAACTAGTTCAATTGATTTTAATGCTATTTATAAATTAAATAATTACAAATCAAAATAATATGCAGCTAGACCCCCTAAAACTTAGAGATAACTCTACATGCCTCTAATTTGATGCCCAACTCGAATTGGTTGAGCTAACTAAGTCTTTGAAATTCAGTTAACTTGTACAAGATATCATGTGATGTGGAATTACAATTTCATTTTAATTTAATCAAGGGAAAATTAAATTAGAGGCCATTTTTTATGCCATTTTCAATGTCTCTTGTTGCAAATTTCAATACAACCTCCCAACAAGAAAGGAATTAAAATCTATATTGATCCAGTAGCTTTGGATTGTTTTGCATGCAACACTTCTCTCTAGTGTTGTTACTACTAAAACTTATGAAACCGAAAAGTATCCAAAATGAATCAACTGTGAACAGTATGATGTATCTCTCACTATTAGTATCTACTACATTCTCCACTGAAAAATTTGCACTACTCCTGACTATGCATTGTTCCATCTGAACTGCTGCCAATTCCACTATGCACTCCTTAGTATCTCATTGTTGTTAGTATTTTCATCTGTCACTATAACATTTGATTGCATCAACCACCACTAGTCCATCCTGCTACTGTGTATTGTGGGCCCCTGTAGCAAGTTAATGATCCATGAGACAAGACACATATGAATGGATCGTGCCCAATTTTCTGCACTCTTAGCACTTTTACTTCACATCACCCCACATCTCACGTAGAGGTATGGTTGAATGTTCTCCCTCTATAAACTTTGATTGAAATTTACCCCTACTAGAGGTCTCTACTTCAGTCGATTCCTCCACTCAGTCTCCTTTGTGCTTCTCTAATTGTGGCTTCTCCACAAATTTCTAATGCTGCTTCTCAGGATGCATGTGGAGAGCTAATTCATGCTCCCTCTCAACCACCAACTCTCTAACATTTGTATTTGTCTTCAAAGCTATGCATGTATCGTGGAAAGCAATTAAAATCGCAAAATCACATGAACAAGAAAGAGAAAGAATTTCAAGTGCACAACATTAATATGTTTCTAAGGAAAGCCTCACCTAAAACCCCCTCTATCTATATATTGCATTAATTCAAGAATATGAAAAAATACAATTCTTCTCTCAGGACTAAGAGCTTTGTACACAATTTCTAACTGTCTCACTATGATCCCATCAAGTTTGGTCCAATACTTAACCAATTTCCTACCTTTGGGTTACTGAGCCTTACTTCCAAATTTCTGAAGGAATTGAGCCCCTATTAATTATGAAATTCCCTAGAATTTATTGTACAATACATCTAGGGTGTCTTGCTGCCTTCATGCATGACCTGTACACTTTTCTAAGTATACAATTAATAATATACTTCCCTTTAACTCCAATTTCAACTGGGTCTTCCTCATAACTTACATGCAAAAAATATTTATAGCAAATTATCAGTTATGTGATGTATCATTGCATGTGAATTAAACCATGTTTAATTCACTAGACCTCTCACTAGTTCCTCCATGAGTTAGATCTAGTTAAATCGATTTTAACTCAAATACTTAAGTTAAATCATTACAACTCAAAATAAAATTCACTTGGACCCCCTAAAACATACAGAGAACTCTATATGCCTCAAGTATGACCCCCAACTCGAATTGACCGAGCTTGCTATGTATTCCCAACCTAGTTAACTCATACAAGTTATCATTTGATGTAGAATTACAATTTCCTTATAATCTAATTAGGGAAAATTAAATTAGAAGCCCTTTTGTATGCCATTTTCAATATTTTTTGTTGCAAATTTCAACACAATTCATAGATAATAGACGTACACATGTAACGCATCCTATCCATTCACATAAAAATTACATAGAAACAACCATATTAAAGGATACAAAATTATATACCACTTATATTTCAGAAACCACTACCAATTTTTGGCTTATTACATTCCTCCTAGTCTTAGCTATTATTATTCTATTACACTCAAAAAAATGCCAACTCTAATTTGGGGCTATGACACCACACGAAATAACAATTACACTTTATCTTTGAGCCCAATAACCTCAAGTACACAATTTACTCACTTAAATGGCCATCCTAATCACAAAATCTCCCCCCAACCCCTTCTACCTACAAATCTCAAGAAGGAATCTCCCTTCCTCAAAACTACATTCCATCAGGTTAACTCCCTCTTGAAGGATTTTAGTGTAGTTTATCTAAAAAAATATCTATGTTGGGGCACTAGGGATGCTTCGATGGAAATTATACATTAGGTTAGTGTGGAATTTGGATCACTTAATCTATGACTATTTTTCATAGCTCTCTTTCGATTTTTATGTAGTAATTTTCATTCATAGAATGAACATGAGGCAATGACTATTATATCACAATAGTAAGACTCTTCTATGCATGTTTCCATCATGACCCTTGGCACAATCGGAGCGTGAGTGTGGGCGGCCGATTGCAGAAGCCGGAAACTGTTTATATATAGCTGTGCGTTGTCGATTTGGAGCACCAGTGTGGAGGGCTGTGTTCATAAGTTGCAAGCTGTCGAATTGATCTGTGTGAAGATCGGCTGTGGTTTTTTTGAACGGTGGTTTGGAGAATCTTTTGTCCGTGTCGAAATCTTCTGTCTGTGTGGAGAGAGCCGAGTTTGGCAGCATTGAACAGTGTGGTGGACTGCGTGCAGGGCAGCGTTGAACAGTGTCGTATTCAAATGCCAGAGCGTCAAAGCGTATTCAAATTCAAATGCCAGAGCATATTTGAAGGTGCTGTTGCATTAAGTTTTTCAAAAATTTATTTTTTACATTAAAGTATAATGGTATTCGAATTGCCATTCAAATCAATTGCAACGTTTAAGGAAAAAAAAAATCGATTAAATTCTTAATAAGTCGATTCAAAAGGTCGATTTGCAGTTTTTATAAAGCCGGTTTGATATCCTTTTGAGAAAAAGTCGATTTGTAGTTTTTTATGAAGCTGGTGTGATATGCCTTTGAGAAAAACAAAGTCGATTTGTTCATTATAAATCGATTTGGATTATTTTTTTTTTTAAATTCCATTTGTATTAAAAAACAAAAAAGGAAGAAGTCGATTTTAACATCATGGTATTAAGAAGTCGATTGTTGAGATTTTAACATAATGAATTTATATATATGATATTATAACTATATCATATATCATTTTTAAATTGTAATATGCCATGATATTATAAGGCAAGGGCATTTTCTTTTTAAATCAATTTGTAATATTAATGCCATTTTCATATGGTATTAAGAGGAAAGACATTCTATAAGAAGAAGGACATTTTTTTTTTTTTTTTAAGGAAAAGGCTTTCTTAATCAAAACTAATTCCTTATGAAATTGGAGTTTTTTGTGACAGGAGCTACTAAAAATGGCAAAAACACAAAGTGCCCGTTTTGAGATCGAGAAGTTCAATGGCAAAAACAACTTCGAGATCTGGAAAGTGAAGATGTATGATTTACTTGTGCAACAAGGTGTGACGAAGGCGTTGTTGGGGAAATCCAAACAGCCTTACACCATGACAGATGATGAATGGAGTGACTTGGATGAAATAGCATTGAGCGGCATTCGACTGTGTTTGGCGGATGATGTTTTGTTTAACATCGTGTCAGAGAAAACTGCTGCTGGTTTGTGGACAAAGCTTGAAAAGCTGTACATGACAAAATCCTTAACCAATAGGATTCTTCTGAAGCGACAGTTGTACAGCTTGCGCATGAAGGAAGGTACGACGATACCTGATCATCTGAATACCTTTAATACTCTCTTGGTGTAATTAGAATGTATAGAAGTAAAATTTGAATCAGAAGATAAAGCTGTAACTTTATTATGCTCGTTACCCGAGTCATGGGATCATTTTGTTACTTCTATAAGTCTTAGTTCATCAGAAACCCTTGAATTTGATGATGTTGTTGGAGCTTTGTTGTCCGAAGAAACAAGGAAGAGGTCAAATTTAGAAACTTCTACATCAGAGGCAATGATGGTCAGAGGCCGTTCTAAAGAAAGACGCTTCAGTAAGCACAACAACTCGCGTTCAAAATCGAAAGGGAAAAAGAGTAAGGTAAAGTGCTGGTTTTGTGGAAAATCAGGACATTTGAAGAAGGACTGTTGGAAGAGACATCAAACATCCAAAGGAGACTCTTCGACAGAGAAGAAAGAACCAAACACGATAGATACAGGTTCGGCATCGATTTTAGGTATGAGTGATGAAGTGTTATCAGTTAGTTTGTCTAATCATGATCAACATTGGCTGTTAGATTCTGGTGCGTCAAATCACATGTGCATTCATAGAGAGTGGTTTAAAACTAATAAATCAATCAATGATGGAGTGGTTTATATGGGAAATGATGCCTCATGTAATGTTGTGGGAATTGGAAGCATCCAGATTAAAATGTTTGATGGGACAAATAAAATTCTAACTGATGTAAGACATGTACCTGAACTAAGAAAAAACCTCATTTCACTAGGAGTACTAGACACTAATGGATATAAAACCTTTATTCAAGGTGGAGTAATGAAAGTTTATAAAGGAATTTTGCTAGTCATGAAAGCAAAGAAGGTTGGAAATCTTTATCAATTAGAAGGAAGAACAGAGTCAGATCATGCTTCTATAGTATCTGAAAATGATAGTAATTCTATTCGTTTATGGCATCAAAAGTTGGGCCATATGAGCGAAAGAGGATTAAAAATTTTGTCTGATCATAAGTTACTTCCTAGTTTAAAATCTTCTAAGTTAGATTTCTGCAAACATTGTCTGTTTGGGAAACAAAGCAAGCAGAAGTTTAAAACTGGAAAACATACTAGTAAGGGAATTCTTGATTATATCCATTCTAATGTTTGGGGTCCATCTCCTACAACCTCATATGGAGGATCGTCATATTTTGTATCTTTTATTGATGATTTCTCTAGAAAAGTGTGGGTCTACATGTTAAAGAAGAAGTCTGATGTATTCACAGTTTTTAAACAGTTTAGAGCATTAGTTGAAAACATCACTGGAAGAACCATTAAATGTTTAAGAACTGACAATGGTGGTGAGTTCACTTCAAAGGAATTTGATAATTATTGCAAGGACGCTAGGATCGAAAGACATAAAACCACTGTATATACTCCTCAGCAAAACAGAGTTGTTGAACGCATGAACAAGACTCTTTTAGAGAGAGCAAGAAGTATGCTTAGTAACGCCAATTTGCAGAAGGAATTGTGGACAGAAGCGGTTTCTACAGCTTGTTACTTGGTAAATCGATCACCATCAACTACGATAGGATGCAAAATTCCTCAAGAGGTATGGAAAGGTTATCCATGTGATTATTCTAAACTAAAAGTTTTTGGTTGTGATGCATATGCTCTAGTTCTGAAACATCAGCATTCTAAATTAGATCCTAAATCAAAAAGATATATCTTTGTTGGATATGGTGATGGGACTAAGGGATACAGGTTGTGGGATCCTACTACTCACAAGATCATCATTAATAGAGATGTTAAATTTAATGAATACTCACTTGAAAATCCAGATGTAGATGATAAATTGAAACAGGATAATGTACCTCAGCTTCAACACATTCAATTTGAAACCAGTTCAAATACTGATGATAGTCTAGATGAACAAGTTTCAGATTCAGATCATGAACAAGTTTCAGATGTAGATCATGAACATATTTTAGATGCTGATCATGAAGAAGTTCCTACAGATAATAATCAGCAAATTGTGGAAGTACCAGAAACATCTTTAAGGAGGTCTACAAGAATCAGACGACTTCCTGAAAGGTATGATGATTATGTTACTTCAGTTGCTTTAACTGCTAACGATGATGAACCTTTGTGCTATCAGGAAGCTATAAAAGGTTCAAACAGTGGTAAGTGGAAAGAGGCTATGAAGGATGAGATGAAGGCGTTAGCGAAGAATGCCACATGGGATCTGGTGAAACTTCCTAAAGACAGGAAAACTGTGGCATGTAAGTGGGTTTACAAATTGAAGAAGGGTTTTGATGATACAGAAGACAGGTACAAAGCAAGGTTGGTCGTGAAAGGTTTTTCTCAGAAAGCAGGCGTTGACTTTCATGAGATTTTTTCACCAGTTGTGAAAATTGTTTCAATTCGGATTGTGTTAGCATTAGTTGCTTTACTTGATTTAGAATTACAGCAACTAGATGTTAAAACTGCATTTTTACATGGAGATTTAGATGAGGAGATTTACATGGAACAACCAGAAGGGTTTGTTCAAAATCGCAACAATAAATTTGTCTGCAGGCTCAAGAAATCATTTTATGGTCTGAAGCAGTCACCTCGACAATGGTACAAGAAATTTGATTCTTTCATGATGAGTCAAAATTATGTAAGAAGTGAATATGATCATTGTGTTTACTTTAAGAAATTAATTAATGGCATGTTCATTATCTTAGTGTTGTCTGTTGACGATATGATTTTAGCAAGCAAAAGCATAACAGAGATCAACAGGTTAAAGGCTCAGATGGCTAGGACATTTGATATGAAAGATCTAGGAGCAGCAAGACAGATTTTGGGCATGGAGATTTTCAGAGACAGGAGCAATGGTAAGCTGTGGCTATCACAACAGAAGTATGTTGAGAAGATACTCTTGAGGTTTGGTATGAACAATGTGAAGCCTGTTTCAGTCCCTTTTGCTTCCCATTTTAAGCTTTCTTCAAGTTTATGTCGTAACACTAATGAAGAAAAGGAATATATGTCTCGGATTCCATATGCCAATGTAGTAGGTTGTTTGATGTATGCGATGGTTTGTACTCGACCAGATATTTCACATGCAGTTGGGGTTGTCAGCAGGTATATGGAAAATCCAGGGAAAGAACACTGGTCAGCAGTGAAATGGGTGCTTCGATATCTAAGAGGCACAAGTGATTATTGTATCACTTATAACAGAAGCAGTGAATATGTTTGTGGATATGTTGATTCTGATTTTGCAGGTGATTTGGATAAGAGAAGGTCAACTTCAGGGTATGTCTTTACTCTTGCAGGTGGAGCTATTAGCTGGATGTCAAAGCTACAGAACATTGTTGCTTTGTCCACTACAGAAGCAGAGTACATAGATGCTTCGCATGCTTGCAAAGAAGCAGTTTGGTTGAAAGGTTTGTTTGGTGAGTTTGGTAGGTTGCAGGACAGCATCAAGTTATTTTGTGATAGTCAAAGTGCAATTCACTTGGCTAAAAATCCCGCCTATCATAGTAAATCAAAGCATATACCTATCAAGTACCATTTTGTAAGACGGGTTATCACTGAAAGGGGAGTGTCTCTTGAAAAGGTGCATACAAAGGAAAACTGTGCGGACATGTTCACGAAACCAGTTTTGTTAGAGAAGCTACGATGGTGTCTGGCTTCTCTTGGCTTGCAGAAAAGATAAAAATAATAATGAAACAGGGTATCAGGCTAATTTTTGTCAAGGTGGAGATTGTTGAGATTTTATTTCTTATTTTTAATTAAATCTGGAGGAAAATCTCATGTAGGTGACAACAATAGGATTTGTTGCTACATTGGCTCCATCAGTTTCTCATGAGGAGCTAATGCATCCTATATTTGTTGTGAGAGAATTTATGAGTTTGTTTTCATTCACAGCTATAAAATGTAAGCCCGTAGAGGCAAGTGAGCATAAGGAGGAATGTGTAGTGAGGAACGCTGAGCAGATGAGAAACTCTGCTATTGTATTTCTGCAGTTGATTAATGAGATTGCTGATGCCCTGTTAGGTGGACGTAGCCCAGATTGGTTGGGTGAACCACATTAAATCTGCTGTTCTTTATGTGTGTTTGAATGTTGTGTGTGTGTCATTCGATTTATATTTTCGCTGTTGTATCTCTAGCATACATTAATTTTGTTATTTCTTAATACCTTGAATAGCCATGGATAACTTTTGTTGAGTATACAGAATGAATTTTTCTTATAAACAGGATAATCAGGAATTATAATGTTTGTTTGGTTTTTATGGTTTTTACACACAAGTTGTCATGGACAATAATGAACCTTCGAGGCTGGAGTTATTTCCACTACATCCTATTCGCATCGCTCCACAAAAATATAAAGCAATTAACACATTGGAATTGTAAAGGTCCGTGTGTAACCCTCATGAAGATTTTGATGAAAAAGAAGATGGAACGTCTTGTCTAGGACACGTTCATAGGCTTTTTGATTCCATCCCTCAACATCCCATAAAGTAGTGATTCCATTTTTCTCATCTTTCATATATATTTCCCATATATATTTCTACATGAAAGAACAAGAAGACATGGGATATCCATAAAAGAGTTTAAAAAGCTCTAAATTCAATTATGTGTTTGGAGCTGAGCAAAATTGGATGTATTCAATGACATGCAAAATTATGTGACAATTAAAAAGAAATTTAAACATTAATATTGATGAATGCAAGTCATTTTTATTGATAGGCAGTGATATAATTTCCATTATGTATCATTTAAATTATGATGATTGAAGTCATTTATAAAAGTTGATTGACATAAATATTTTAATACGCAGCCTTCAAATATACAGTGAATATAAGGGACAATTTTTTACACATATACAGTGAATATAAGGGACAATTTTTTACACCCCTTTAGTCTGATATTTCCACTCACCTCGCGCTTATACAGCTGATTCTTTATTTCCAATTTCTTTAATTTTTAATTTGGCTATGTGGATATTTCTTTCACCATATAAATGATAACTCTCATATATGCAGTATTATATGCTGAAAAGCTCCCTCGTCTCAATTAATTTTTTGAGGACATTATTTCGCGCATTGTTGAGCTCTTGGTCAATGGCTTAAAAATGGAGAACTACCCGAACAGTTATGTGAAACGCACACCTATATTGTAATTGATGGCATATTTATTTTATTAAAAACATGTGTCCAGAGTCATTGTCTCTTGTTTTTCTATTACAGCTGGAGGAAGCCATCACCATCTTTAATTTAACCATTAGATAAAGCGATGCTTTATCGACTCTTTGTAATAGGATTTAAACATTTTTCTGAAATTTCAGCCATGGCGTTGGTCTGAGGCAAGGGAAGTATCCACGCATCTGATAAATAAAATATTTTGCCGCTGAGATATATTGCCACTAATTATAATATCGTTCAAGGTAGGTGGCCGAGTTTTGTGGAAAAAATGCCGTCGCGTCTTGCACAGGTAAGGACAACGTTCTTTCCAGTTGCTCGACTCATTTCACTGTTATTTAGTTGTTTGACTAATCATTTTCTATTGAAAGTTAAAGGGTTTAGTTTTTTTTTTACCTAGCCTAGATTAAACTCCAAAAAAATCTAACTGGTTTACTGCTCATTTATTATTCTGTTTTTTATTTATATTACATAGCAATCATTCGTAAAGAAAATGAAGTGTTATGTGGAAGGAGGTTATCCCCACTTACTAAATATCCCTATAGTTTTGGTCACTTAACAAGTCAATAAGGTTGCAAGTGTAGAAAATGTTTTGGAAATGAGAAATAATGTGAGTAAGAGCCACATAATAGAAAGTGTTTTTAGTCTTCAACCCTCTTAGTATGGAAAACATGCTCACTTAACAAGTCAAGAAAGTTGGAAGTGTGGAAAATGTTTTGGAAATGACAAACAATGTGACTAAGAACCACAAAATATAAGAGAATGTGTTTTTCATCTTCAAACCTCTAAGTATGGAAATGGTGACATATTCTTTCTAACAAACCAATGCCTTATTTCACTTAGAAGCTCATGAAAGTTAGTTCGTATCCTTGAAATGTTCGTTTTCCTCTAAGTAAGATAATTCTCGTTAGAAAATGTGGGGTTGAGCACCTTGTTATAGTACCTTAGCTTCCTTTTACCCTCTAGCTCATTATCATCCAAAACATCATTCTTAAATTTTTGAGATAATAGTATTTTTAATGCTACCCTTATTTACGAAGATCATCTCCTCCTTTATCCCCAAATGGGGCCATCCTTATGTCATTGAGGCTTGAGACGAAGGTGGGGGATTTTTCTAGAGTTAGGGGTAATTTTGGGAAACCTCTTAGCTCATGTTGTAGAGTTTATTTTTGTACATCAGGTACATAAATATAGTCAATCTTCCAATGGGGGAAAGTCTAGCTTCTATCAAGAGGATCATAGAGGGAATATTTCCCTTAATATCGAGGTTGTACTTGATCTTCCTTCAGGATCTCTATTTCTACAACATACCCAAACCTCACAACCATATGATCGAGAGTATAAGATAGAGAATATTTCTTTTAATATTAAGGTTGTACTTGATCTTCGTCGACAATTCTGTCGATATACTACACCCCAAACCTCATAGCCTTGATTAAAGTCTTAAAGAGTAATCTTTTTATTCTAAATCCATAGATAGAGTAACATTTTTTTTTTCTAAATCCGTAGATAAATTAACTTAGAATTAAATTTTCAATTTCACATTGTATTAGAATTTACAATAAAATATTATAATTATAAAATAATTATGTATTTAAAATTAGATTAATAATTATATAAAAAATATTCAATAAAATTTTAGAATATATATATATATATATATATATATTCTAAAATTTTATTGAATATTTTTTATATAATTGAAAATAAAATAAAAATCAAGGATAACTAGAATGATGAGGTATGTTGTTTTCTTATTTAGTATTTACTTAAAGGAAAATATATATACACATTAAACATTATTTATATCCTTAATTATATAAGTATTTTTTTGTGAAATTTGTTTGGGTAAAAATCAAGTTTATAAATATTTTATCTACTTGAACCAGCCAATCTAGTTCATTATCACTAGTTCATTATCACATGTAAGATAGAGAGTCTGATTTAGGAAAATAGGTAAGTATAAAGATATATTTATTATTATTACATTAATATCGATGTTTTTAATAGTTTTACTAATAAGTTTAGCTTTTTTTATTAAATCATATAAAATTATTATTAAGAACAATACCTTTTCTTTGTAAGATGTAGAGTTTTAGATTAAGAAGCTTGCTAATGGGAAAGCTAGGAATATTTAAGGTTTCCAAGCTAAAATTCTTAGGATGGGAAAGTCAATCGTCATTCTCCACCTACACAAACTCCTCAATTTGTGAGTAAATCATGTCTTTCTTAAGTTGTCGAGTAGCCTTATTGTACCTATCTTTAAATGTTGGGACAAAAATGTTCCCTCAAACTATATGACTATCATTATTAGCCACATTTTATCCAAATTGTATGGGCTCATTTTGGAAAACAACATTAACACCTCACTTGAAATCCATGGTAAAAGAGCAAAAGGGAAAGTTAGCTTTAAGAGGCATCACTCAACTACTGACCACCTTGTCACTCTTAAGACCATTACCGAGCAATGACACAACAATAAAATTGATCTCTTTTCTTGTTTTGTTCACTTTAGAAAATATTTCGACAAGGAGAAGTTACGAAAAATACTTGATGAGATAATGGTTCCTCTCGCGTTGAGGGTTGTTATAACTAGGTTATATGAGAATGTTATTTCCAAGCTTAAGACCACCAAGGATTTTTCTGAAGAGATTAAACGCAACATCAATGTTAAGCAAGGTTTTCCCCTATCCCCTACCATTTTTGGCATTTACATTGACAACCTTGATAATGTTAGTTGTGAAGGACCTAAGTTCGCTTCTATTTCCATTACTCTTCTCCTTTATGTTGGCAATATAATTCATCCAATGAGAGTCCCTAATGATATCAACAAGAAACTTATGACCCTCAATGATTATTCCTCCAAGATGGTATGACAGTTAATGCAAAGCAGACGAATTCATGATAATTAAATCCAAAAATATCAACTATGATAATTTCACTTATGATAACAATTAAATAGAGAATGCTTCTTCATACAAATATTTAGCTATTGACAGTCAACATCAACTCAAGTGGAATTATGGAATTTATAAAATGATTACATCTGTGATCTTGGACATGGAAAATTTTACGGGCTAATATTCGTAGGTGCGCTGCCTTTCCATGTTTTTTCCAAAAAAAATATTCCCCAATTTCCATTTTTTATAAAAGTGATTCAATTTTACAGTATAAAATTATGTTATCCTAAAAATCGCCAAAAATTTATAGATACTATATAGAGTCATTAGAAATTTGGATATTGTCAAAACAATATCACCAAATATTTTACAATCAACATATCAGGGACTTGTAAGATTTGCCAAGGTTTCTAAACTTTAAGATACATTTCCATCCTTAAAATTTTCGCTGATCTTGGAAAAAATTATAAGTGGACACCTCTTTAGGTTTGGAGTAAAAAAATGTTCATCTTCAAGACTCGGGCCGCCCTTGTCATTTTATATGGGTGTGAGGTGTGGGGCTACAGTGTATGTAGATAATAATGGAGAAATATTGAAATGATCCAAAAAAAAATATGACTTACAACCTATACATTAAAGGTCATACTCCCTACCATATTCTCTTGATTCAAGCTAGCCTTTCCCAGTTGAAATCATGGCTATGTTTAGGTATCTTATGTATAATAAGGTGTACATCATGGAAGCCAAGGCACTCCCCAAAATTACTTATAGCTCTAGTCAAAACCCCCACCTTTAGCACAAGAAATGATCGCACAACGATACCAAGTCTTGGCTTGGCCATTGGGGGATAAAGGAGGAGATCATCAGAGAATAAAGATAGTATTAAAAACACCATTACTTCCAAATTTAAGGATAATTTGTGGAGTGATAACGAGTTAGAGGAGAAAAGGAAGGTAAGGTACTATAAGGAGATGATCAAACCCACTCTTTCTAACCATAATTATATTTTTGTCTTGAAAATGCTAAGAAGAAAATTAACATTGCAAAGATAAGAACTAATTCCCATGAGCTTTGGAGTGAAATCAAACGTTGATCTATCGCAAAAACACCCATGGATGAACAAAATTTCCTCCTCTATGATACTATGAGAGTTGAAGATGAAAATCACTTTCTCTTCGATTTTGTGGTCCTTACTCACATCCATTCTCGTTTTCAAAACATTCTCCACACTACCAAGCTTCTTGACCTGTTAATTCAGCAAAATGGTAGTAACCTCTTAATGCTTGCCACCCTTGTTTTTTATCACAGAAATAAAATATTAGATAGTCTCAATTAATTGTTTCTTTCTTAAGGTCTCATAGACCATATTGATCTTAGTGGACATTAATCAACATCATCCTAATATTTATTAATAAATTTTGGTTTCGTTCATTGATATTATTCGAAATTCACTTTATTCTTTGTTTTATTTATTCTTTTTAATACCCATTTTTGACTTACCTCTTTAATTATTGTTTCTTTAATAGTTAATTAGAATAATAATAAAAAATGTATATATTATTACTTTACTTTTTCGTGCTAGAATTTAATTGGTGAATTTATTCAATGTTTAATTGTTTTCCTAGATCGTACTCCCCATCTTAGTCATGACAATTAACCGCATTAGTAGTTTGAAATGTGCCAATAAAATGTTCAAGAATGTTATTTTTACCACAAAAAATTCCGAAACAATATGAATAACAAAATCCTAAATTATGAGACATACAAATATATTTATTTTTTCATAGTGGCAAACGTTCATAGATTTTTGGGAATTTCAACATAATAAAATGAAAAGGAAATGAATTTACCTTATGGAAGGTTTTAAATAGATATTCTATCTTTTTTCCTTCATAATATCATTTTTAATATTACTAGGACAACTACATTAAAAATATGGTTGATATACATTTAAGGCATAATTTTCCATCATTTATATGGGTGAAAATGCGAATATGGGTAACACTTTTGTGACAATTCGGGGCGGAAATTGTTTTTCCTCCATAGTTAGGCCAAAATCTTGTCATAGTTCGGCCGATCAATTATTGAATTTAGTTCAGCCGAAATTTTTTTTTCGTTTACAGTGACAGCGTACTGACGGAAATGGCGAACAAAGTTTTTGCCTCAGTTTCAAAAATCGGCAATAAAATTTCAGCCGAACTATTATTTTTATAAATATATCGCCCGCAGCCATTTACGGGTTTCTATTCACATTCGCGTGCTCTTCTCTGATGGTCATTTTTTCATGCACTATTATCTGTTTCTTTCTCGTGCACTCTTATTTGTTCATCGCATTCCCACTCAGGTTTGTCGCTCAGGTTCATCGCATTCCCGCGTGCCCTCTTATTTGTCACAGTCCAACTCAAGGAGGTAAGGTTTTTAATTTCTGCAAGTTATTTTTTGTATTTGTTGTTTGTTATTTTGTTTTAATTTGTGCTGATTTTATGGTTTGGTTTTCATTTTTGTTTGATATTTTAACTTCTATTGATTTTTTTGTTGCAGAGGTCTTCAGCAATGTCTTCAGCGTCCTCTACAGTGATTTTAGTGTCCTCTGCAACAAATTCAGCTTCTTCATCATCTTCAACGTCCATGTACGTTTCAGTGTCTTCAACATATTTGTTTTTTTTACTGTCTCTATTTTTTTGGCTGCGACCTCAGGTTACATTCCTATCCACTAGGTTATGGGAGTTTCACCATGTAGTTTCATAGCAAAACATTAGAGGCTAGTGGCTCCTGAGGCACCGTGCTCCTCTTTTTTTATAAATTAGTTTTATTTTCAGCATAAATGTGGGGATATTTTTCAGAATATATGATAGGAGAGTTTATGCATGTTGTTCCACAACACAACAGTAGAGGCTTGTGTCCTTGGCATCTCATATTTGTTATATAACATCAAGATTGCATCACAAATGTGGGAGAATACCCGAAATATAGAACCAAAGTGTTTCATTATTTAGTTGTAGATAAAACATGTTTAGAAGCAAAGAAAACAATAGTTTTGAAATTAAAATCAGTGTGATTCATTCAAGATTAGATCGTTGAACAAGTAATGTTTAAGCGTGCAAGCATGTCATTCTTTGAAAAGTAAAATAAGTGTTTTTCGTTAGAGATTAGAGGAGATCCTTACATCCTTTTACAAGAAATATTTAAGTCTCCAAGAAAATAGTAAAACAGTTGTCATTACATGGCTCACTGTTCGACTGTCCTTAAATCCTTTTACAAGAAACAGTTAAGTCTCCAAGAAAACAATAAAATAGTTGTCGTTGCATGGATGAAAATAAGTGTTTTTCATTAGAGATTAGAGGAGATCCTTAGATCCTTTTACAAGAAATAGTTAAGTCTCCAAGAAAATAGTAAAACAATTATAATTACATGCCTAACTATTTGGTTTTCCTTAGATCCTTTTACAAGAAACAGTTAAGTCTCCAAGAAAATAGTAAAATAGTTGTCATTATGTGGATGACTGTTTGGCTGTCGTTTTATTTATGAATGTATGAATGAAAGAAATTTTAACTTCGTGACAGTAAAATTAGCTTATAAAACTAAGATTTTCATATCCATGGTCTCAAACAATGAGAGAGAAAAAAAAATTTATATTCAACATGGAAAACAAAAATTAGCCATAAAAGTTTCCCATTGAAACCATACGTGATTCGATACAAAACACAGGTTTTAACCTAAGATTAAATTCCCCTACATATATAATTTTTTCATTTTGATATCGACGGTCTCAAACGATGAGAGAAAAAACATTTTATATTCAATGTACATGTAAAACACAAATTAGTCATATCTCTAGAATAGATCTAAATAGAAGTTTTTCATTTTCATATCCATGGTCTCAAACAATAAGAGAGAAAAAAAACCTTTTATATTCGACATGTAAAACACAAATTAGCCCTAAAAGTTTCCCATTGAAACCATAAGTGATTTGATACAAAACATAGGTTTTAAACTAAAAGTAAATGCCCCTACATATAGAATTTTTTCATTTTCATATCAATCGTCTCAAACAATCAGAGAATTTTTTTTTTATATTCAATATATGTAAAACACAAATTAGCGATATCTCTAGAATAGATCTAAATATAAGTTTTTCATTTTCATATCCACGGTCTCAAACAATGAGAGAGAAAAAAATCTTTTATGTTCAACATGTAAAACACTTGAATTAGCCATAAAATTTTCCCATTGAAACCATAAGTGATTTGATACAGGACATAGGTTTTAACCTAAGAGTAAATGCCCCTACAAGTCATTCAATATGTAAAACACTTGAATTAGCCATAAAAGTTTCCCATTGAAACCATAAGTGATTTTATGCAAAACATTGGTTCTAACCTAAGAGTAAATGCTCTTACAAGTCATTCAACATGTAAAACACTTGAATTAGCCATAAAAGTTTCCCATTGAAAACATAAATGATTTGCTACAAAACATGGTTTTAACCTAAGAGTAAATGCCCCTACAAGTCAATCAATCTCTTGAATAGTTTTAAATATAGAAGTTTTTCATTTTCATATGCATGGACTTGCAAACAATGAGAGAAAAAACCATTTGTGTTCAATATTCATATAACTTATTTAGAAACAAAAAGTAATTTAATACAAAACATAGGTTTTAACCAATTATATAGTTTTTCATTTTCATATCCATGGTCTCAAATAATGAGAGAAAAAACCTTTTATGTTCAACATCTAAAACACAAATTAACCATAAAAGTTTCCCATTGAAACCACGAGTGATTTTATATAAAACATAGGTATTAACCTAAGAGTAAATGCCCCTACAAGTCAATCAATCTCTCAAATAGTTTTAAATATCTGGGAATTTTTCATTTTCATATCCATGGTCTCAAACAATGAGAGAAAAAACCTTTTATATTCACATGTATGTAAAACACAAATTAGCCATATCTCTAGAATAGATCTAAATAGAAGTTTTTCATTTTCATATCTATGGTATCAAACAATGAGAGAGAAAAAAATCTTTTATATTCAGCATGTAAAATACTTGAATTAGCCATAGAAATTTCTCAATGAAGCCATAATTGATTTGATACAAAACATAGGTTTTAACGTAAGAGTAAATGCCCCTACAAGTCAATCAATCTCTCGAATATTTTTAAATATCTTGAAGTATTTCATTTTCATATCCATGGTCTTAAACAATAAGAGAAAAAACCTTTTATATTCAATGTATGTGAAACAAAAATTAGGCATATCTCTAGAATAGATCTAAATAGAAGCTTTTAATTTTCATATCCATGGTCTCAAACAATGGGAGAGAAAAAAACCTTTTATATTCAACATGTAAAACACTTGAATTAGCCATAAAATTTCCCCATTGAAACCATAAGTGATTTGATAGAAAACATAGGTTTTAACCTAGAAGAGTAAATGCCCCTACAAGTCAATCAATCTCTCGAATAGTTTTAAATATCTAGAATTTTTTAATTTTCATATCCATGGTCTCAAAAAATGAGAGAAAAAACCTTTTATATTCAATGTATGTAAAACAAAAATTAGCCAAATCTCTAGAATAGATCTAAATAGAAGTTTTTCATTTTCATATCCATGGTCTCAAACAATGAGAGAGAAAAAAACTTTTTATATTCAACGTGTAAAACACAAATTATCCATAAAAGTTTCCCATTGAAACCACAAGTTATTTGACACAAAACATAGGTTTTAACCTAAGATTAAATTCCCCTACAAATCAATAAATCTCTCGAATAGTTTTAAATATCTAGAAGTTTTTCATTTTCATATCCATAGTCTCAAACAATGAGAGAAAAAACCTTTTATATTTAATGTAGATGTAAAGCACAAATTAGCCATATCTCTAGAATAGATATAAATATAAGTTTTTCTTTTTCATATCCATGGTCTCAAACAATGAGAGAGAAAAAAAACTTTTATATTCAACATGTAAAACACAAATTAGCCATAAAATTTTTCCATTGAAATTTAAGTGATTTGATACAAAACATAGGTTTTAACCTAAGAGTAAATGCCCCTACAATTCAATCAATTTGTCCAATAGTTTTTTAAATATCTAGAAGTTTTTCATTTTCATATCCATGGTCTCAAACAATGAGAGAAAAAACCTTTTATATTCAATTTATGTAAAACACAAATTAGCCATATCTCTAGAATAGATCTAAATAGAAGTTTTTCATTTTCATATCCATGGGTTCAAACAATGAGAGAGAAAAAAACCTTTTACATTCAACATGTGAAACACTCAAGAATTTGCCATAAAATTTTCCCATTGAAACCATAAGTGATTTGATACAAAACATAGGTTTAAATATAACCTAAGAGTAAATGCCCTTACAAGTCAATCAATCTCTTGAGTAGTTTTAAATATCTAGAAGTTTCTCATTTTCATAGCCATGGACTCAAACAATGAGAGAAAAAACATTTTAATTCAATGTACATGTAAAACACAAATTAGTCATATCTCTAGAATTGATCTAGAAAAATATTTTTTTCATTCTCATATCAATGGTCTCAAACGATGAGAGAGTAAAAAAACCTTTTATATTCAACATGTAAAACACTTGAATTAGCCATAAAATTTTCCCATTGAAACCATAAGTGATTTGATACAAAAAATAGGTTTTAACATAGGTTTTAACCTAAGAGTCAATGTATGTAAAACACAAATTAGCCATAGCTCTAGATAATATATCTAAATAAAAGTTTTTCATTTTCATATCTATGGTCTCAAACAATGAGAGAGAAAAAAACCTTTTATATTATACAGGGTCAATGCCAATGCCAATGCAAGATTCATCTCTCATTTTCATAACCATAAGTGATTTTATACAAAAAATATGTTTTAACATAGATTTTAACCTAAGAGTCGATGTATGTAAACAGAAATTAGCCATAGCTCTAGAGAATAGATCTAAATAGAAGTTTTTCATTTTCATATCCATGTTCTAAAACAATGAGAGAGAAAAAAACCTCTTATATTCAACATGTAAAACACTTGAATTAGCCATAAACGTCTCCCATTGAAACCATAAGTGATTTGATACGAAACATAGGTTTTAACCAAAGAGTAAATGCCCCTACAAGTCAATCAATATCTCGAATAGTTTTAGATATTTAGAAGTTTTTCATTTTCATATCGATGGTCTCAAACAATGACAGAGAAAAAACCTTGTATATTCAACATGTAAAAAAAAATTAGCCATAAAAGTTTCCCATTGAAACCAAAAAGTGATTTGATACAAAACATATAGGTTTTAAAACCTAATCTAGTAAATACCCCTACATTCAATATTTATAATAGATCTAATTAGAAGCTTTTCATTTTCATATGCATGGTAGTTATATAGGCAGAGTCTGTAAAGGGCCAGGTAACGTCTGGATCTCATCTTTTATGAAAGGTGACATATCTAGTAAATGCCCCTACAGTCAATCTTTGGAATAGATCTAAATGCCCCTACAGTCAACATGTATATAGTATTTAGAAACAAAAAGTAATTTGATACAAAACATAGTTTTTAACCAAGTATATAGTTTTTCATTTTCATATCCATGGTCTCAAACAATGAAAGAGAAAAAACCTTTTATATTCAATATGTAAAACACAAATTAGCCATAAAATTTCTCCATTGAAACCAAAAGTGATTTGATACAAAACATATAGGTTTTAACCTAATCTAGTAAATGCCCCTACATTCAATCTTTATAATAGATCTAGAATTAGAAGTTTTTCATTTTCATATCCATGGTAGTTCTATAGGCAAAGTCTGTAAAGGGCCAGGTAGCCTTTGGATCTCATCTTTTCTGAAAGGTGAAATATCTAGTAAATGCCCCTACAGTCAATCTCTGGAATAGATCTAAATGCACCTACAATAAATGCCCCTATAGTCAACATGTATATAGTATTTAGAAACAAAAATTAATTTGATACAAAACATAGGTTTTAACCAAGTATATAGTTTTTCATTTTCATATCCATGGTCTCAAACAATGAGAGAGAAAAAACCTTTTATATTCAACATGTAAAACACAAATTAGCCATAAAAGTTTCCCATTGAAACCAAAAGTGATTTGATACGAAACATATAGGTTTCAAAAAGCTAATCTAGTAAATTCCCCTACATTCAATCTTTAGAATATCTAGAATCTCTAATTATAAGTTTTTCATTTTCATATCCATGGTAGTTCTATAGGCAAAGTCTGTAAAGGGCTAGGTAGCCTCTGGATCTCATCTTTTATGAAAGGTGACATATCTAGTAAATTCCCCTACAATCAATATTTGGAATAGATCTAAATGCCCCTATAGTAAATGCCCCTATAATCAACATCTATATAGTATTTAGAAACAAAAAGTAATTTGATACAAAACATAGTTTTCAACCAAGTATATAGTTTTTCATTTTCATATCCATAGTCTCAAAAAATGAAAGAGAAAAAACATTTTACATTCAACATGTAAAACACAAATTAACCATAAAATTTTTCCATTGAAACCAAAAGTGATTTGATACAAAACATATAGGTTTTAACCTAATCTAGTAAATGCCCCTACATTCAATCTTTAGAATAGATCTAGAATTACAAGTTTTTCATTTTCATATCCATGGTAGTTCTATAGGCAGAGTCTGTAAAGGGCTAGGTAGCCTCTAGATCTCATCTTTTATGAAAGGTGACATATCTAGTAAATTCCCCTACAGTCAATCTTTGGAATAGATCTAAATGCATCTACAGTAAATGCCCCTACAGTCAACATGTATATAGTATTTAGAAACAAAAATTAATTTGATACAAAACATAGGTTTTAACCAAGTATATAGTTTTTCATTTTCATATCCATGGTCTCAAACAATGAAAGAGAAAAAACCTTTTATATTCAATATGTAAAATGCAAATTAGCCATAAAAGTTTTCCATTGAAACCAAAAGTGATTTGATACAAAACATATAGGTTTTAATCTAATCTAATGAATACCCCTACATTAAATCCTTAGAATACATATAGAATTAGAAGTTTTTCATTTTAATATCCATGTTAGTTTTATAAGCAGAGTCTGTAAAGGGCCAGGTAGCCTCTGGATCTCATATTTTATGAATGGTGACATAGATGAGAGATGAATTAATAGATGAATTAGAATTATATGGGCAATGCCAATGCCAATGAAAGATTCATCTCTCAAAGATGAATTAGTTTTAAGATTCTCTTCTTCAAAAATTCAAGATTCATCTCTTAAAGATGAGTTAGTGTTAAGACTCTCTCCTTCAAAATTTATTCATCGACATAATTTGTTTACACTTTAAATTAAGCATTAATTTTTTGAACTTTATCTTGAACTTAATTTAAATTAGTTATTTAAAAATTAATTGTAAATGTCCACCATAGATATATATATCATGGAGGAGGAATGACGAAGATCAACAGAATCCCATATCTCTATCAAAGGGGAGGATCAGGGATCAGGATCGAAAGTTGTTCATGGTAAATTTAAATATAATATTAAATATCCATACATGTGTGTACATATGGAATTGATTTTTTATCAAATTTGTAAGTTAAATTAGTTTTTAGTAAGTTTCATTTTTTATTTTTAAGGAGCCAACAGGAGAAGGGTGTCTACTCCAGCCATGGATGCCCAGGGTGCATTCGGTCATGGTATGATTTGAACACAATTTAATCAATGAATATGTACGTGTGTATTTATATGTACATGAATGTATTTTTCAATTGATTATAAATTCGTATTTTTTTATGAAGCTTTTCTCTCCTCTAGAGAGTGTGGTGGTGGTTAAAAACCCCTTAAAGGGCCATCAATAAGTGGTAGCAGCTTGTGTGAAGGGGGTTATATTTATTCTCCCAGAGGCCAATCAACCACTGGTGGTGCTGGTCCTCAGCAGGGTCGTTCTGGGTCTCAACAGTTTCAGGGTGGAGAAGATGCTAACCAACCACATAGAGCTTGCCATCAATTTCAATCATTTTTTCATTGAACTTGTACAAATTTGTTTACATGTTTCTTTTATAATATACAAAATTATATATATATATTGCTGCAGAGGTTGAAAATGTCCCAAATATTGGTCAAAATAGACACAGGTCAGAACGCTACATTAAAGAAGAAGGTTGTCTACCCAGCACAACTTATTCGGCCGACATTACTGATATACCATTGGAATGAAACATGGCGCAATGCACCTTACAAAGGTGTCAACAACTTCATGCAAAATTGTGGAGAGATATAGTGACTTTGACTCTACCTGATGAGAGTCGACAAAGCATTGAAATAGTTACACATTCATTGGGTGAAATAGTAAATGTGTAAAAAAGTCTTAGGCCAACGACTGATACATTTGTAGAAATCATGAGAAAGAGAAAGGAAATATTAATGGGTCCTGATAAATGGGAGGATGTAAAACAAAGTTACAAATGATATGGCCAATTCAATGTTTAATTTCAAGGAAGGGCCAAAAAGAAAAATGTTGAAGGTGCAATATTTCAAGCACCTCGATATAGCTCACTATTTGTATGATAGGCACCTTGCAGCCTATGGAAGGCTCCCATGGAATGACAAGGTTCATGTTTATTTTGCACAATTGTTTTACGCAATTTTTTTTTTTTAAATGAAACCCAATTACAATGAACTTCCATCAAAATTTTTTGGTCTTGGAAAGGTCGATTCTATGACCGGAAGGGAACTAAGAGAGATGTGGAGTTGCCTCGCCCTGAACTGCCATTGGTGAGTCGACCTTTTTGAGTCAAAAATCTGCAGTCAGAGATGGATGCGACTTCTCAAAAAAGTTGAGAAGCAAGGGATGTCATGATCGACAATGTTTTCAGCAGATTGGATGGAGTCAATGTTTATCTAAATAGACCAAGAGCACGTGAGAATGCGCATGTCAATTTTGTGTATTGTACAGATGAAGAGACTGACAACATGAATTTTGAAGATCTCCAAATATATGCAAAGTATTGTCTCAATATTTGGCAAGACTTAATTCTTCATGAGGAAGAGGGCACGGGAACAGTATGTGTTAATGACCTTAGGGTTCAATTATTTTAACACATACATGTGTACAATTTGTAATAAATACATGTGTATGTACATGTATACATTTATTTGTATGTACATTAATCTAACAAAAATGTATCATTATATGTTAAAACACCATTTGTAGTTGTCACACATGATGAGTGACGAAAATGTTAATATCACGTTCGGGACTTCTGGTTCAAACAATGCAGATGGGTCTCACCATCAAGATATGTTGGCAAATGTTAGTGTTTTTTAAGTGATATTTTTAAAATAAACAATTGTGCACACATGTATATATATATATATATATGTATATATATATATATATAATAAAATGTTTTAAAAGATTCCAATTCCGTCCAATGTTTTTGGGATGACAGTACCTTCTTCTTCCTTGGGAGATGTACCTTTTACTTCCTTAGGAGATGTGCCACATCCACAACAAGTATGGACAATTTTTCACTTTTAAAATTTATGTTTAAGTTATATATATATTCCACCTCAAAAAGTTCCATTAAAAATTGAGATATATATATCTATATCTTGAGTTATTTTAATTTTTTTGAATTTTAGGTTTTTTGAGATTTTCTTTTGGAGCCTCTCTTAGAAGATGTCCCAAATTCACCTGCAGAAGTATTCAATTTTTCACTTATATATATATATATATATATATATATATATATATATGTTTTCTTAATTTAGTTATAATTTATAAATTGAAGTTTATTTAAGTTTTATTATAAATTGAGATCTTGATCTTGAGTTATTTTATACTTTTAAAATTTTGAATTTTAGGTTTCTATAGAAGATTTCTTTAATCCACGGACTCTAGCGACAGAGATAGGAACATCCACACCATTTCAACCATTTGAACAAGTTGTCTAACTTTTTTTTTTAATATTATTGAAAATAAGTTTATATATGTACACGTGCATTTTCATCTGAAATTTTTTAATATATATATATATATATATATATAAAACTGTACATGTATATTGTACAGTTTACCATTGCATATGTTCCCATGGGAGGGGGGAACTTGTAGCACGTGAACAAATGGAGAGGGAACCTCCTGAGGTATTGCATGATTTTTTTTTATATTTTGTTTTTTACATGAAGTTCTATATATATTCTCACTCATTTTTAAAACATCAAATTTTAATGTTTGTACATGTGCATTGTGTACAGGTTTCCCATGCTTCACATGATAGTGTGCGGATTGAGACCCTGATAGGAAAGATGCTACATCCATCTCTATTTGATGGACATGATTTGTAGATTTGATTTCAAGATTTAGATAGTCTTAAATTTACTTTTTTATATATTATCTAGATGCACTGTCATATATATATATATATATAACTTGATACAGTTTGATACTTGTGAGATCTATAATTTTTGGGCATATTTTATGAGATCTACAATTTTTGGACATATTTTATTACAGTGTTAATATAATTTGTCTTGTTCCAAAAAATTAAGCTTTGGATGGTTTTAGTACTTTTGGCATGTGAATGTGAAGTAATGTTGTTATATAATTTGTTTGGTTTTTAAAAATTTTAAGTTTGGATAGTTGAACTACTAGTAATGTTGTCATCTATAAATTAATGTTTTTCTTTTGAACTATATTTGGCATGTTATGTAATGATGTGTTATAATTTATTTTGTTTTTAAAACTTAAGTTTTGGATGCTTGAAGTACATTTGGCATCTGAAGTAATGTTGTGATTTATAATTTTTTGTTAAATTAAAAGTTAAGTTTTGGATGGTTTCAATCTACATTTGGCATGTGATATAATGTTAAATGTTTTTATTGGATAGTTGAACTATAATTGGCATGGCATGTGAAGTAATGTTACATGATATAATCAAAAAGCTTTTGAAACTCAAGTTTTGGATGGTTTTAATCTACATTTGGCATGTGATATTTAATGTTAAATGTTTAATGTTTTTATTGGATAGTTGAACTATAATTGGCATGGAATGTGAAGTAATGTTACATGATATATATCAAAAAGTTTTTAAAACTCAAGTTTTGGATGGTTTCAATCTACATTTGGCATGTGATATTTAATTTTAAATGTTAAAATTTTTTATTGGATAGTCAATAACTACAATTGGCATGACATGTGAAGTAATATGTGGATGTGAAGTAATGTTGCACGATCTATAATTTTGGATGGTTTCAATCTACATTTGGCATGTGATATAATGTTAAATGTTTTTATTCGGTAGTTGAACTATAATTGGCATGGCATGTGAAGTAATGTTGCACAATATATAATCAAAAAGTTTTTAAAACTTAAATTTTGGATGGTTTCAATCTACATTTGGCACATGTGATATAATGTGAAATGTTTTGATTGGATAGTTGAACTACAATTGGATGACATGTCAAGTAATGTTGTGATATAATCAAAAAGTTCTTAAAACCCAAGTTTTGGATGGTTGAGGTACATTAATCATGTGAAGTAATCTTGTGATATAATCAAAAAGTTTTAAAACTATGTTTTAAAGTAATGTTGTGATATAATCAAAAGGTTTTTAAAACTAAGTTTTGGATACCATTGTAATCTACATTTTGCATGTGATATAATGTTAAATGGTTAATTTTTTTATTGGATAGATGAACTACAATTGGCATGACATGTGAAGTAATTTGTTTTGATATAATAAAAAAGTTTTTAAAATTCAAGTTTTAGACATGGTTGAAGTACATTTGGTAAGTTTTTAATTTTTTTTTCACTCAAACAATAATATGTAGTATGTAAATTTTTCATTAATACACATAGAACATATTCAACCATTGGACAGACAAATTTTGTACTAGAATTTCAATCAGGAATAGAAATGTGGGTCAAATCCCACCAAAAGTCGAAGAAGTGATCCGATTCTCTTGTCTGAAAGGAATCTTCATACAAAATTATACTACGGATAATTTATTTACATTGTAGATAATTTTTACCAAAAAAGCCCACGAGACAAATTGTGTGCATTGAGTTCATGTATATTTCCAGTACATGCAACATTTTTCATCAATGCACATATAAAAACTACTTTCAGTTAATTGCATTCTAGAACATATATATTGAGTACGTGAAACATTTTTCATCAATGCACATAGTAAAAATACTTGAAGAGTTAATTCCATTCGAGAACATATACATGTATATCCAATATATGTATGCAACAGTTTTCATCAATGCATGTATAAAAAATCTACTTTCAGTTGATACTCTAGAGTGTGCATGTACCAAAACAATTTGTACATGTGCAAAAACTTGCACAGATAACATAACAAGGCAGCTCAATTTTTAATTAAGCACTGGAAGTTCTAGAACATATAATCCAAACAGAATAAGTTGTTGGGCAGTTCAATCAAAAAAATTCCAATGGAATGCCATCTTCAATAATCCGTTCATGATCAGATTTTGACATTTTCCATTTCTTAATATTCGTTTTTTTCTTTGATTGAACCTAGATCAAATTTATGCGTGCTGCACACACCAAGTGACTATATTGACAACTTATGAAATCAAGTTCATAGTCTTCAAAGTAAACAAAATTCCCACTTTGATTAGTTTGTCTGAAAAAATAACCTTTCAGTTTAATAGATCGTCTTTCATATGGAAATTTGTGATCATTATATTCTTCTACGAATTTCATTTTTCATTCAGTGCAATGCATCAAACAATACTTCACCTTTTCATCATTGTCAGTAGGTGCAATTACAGCAAAAACATTTCCTATACAATAAGACAAACTTCACAAAATTATACATATTAAAATTTATTTCTAGATCTTTATCATTAGAAAGCAATTCAAATGTTACCTTCTCTAACAAGATTAGAAACTAGATCACCATCGAATGATATTGTAGTCTCCTTTGATTGAATTTCTTCAAACATTGGAACGAACATTTTTCCCTTTGTATTTAGCTCTGTATGTTTCCAATCTTTTACATACATTTTATTTTCACAAACGTCATTGGATTTTGTGTTGTCTATGCAAACATGACAAAAACAAGAATATTTTCTTTTATCCAGTGCAAACACATTTTTGGATGACTTTGTTTTAATTGAATGCAAGTTTTGAGTCCCTTTTATTGTTTCAACGTTGTTTCCAATTGATCTATCTATGTCTTCGATCCCAATATGCCAAAAAAAACCTTTATATGGAAAATTTAAAGAAGAATGTAAATATGATATCAAAATAAAATCAAAGATTGTGATAAATGTACACTGTTTATTTAAGTAGATATTTAATAAAAATTAAATTGAATGTACCTTCCCACTTCTCTTGATTGCTTAGTTTCATGGCTTAGAGTAGTGATGCACCATTTAACAACTTCTTTCACGTCCACAAGTCGGCTTGCAGAGGGGTTCATTTGATATCTTCAAAGTGCTCATTTTATGCATGCCCCTACACCGTCATGTTCTCCTTTTCCATGGCAAGTCTGAAATAAATTCCAACAATGTTTAATGAAGTTTTTCTTATGAAGACAACACAACCAAAAGAATGATCGTGAAGATTTGAATTGTCCTGCACATCCATCTGAGCATATCCAATGTTCATTGAATGTTATTCCATGATTTTTCAAGGAATCATAATTTTTTCCAAAACAATGTTGTACAAAATATGTATCATGTGTACAATCGTCACTGATATAAAAGTGATATTCTTTAATAATATGTCGATTTTCATTGGTGCTTTCTGTATGATTGAAGTTTTGTTCAACATATCTATATAGAATATGGAGCATGGAGACTTGGTTAGAATGATAGTATTCACTCTGAATTTCTTTTTTTGGAACAAATGTGTAGTTTTTTGCAGAATCAATTACTGACAAAATGGTCCCTGGTGGAAAAACTTCACGAGATTTTTTGAATCGTAAGTCTTTCCATCGAGCTCTATCGGAATGCTTGGTGTATTTGTAAAATTTTGCCTCAAACTTTCTCACAAATTCTATCACAATTTTTTTTTCTTCTCGTAATTCAATTATTTTTAACACTATTTGCACCTTGAATCGATGTATGGATATATTCATATCTCTTCCATTTCACTTTCATGTTGGAAAATGATTGATCATTTATATCAGTACGATATTTTTTTTGAAATTTAGTCAAATTTCCACAATCATCGCATTTTTTACCACCAACACATTTATTTTCATAAAATAGTTCATCGCTTTCTCTTTCACATAGAATTTGAGATATGAAATCACGGATAGTTGAAGGAGGAGGTGAATCCTTCCAAAATGTTCTACCAAAATCAAGGAATGTGTCATAATATAACTCAAATTCCAAATGATAATGGCAACAACAAGTGTCATGTACGATGATAGGTTTTACATACCATGGTTTTTGTTGAACAAAAGCACTGATCGAAACATGAATTTCACGATTCTCTTCTTTGAACTTGTTGAACAACTCTATCTGAGTGGTTTCCAAGAAATGTTTTTCATGTTCTTCGTACTAATTTCATGATATTCTTCTTTGCATCACACGCCTTGCAGTTGGTGAAACACGCGAATTGTTCTTCCAATATTCATATATTATTTTTTTTAAATTTTCTCCAAGTCTATCTTTATATGGTTGCTTACAAATAGCTCTCCAACAAGCAAGTTCATCATTTACATCTATTTGCAACCGAAATTTTTGATGTTTGTGCAAAGTTTTTCGCGAGGTTCCTAACGCTCGTGCTATAGATTTTACCAAGAGGTTCTCTTTTGTACTTGATGAAACCACTACCATATTTATTGCTCTACGTACAACTGAAATATTTTTCTGTCTAGATATTTTCATTCAATTTATAGCACTATTTATATTTTGTATCACATTTTCCTTCATTTCTTTTTATCTTTGATTGATTTTCGAATACCCAATAAAGTTGTAGCTTCTTTTAATTTCCTTAATGATAGGATACCTTTCAACATTTGGGCTTCAACTGTCATATTTTCCTTTATGAAATACTTCTCAAAAATGTGGTTAACACGATATCATATATAATCGTCACCTTTTTTATCTCCATATGTGTGAGTGTCAACATTTTCTAACATCTCGTCATCGACATTGATTTCATTTGTACATATTTGAATGAATAGTACATAATAAGTTTACATATTCAATAAATAACTAAATTAATAATTTCAATAATATGTGCATGTGTTCAACATATATATATATATACCTTGTGAGTAAATTTCTTCACTTGAATTTCTTTCATCATTTTTCGCCATCTTCAATCATTGGTTCAATATCTCTTTCACTTTCTCTTTCAAAATTTTGTATCTCACCATCAATGTTTTGAGGAGTATCTCTCTTTGTTTACATTGCAAAATATTTTTCAAATTAGTTCATCAAATCAAAATTAAGCTTCACATTTGGAAAATTTTAAATATATCTAAATCATAATATTTACATTTACATACCTATTTCAACTTCAATTTGAGGTTTATTTTCCCCTTCAATATTTGAGAGTGCTTATATCTTTCTTTTGCGAGATTGTCTCATCTCTTCTCTACATTCCTCAGGGTCTCTTTTTGAATCATATTTTCTCGTACAATTTCTTCAATTTCCCATGATAATATTGTATGAAGTTCAAAAATTTTCCTTAAAAAATTTAGACAAAAACTCAATTAAAAAAGACGTCATAAAAGATTTAATTTTAAAAAAGCTCATTTTAAATTTTTTTCAAAAAATACATACTCCAATCCAAAACACTTACTTTAAAAAATTCAAGAAAAAAATGTCTTATAAAAATGAAGCGAAGTTCAAAATATTTCCTTCCAAGTCCTACAAAAGAAATTCATTTAAAAAGTTACACAAAAACTCATTTTAAAAAATCATTATAAAATATTTACTTCAACTCAAAACCAAAAAATGTCCTTTAAAAATTAATCCCAAATCCATACTTTAAAAAAAAAATCCCAAAAAACTATATCACATACCTCCAAGAAAATTCTTTAAACCCAAATAAATTCCTTGCAAAATTAGATCAAATGTATGCAAATAATGTGTCTCAAAGAAAATTCCTTTGAAGTCCTTTGAATGTACTTCAAAGAAAAGTCCTTAAACCCAAAACAATTCTTTGCCAAATCAGATCAAGACTGCTGTAAAATCAGACCAAAAGTGCGAAATATGTTGTAAAAACAGACCAAAAGTGCGAAATATGCGAAAATAATGAATGGTTTCACTACAATTTATATTGCCGTGAAATGTTTTTTTGGAGGGGCTCGACGGTACTTTTGGTCGACGGAATGTTAGGTAAAAGTTCAGCCAAAATTTTAATAAGTAGTTCGGCCGAACTACTTTGTCATCTGATTTAACGTGTCGTTGACGCAAAAAACAGTTCGGCCGAACTTTTTTTAAGAGTTCGGCTGAACTAACATGTCACCAGTGACACAGAGCCAAGCCCTGAATACATTTCTGCAACTTCGGACTGACTAAACTCCATGAAACATTCTGAATTAAGTGTCAGAACCAAGACAAGCTTTTTCAGAATTGAATCTACTTTCAGGAAATATAACTTTTATGGAATTTCATAAATATCCACTAATTTTAATTAATTTTGTAATAAAACAGACGTAAACAATTTCTGAAGGTCATTGTGATTCAGCGTAATCAAAATTCTGTATCTTCCAAAATACATTGTGAAAAAAATTGAAAAAATTATCGTACATTACATTGGTCCGTTGTCTCTAATGGGTATCTGTGAAATTTTTAGTTTATAATTTATATGTTAAGAAATTTCTTGCGTCACGAAACATATTCAAAATATGCAGTTTCTCATATTGGACCAGTTCAAAAAATTCTAATAATTATGATATGCATCCATTGGCTTTGTAAATATGACGAAACCGAAGTAGACTCTATCTAGATTGTTGTAACACATTTTATTTCTAAAAAACACAAAGTTTCAATGAATACAACATTGCGTATTAATATGACTTCTTATGAATCCGTTGATTGTAAAACAACACACACTCAAAGAAACACTTAGTTGACATAACAAATGTATATAAAAAAATTCCAAAAAATAATTAATATAAAGCTAACAAAATTTTTGACAACTTTTCTTTTTATCGCAAAATGAAATTCTAAAGAGAAAAATTGTTTTAGCTTGTAGAAAGTTGAAGAACTGAAAAAAATGAAAGTTTTTTCTCGAAAAAGGGCAAAAAGTGTAACGCAACTTCACATTTTCACCCGATTATTTCAGAGCAGTGGATATTTGCAAAAAGTTGATATATGTGTATTCCGAGACAATTTGTAAAAAACACGTAAGAAAGAAGGACTTCTAAACCTGTAACAGTTGGCCCGTCTAAAAAACAATTTCAGGGAAATTATTATGGTTTGATAGATTAATTTGTGAACTTGTCTCACGGAATTGCTACACGTTTATGATTAAGAGTTGAAATATATTCCTTCGCAAAATAATTGCTACAATTTTATGAAACTGTCTCACGAATCTCTTATTTTACGTTGAAGTTCACTTTGAGCTAAGCGCTCTTCATTACCACTATCGTCAAGAATTTTGTTTTTCCATCTAGGGTTTACTAGTAGTATTTGCAATGCGCTATCATACGAGATAGAAGTTAATTCATTGAGTTTATTATGATAGATTTATGTTAATCTGACATTGATGGAAAACCTAAACTATTTTTTGTTGGTTTATATTGTTTTTATTGTTAGCTGTTTTGTTTTATTTTAAATTAGTATATTTTTAAAATTTATTACAAATTAATATGAATTTTAAATTTGTTTTAAATTTTAATGATAAATTAGCACAAAATGTAGTTGATATATAGAAAGCATCATTTTCCATCATTTATATGTCAATAGAATTTTGTAAATAACGCTCATTAATTTCCAACTACTTTAAGTTAACTATGTGATATTCATAGTGAATTATTATCATGTAAGTATCATGATAATAACATTCATGTAAGTATTGACCCAAAAATGAATACTTTGGAGATTTTGAATTCCCTAACTCAAAACTCATACCACACAAACCTTCAAACTATTATAAATATCATGATAATTAAATGTGACTATGATGATAATTAAATGTAGTCACTGTATTCTTTTCTTAAAAACCAGTGTTTTTGCATTCTAGAAAACATAGAGTTAAATCTCTCTAAAAATTTAATCATACATTGTATGTACTATGAAATATTTTTAAGTGCCGCCCATGTAAAGAGACACTAAAATATACATAGAGTTAAATCTCTCTAAAAATTTAATCATACATTGTATGTACTATGAAATACTTTTAAGTGCCGCCCAAGTAAAAGGACACTAAAATATCAAAAACTAGGAATTGCATACAATGTTTCAAATGAAACATTGTAAGGCATAAATTGGAGAAGAATGGTGACATATAGAAGATCATTGAATTTAAAAAATAGTAAACAAAATGTAATTCAAAGCTAGAAGATAAAGAGAAATCACTTACATTATGCCAAATTTACATATTTTATAACATTTCCAAAATCAAATCTCTCTAAATATCAATGCACTAAAAGAGTTTAAGAAACTACATGTAAGGTTTAAAACAAATAATAGGTTTAATTTTATTACAATGTAATAAAATTAAAGCTATTATTGATTTATTATATTGTAATAAAATTAAAGCTTCTCCTAAGGTTGTGGCAACCTAGATTTTTGGTAATGTCAACACTATAAAATGAATTTCCCTTATAGAAATCTTTAAATAAATATTCTATTTTTTTATTCATAATGTGATTTTAAATATTACTATCAAAACCACATTGTTAAATGTGGTTGATATATGTCGAAAGAATCAATTCCATCATTGACATGCTATTAAACTTTTGTAAATGTGGTCAATCAACATAATTTAAATGAGACCTATTGGAATTTGTATAATTCCCTATTAATAAAAATGACTTTCATTCATCAATATTAATGTGGCATTCTTTTTAATTGTCACACAATTTTTTCTAGTTAGCATTGATCCTCATTCTACATCTCACTATCCTAGTTATAATGACTTCTTCCAATTTTTCTCGACTCCAACCTATATAATTGAATTTAGGGTTTTTTGAATTCTTTTATTTATATCCCATGTTTTTTTTTCTTACCTATAGGAATATATATGAAAATATATAGGGAAGATGAGAAAAATGGAATCACTACTCGAGATATCGAGGGATGAAATCAAAACACTTATGAATGTTTTTGTGACTATATCTTGCATATTTTTTTTCATTAATACCTTACAATTCAAATGTCATGACTGCTTCAAGACTAATAGTCTATATTTAGAAAAACATGTCCCTGGCTATTCAAGGTATTGATAAATAATGAAAACAATGTACACAATTAGGAAACTAAATGTGATAATTATCTCACTAATGCCCACGATTAATTTTTGTTGTACTTCACAAATTTTGGGAAGATTCAAAAATGTTTTATTAGATACAAATGAATTGCAATGATAAACATGAGAAAATATCAAAGTAATACTAATGATATTGTTTGGGAGAATGGAGAAAACACCAAAAAGATTAACATTTGTGAGCTATGTTCATGCTAAAGAAGGTGGTATATCAAACTGATAAATGGATTCCACAAAGAAACACTCTACAAATATCACCAATACCCAATGTCTCCACCTCAACTCCTAGTTTTTCTTATACAGTTCATGGTACATGAGGGTGATAAACAGGTGTTCCCATATGTCCTCTATGAGGGATAACACTT
Source organism: Pinus albicaulis (assembly GCA_034641835.2). NCBI lineage: Eukaryota > Viridiplantae > Streptophyta > Pinopsida > Pinales > Pinaceae > Pinus > Pinus albicaulis. The sequence continues at coordinate 1,561,990,205 of CM076582.1, forward strand.
TGAACATTTGAGGAGGGAAAATGTTTCTGTGGAGGTTAGATTATTGTTATGAAGCTTAAAGTTTTAGTGTAGAAATTATTCATAACCAAAGGTCATGAACTACAAAACATAACCACTTTTCCGAAATTATTATTTAATAAATAAAGTTAGGAGGTAACTTAAGAAAATTGAAAATGTTTGGAAAGCCTTCTATCTCATCCATTGGATCATGTATTAGATGAAGAATATTCTCTTATTACCAAAACAATTATTTAAATAATAGAAACAATGTATGTATACGTCTATGAATACAAACTTTTTTTATTCACATTGTTTCTGAAATTTTTGAGTAAAAATTAAATTATTGAATATTTTATTGATGCATTTAAAATCATCCAATGTGGTTAAGCATTATAAATAATATGGGAAGTCTTGTCTAAGAAGACAATTAAATAGATAAGATGGGAAGTCTCATCTAGGAAAATACTTAAACACTATAGAGATGGAAAGGTTAAATAATAATAGTAAAAAAGAAAGAAATAATATTTATTTTTATTTTTTTATTCAAAGTAATTGTTAAAGGAACAGTAATAAAAGAGGTAAATAAAAATTTTACATTAAAAATAATAAATAAAATAAAAAATTGATTGAATTTGAAATAATATCAAAGAACGAAACGAGAAATTATTAATAAATATGATCATGATGATGATTAACACCCACTAATACCAATATGGTCTATCCAATCTTAAGAAAGAAGGGATTAATTGGGACTATTTAATATTTTATTTGTGTGATGAAAAAGAAGGGAGAGAAGCATTCTTTGGCCACTGTAGTTTTTTTGACTTAACAAGTCAAGACGGTTGGTAGTGTGGAAAATGTTTTGAAAAGGAGAATGGATTTAAGGGCCAAACAATCCAAGAGGAAGTGATTTTCATATTTGACTCGGTTAGTATCACAAAGTAGGAATGTTATTTTCTCCAAGGGTTTTTTGGTATTATATCAACTCCCAATTTCACTCAGAAGAACATGGGAATTAGTTCTTATCTTTGCAATGTTCATTTTCTTCTCAACATTGGTCAATACAAAAAGATAATTCTCGTTAGCAAGGGTGGTGATCCTGATCTACTTATAATACCTTAGTCTAATTTTCCCCTCTAACACCTTATCACACCACAAATTATCCTTAAATTTAGAATTAATGATGTTTTTAATATTATCCTTATTCTCCAGTATGATCTCCTCCTCTATCCCCCAATGGTCTAGGTAGGACTTGGTATCCTTACGCTAACCTCACTTGAGTCGAAGGTGTGGGTTTTGACTAGAGTTATAAGAAATTTTGAGGAGTGTCTTGGCATCCATGATGTAAAAATTCTTCTTATACATGAGATATCCAAACATATTCATGCTTTGAATGGGGTAAGGGCTAGCTTCAATCAAGAGATAGTATTGGGAGTATTACCTTTAATGTTGAGGTTGTAAGTTATAAATTATTTTTGGATCATTTCAATGTTTCTCCATGATTCTCTAGATATACTACAACCTCACACCTCACATCCATATAAAATAACATTCATGATGAGATTCTCAAAGAGGAACATTTTTTTACTCCAAAACCAAATATGAGTCGACTTACAATTTTTTTCAAGATCATAGTAAGACTTCTGGCCTCCTATCATCATTTTATCAATGTTATCATTCCACTTGAGCTAATTTTGAATGTAAATAGCTAAATATTTTTATGGAGAAACATTCTATAAGTAATTTTTATCATAAATTAAATTATTGTAGTTGATGTTTTTGGATTTAAATATCAGGAATCTAGTCTTGTTGGTATTAATAGTCATGCCCATATTGGAACAATAATCATGGAGGTTCATAAATTTCTTGTTAAGATCATCAAGTCTTATGGTAAGAAGAATGGTATCTTCTCAAAAAGGAGAAGATTAATGTAAATAATAGTGAGCTTAGGTCCTTCACAACTGGCATTTTATAAACAATCTTCAACCTTGTTGATGTAAATGCCAAAAAGGGGAGGGGATAGGGGAAAACCTTGATTAAGATCGATGTTTCATTTTATATATTGAGACTAACAATCAATGGTCTTAAGCTTGACAATAGCATTCTCGTATAACCAAGTTATAACAAAATCAAGGCATATGCCAAAGAGCAGGTCAACAAACCTTTACCTCAAGGGTCTCCTACTGGTAAAGTCATTTTGGAATATTTTGAAAACTTGTTCTTTTTACAAAATGAAATAAAACATATTTTCATAATAAAGCCGGATTTTGCAAAGTATACAGAGGCAGATGAAATTTATAGGAAGCTAAAGAGCATGAGAATTCCTAGTGTATAGCAATGGCAGGAATTCACTGATTTACTATGAAAATTTGCAGTCAAATTATATTAAGATGAAAAATTAGTGATTAAAGAGTATCAGTGTTCAAAGTGTATCAGTAAAAAAAAAGGTTACTGTTGGTTATTTTTAATTTACAACAGTAAACAATGAAGAAATAGGGTAAAAGAGCATCAAAGCATAACGTGAAAGAGGAAATGTATACTACAAGTTATCTTCCACAAGATAATGTCCCATGTGCCAGCAATACTTCCAGCTAAACAAAAAATCAGTTTGAGTAGATAAACTGTTCTATTTTTCTTGTAAAAGAGGACAACTTGCCCATCTATTTTGCATCCGTCCCTCTTCTTATGTAATAATTCCAATTTTTTCTTGAGATATTATCTCAAACTTTTGAGAAATTTTGTAAGAAATTTATTGGTATAAATACTTCATCTTTCGAAGTATTTAGTGTGAAATAAAATTATCATGACTACTATAGACTTTTTTGTTGAAACATTTGGATTTTATGTGAGTTAAGTTGAAGCAGCAGGTTGGAAACTGGAGGAAATATACACCATAACTAATGATCCTCGTGCTGATCAGATGAGTATTGTATCTCCCAGTTTTCATTATTTATTTCTTTAATTTTCATTCATATATTTTGTGTTATTTTCCATCTTAAATGAATAACTAGGAAAGGTATTATAGAATCAGTGTAAAAAGCTCTCCGTTCTTACTAGTTTTCATGTTTATGTTTTCTGCTGATTTCTAGACTTTAGAATTCTTAATTTCTCTTTAGTCTCGTTTGACCTCAATTTCCTTCTTCCTTTTATATGATCTATGGATTCTTAACTACCCTTAGTCCAGATCATACCACTTCATCAAAATAGCCTTTTTAAACCCTCTGAAGATCATCTATCTTGCCCTTAGTATATTTGTTCTTTCGACCTTATTTTTCTAGTCTTGTTTGCTATAAATTTGACTCCATTGCCGAATGGTTAGGTAGATATTTCTATGGTTTCCCTTGTAGTCCTTTATTCCTACCAACATTCAAAAAATCAAACCAAATTGTCCACTTATAGCTAGCCTAAAACCCATTACAAAACAAAGCTAAATATTAAGGAGAGATCCCTCTCTAGAAGTTAGGAAGGTTAGATCCTGAATTCTAAAAGAGGTTCTTGCTTACCCCTAGTTTTCTTTAACTATAAACCAAAATCCCATGACCTAAGAATTACTAGGGTGATAACATACTAGCGACCATACTGGGGACTAACCACTCTCCAGTTTTAAGTTTAATCTTGAAAGAAGATTTTTAAACATATATTTTCCACTTTAAGATTAAGTTTAAAGGTTGTGGGTATTTATATAATAATCATTCTGGCTCCCAAGAAATTCTATTATACAAGATCCAACCCTGATCCCAACCCTGCAGATATAGTAGACAATCCGAACCAGAGAAGAAAAAAGAAAAAACAAACTGTTAGTTCGGAAACTAAAGTACCCCTAAAAAGAGCTGATTCTTTACCCAAAGAATTAGTAAGCTTATCAGATATTGAATTTGATTTGAAGTTTGAAAAATATTTATTTAGAACCAAGTCTGAAACTGATTTAAAGGAAACTGCTTTAGATCTTGTTTTTACTTCCTTTGTGAATGAAAAGCATAAATTTATTTCAGCACCTAGTAAATCAGATAAAACTGAAAGTCAATGTCCATTAAAAATGGTAAGTGTCACTAAATTTAAAGACATTGATGAAGATATAAAGTTAGCCAATTTTTTGTCTCAATTTAAACCTCCAATTTCTCAATTATACACCACCATATTCCTAGCAGCAGATTCTACTCTGTATGGTTCCACCTCATTTACAAATTCCACTACCAGTTCTCCTTCGGAGCCTGTTAGTCTTGAGTTGCCTTTGTAGCCTAGGATCATATATTCATCATATCCTCAAACCACCACTAGTTCATCCACAGATCCATTCATCCCTGAGCTGCCCTTGCAGCTTAAAGTATTATTTCCATCACTCACTAAATCTATTACAACCACCACCATAAGCCCTAGTCATACTACTTCTTTTTCATCTCATTTTCCAAGCTCTTCAAGTACATCCACTGTTGTAATCAACACTATACTACAACTACTACTGTACCTCCCAATTTAGCAAGAATCCAAGCCATGGTATTCGGGTATGCTCCCTTGGTCTTACCTCAAAATCTCCATGACATGCCCCAAAATTACCAAAAGGACATCCCATTGTTTGATAATTTTTCACAAATCACTACACAACAACATATCACTATAATGAATGATAATTGAGAAATTTATGAAATAGATGAGTCTAATGTCAGAATGAGGTTATTTGCACAAAGATTAACTAGAGAAATAAAAACATGGTTTAGAAGTTTAGGTGCTGGTACTATAGCAGACTTAGCTGCATTCCATAGAGCCTTCCTAAATAAATGGGAAAAGAAGAATAATCCCATGCAAATATTATCTGAGTTTGATGATGTTAAAAGAGCCCCTAATGAGTCTGTCCAAGATTTTTGCACCAGATAAACAATATTTACAATTATATTTCTGCATAACTTAAGCCCACTACATATTCCATGCTTCTAAAATTCCCTGATTTCTTTTATGTAGACATGGCCTATCAACTTAGAGAAAGGGATGCAGACACCCTAGAACAAATGCAATTAAATGCTATTGGAGTAGAAATCAAAAGCTATAATGAGAAACGAGAGAAGGGTTACTATCAAAGAAGAGGCTTCAAACTTAGATGGAAAATTTCATTTTATTAACAAAACATTAGAAAAATTAGTTGAGAGACTAGACCACATTGAAAGAAAACCACAATGGGAGAATCAATCCCAAATCAGAAATCCCAACTACAGGAAAAACAACAATCCTAGGAAAGGTAAGGAACCCTCCCGAGATCAGAACATAAGACCCCCATTCCAAGAAAACTTTGTAGAGAGTACACAAAGAAACGTTGAAGAGGAGGAAGACATCAACATAGTTATGGGGATAGATGAAAATAATACAATTTTCCTCACTCAGGAGGACTAGGAACTCTTTGAGATACAACAGTTCAAAGTGGAATCTGGTGAATCCTTCGATTATAAGCAAGGTTATGACTTCGCAGTCAATGAAATTCACAACCAATATAACCTTAGGAGCAATAAAACCAATGAGCCTACCACAAAGAAAAATGCTCCAACCCAACAAAGCCAAAACCAAAAAACGATTGAGGCTCCCAAAACGAAATTTTTGCAGATTCTTCCTAGAGAAAATAAACAAAATTCGAACCCACCTAATCCTAAAAAACAACAAAGTCCAAAGATTGTAGATATTACTGATGAGGTAGCTCAAACCACCCAATCCTAAAAAATAGCAAATTCCAATGATTGTAGATCTTACTGATGAGGTAGCTCAATCCTGCAAAGATTCCCAAAAGGCTAATACTACAAATACCACCAATTCAGCAATAGTCAATGATCCAAAAAAGAATCCATGTGACTCAAAATCATCAAATCCTAAATCTTCTGCTGAAAATCCCAAAGTTGATAAAGCATCTGCTAACCCTCAAAGTGTTCCTGAAAAAATAATTAAAGATAGCAGAAACCAGGAAACTCAAACAGAAGACAAGAGAAAACCTCAAGCAAAATGCAAAACTATTGACACATAAGAAAAATCATCACAAACCACAATTCCAAAAGATGAAATAATTCAAGCCATCAAATCTCGTTCAACATTTAACATGCAATCTAAAAAATCCAAGTTAAATATAGTTGTTTCCTTAGTACAATTGGCTAAAAATGACTTCTACAGATCTATTATTACTGAAACATTGAATGTAAATGAAAATGAGGACACAATTAATATGAGTGAGGATAGACCTGAATTAATATTTGGTCCAAATGTAAATGGTAAGTATTCATATGGGTCGGTACTTCCATTTTATTTAAGTCTTACTGTACACGATGAGATATTACACAATGCTATGCTAGATACTAGACCTTCCCACAACCTAATGGAAACTCTGAATATAGACATAACCCGAGCATATAAAGATATGTTTTCATTTGATTTATCTAAAGTCTAATGCATAGGATTGATTAAATATCTATGTGTAAACCTAGTCCAATATCCTGGTAAAAGCATGATCATTGATGTTGTGGTAGCTAATATCCCGCCAAAGTATGGCATGCTTCTTTCTCGCTCATGGGGAGCAAAGTTGCAGGGATGTCTACAAATTGACATGAGTTATGCCACTATCTCGGTATTTGGATAGCCCAAAAAGCTTTACAGAGAAACCTTAATGAAGTTTATGATCAGTACTACTGACAGACCTACCAATTATCCATTGTATTCAACTCCTATAGATATTGATTCCTTTATTCTCAATAACTCTAATCATAATAACAACCAAACTGAAATCACTGATAACAAGCTTAAAATAATGGATGATTACATTAGTCATGAGGCTTTATGGCATTTATATTTTGATGGATCAGTGAATAAATCAGGAGCTAGGGCTGGTGTATGGATTACCAATATTGAAACAAGCCATTCCCAAGGACATGCCTTTAGATTGAATTTCAAATGTACTAATAACATGGCTGAATATGAGGCTTTAATATTAGGTCTACAAATCATTAGAAAATTGGGAGGGAAAAGAATATTGGTTATGGGAGATTCAAAGCTAGTTATCAAGCAAATAAATGCAGAATACTCAGTTCATAATCCTAGACTGGCCAGATGCAGGGACACATCACATGATTTGGTTGAAGATTTGTTAGAAGATTTGTTTGGCAACATTTGCCAACACTTGCAAATTTCCATTTTCACCATTACAAAAATACACTACTTAAATCAAACACAGACCTATTGTCCCATATAATGTAAAATACTGGAAAATTTTCTCCGAAGATGAACAAATCTATCACTTTTTGAACAATGAACGAGAATATCAAAATTTCCAAATTGATAATGATTGTAATATAGATTCACCTTGTAACATAGATTCAAATTCTTGTCAAATAGATGATTTAGAATATTTAGATGTACATAATTTTGATAAACCTACTATATTTACTTAGAGTGACATAGATTAATTGTAAAAAGTAGATACAGAGGAAATGATGGAAGATGAACCAGATTTGATTGATTTAAAGCATAACATTTTACCCAGAGGTTTAACTCCCCTAGAAGACTTGTTTGATTCCAATGATGTGCCTAAAAGGCCAAAAATGGAACCAGTCAAGTCTGATATAGAAGAATATAACTTAGGGACAAATGAAAAACCAAAAATGATGAAACTATCAAAATCCTTGTCATCAGAAGAAAAGGTTAAATACATAGAACTTTTGAAAGAATATCAGGATGTGTTTGCATGGAGTTACGAAGATTTCAAAACTTACAACAAAGACATAATTCAACACAAGATTCCTTTGAAAGAAAATCAAAAACCTTTTTAACAAAAACTAAGAAGGATTAATCCAATCTTGTTACCTTTAATCGAAAAAGAAGTTAAAAGAATGTTTTATGCACAAATAATTACACCAGTTAGGTATTCTGACTGGGTATCTAATTTAGTGCCCACCAGAAAGAAAACAGGAGAAATTCGACTATGCATAGACTTTAGAAATCTCAATAAAGCTTCCTTGAAAGACAATTACCCCCTGCCTAAAATGGATCATATTTTGCAGAGAGTGGCAGGTTCTTCAAGAATTTCTTTATTATATGGTTTCTCTGGTTATAATCAAATTCTAGTTCATAAATATGATCAAAATAAAAATTCATTTACTACTCCTTCGGGCACTTTCATGTACGTGAAAATGCCTTTTGGATTGAAAAATGCAGGAGCTACTTTTCAAAGAGCAATCGATATTGCCTTCGTGTTGTACTGTACAACAACCCTCCCTTTTTCTTAAAAATTTTAGAAATAAAATTCATTTAGAAAAAGGGTCCCTTTCCCTTTTTATAGAAATAGAAGACTTGGAAATAAATATTCATTGTTTTGAAAAAACTCATCTTGTGTTTACTAGATAAATTCAACATTCAAAACTTATGATCCGATCCAATATAGAAGGCCTTATCATAAATAACAAATCAAGTTTAAAAGTCCAATTGCAATCGGAGAATCGGAGATAATCCTTAAAAGAAGTTTCATATACTTATTTCAAATCCTTCGATGCGATTAGTTCGATCGGAAATCTTCAAATCACTAAGAGTTTAATTTGTTCGTTTGTATAAACTTCCGATGCGATGCGGCCAGTCGCAATCGAATAATCAGAATAATCTTTAATAAACTCTTTACGTTCAATTAAAATTCCCCGATCCGACGCGCTTTATTACAATAAACGCTTTCAAAAGAAAAATCAAACATTTTTTCAAAGTATTATATGGTAGACCCCACCATTAGAGATCGAAAAAGTTTTCAATCAGAATCGACCAATCGAGAAAAACGTATTGTGATCTTTACGTGCCATTCGAAAAATCTCGATGCGATTCATAAATATCATTTATTGCATGCGAAAAGTTCAGAATGGATGAATATTTTAATATTTCACAAGCGCCAAATCTCTATTGGTACGAGGGCATTCAATAACAAATCGAATGAATATTGCTAATGATTTGGTTTTTAATACGTGAGTGTGACCCAAAAGGAGCATTTACGCGGTATACGAAACAAATAAATAAAAATCATAAATTCATAAATCATCCCGTTTGAGTTACTTGTTTGTCACGACTGAGAGTTTATTGTCTTGCAGAGCCGAAGAACACTAAACCCGTTCATTCACAGACAAAGGGAAGCAATAGCAAACGAAGAAATGTCGAAGAGAGCGAGAAGAGGCAAGACTGCTGTTCCAGTTAAGTTTGTTGAGACTCCTACGGTTTCAAAAGAAAAGCCCACAAAACTAAGATTAGTCACAGATACATCATGCCAGGGGCTTGGGAATATGACGTGGGAAGGAGTCTACAACCTATTAGAAAGAGAAAACCCCAAGGTCACAGTGGAAAAGGCATCGGTTCCAAACGAAGATAGCTCAGATTCCGACTCTGAGATCACTGAAAAATCACTTGCAAATTCATTTTTGCATCGAATTGCAGCCAGAGCAAGCATCATGCCTTATTATGATGCAGTTCGATGGGTTATTGACAGTGTAAAGATTCAAGACAGAACGTTTGTCTCAGCATCTGGAGTGTCTTTTGGCTCGTTCAAAGCAGAAGATTTAAAGGCAATGTATCACCTTCCAGACCCACAGAAGGTGTATAACAAGGAGTTTATCAAAGACTTTGCTGATAATAACAAAGTCCAATCTGACCCCATCAGAGATTGGAAGAAAAATCCAGAGAAGCACCGAAATGAAGCGTCCGGTATGTATTCTGTAGAATCCCTTTTACCTCTGTATTGCTATGCCGCTGCCATGATGTGTAGATTATTTGGCAATGATAATTCAGCTAGGTTTTCTATACAAATGGTCCCATTAATCCTAGCTGCTGTCAATTCCGATATCATGGACTGGGCCGTTATTCTTTCTGATAGAATGGCCAATAGGATACTTGAGTACAGACAAGAAAAAACCGCTGGAAATTCCACTCCTTTTTTCTTTTGTGCCTATATTCTTGATGCTCTTTGTTTCAATTCCGAGTTTCCCTTATTTGGATGGAAATGGACTCCCAAATACCCTACCCCAATTCATATTTATCATAAACTACTTTGGAAGGTTCATTTCCAAGATAATGTATATAGAATCTGCCATGGTTTCCTCATCCCTGTTTTCAAAACCATTTTTAATCGCTTTCCTCCTAGATTCTCTGATAAAGCTAAGTCCGACTTATCTGCAATAGGAGATTGGTTTGGGGAGGAGAAATTTACATACATCAGGGTTTTTGGTAGTATTGTGGAACCACATGTTCTTCCTCTTATTGTTCCAGACAAAATTCTTGCTCAAGAAATTTCCTATCAATTAACAGTTGAAGGAATATCCAGGTCTTTAAATAACAGTAAGAAGAGAATGTGGCCTCAATTCCCATTTAATTATGGTCAGTTTACTTTAAATGACTTCAAGCATGCTGAAAAAGAAGTCGCCAAGATAAAAGGTTGTAAATTTGCAACCGTTCCTGGAAGACAATATGATCCGCGACAGATAGCCTTTAATGTTATTGCTTCAGTTTCAATTGCTCAATTTGAGCATGAGCCAGATCCATTTGATGATTTGTTTGTTTCTTTGGATAATTTTCCTCAAATTTATGACTTAGCCAAGTCTAAATTTCAAAAGGAGGAAATGAATAAATTTTTGTTATTCAGAAGCCAGAGATTGTTAAGAGTTCCTCTGGACCAATTAAGAATTCCAACACAAGGGTCAGAGGCAGAAGGTACATCCAGCAAAACGCTAGTAGAAACATCTACTGGCAAAGTCATTACACAATCGGCCATTAACCAGCCAGCTGTACATACTCAAAAGGTGGTCGCTATTGACAAGCCTGATAAATCCAATCAAAATACTGGTCAGCAGTCTACCAATGATGATGAGCATAATAAAAAGGGTGGATCGGATGGAAAAAGTACTAAGCAGAATATAGATACAGAAAAAGGAAAAGAAACAACTAAGGAGATTATGGTTTCTACTGATCTTAATGTTTCTCCTCAGTTATTAAAACAATATGATCAATTTGCTCAACAGCTGGGATTGCAAGATAAAGATAAAGATCAAACAGAGCAGGATGTTGAAATCATTCCTAAACATCCGACAGGGCATGTTGTATTAAAAGTCGAGGAGATTCCTCCTTTGGATATATTTTACAGCCCCAAACATAAGGTTGTTGTTAGAAGACAAAGAAAAAGGAGAAAGACAGAACATGACATATTTTCTACTCCATCAGAGGAATTTATGAATATTGTTTATAAAAACAATGAGGTGAATCCATTCGAAGACCTCACAAAATTGTCCCAGTATACAGGAGCTTATAGTGCTGCAACAGTGGATAAAGTTGTAGAAGTTTCTCAGCTGATAACTCAGAAAGATCTCCACATAGCTTCACTTGAAGAGCAAGCTAAGGAAAGTCGGCAACAGATTACCCAATTGCAACAACAACTACAAAATCAGACACTCAGGTCCAAAGAATTGGAAAAACAGCTTGCTGAAGAAAAGAAGAAGGTTGATGAACAACTCTTAGGCAAACAACAACAACTAAATGAAGAGATTTCTAAGTTACAAAGTCTGTTACAAAATGAGAAAGATGCAAAAATGATTCAAGAAAAGGAATTTCAAGCAACTTTGGATAAGTTTAAAGGTTTCCCGAAGATAAGTGAATTCAAAACAGAAGCCCTGGAGGCTAATAAACTATTGTCTCAGCAATTGAATGAATTTTGTACAAAGCTGTCACAGGCAGAACCTTTTTGTGATATTACTTCATCTTTGATCCAAAATGTTATTACTCTCAGACAAGAAATAGATGATGCTGATGAAAAGATTTCCGAATTTCTCAATTGGCAAGACACAGAAAATGGAAAAGAAGCCAATCTTCCTAAAATAAAGGAAAGACACAAAGAAGTCTTGTTTACAGAATGGGAACATCAAATAATGAAAGCTGAGAGAGCAATATCAAGGGCCAGGAGTATGATGAATAATATCACGCAATTCATAAATGACAGCTTATACTCAATCAATCTCATTTCAGACTGTGTTCCTGGCAGTTTGCCAAAAGTAAAAGAAACTGAAAACAGATGGAGAGAATAAATGGAGAAGAAAAGTCAACAAATCAACAAACTCCAAACCATATCCTGGGACAGTATGTGGACTCATTTAATCAAACCAAACAATCAAAAAATGGCTATCAAATTCCTTTCAAATTCCGTTGATGGTTTAATTCCAGAATTTTCCGATGCCACCTATGCTGGACAGCTGCATTCCGAAATGAGTCATCCACCGAGACTCCAAGATATGTTGAAGATTTGCAACTTGGCTTCATCAAGCGAGAGAGAGAAACAATGAATCAGTTTCATTCAAGATAGCCTTTCAATTTTTAATTTGATAGATTGTAGCAGTAGTAGTAGGATTTTGTTATGTAATTTCTTATTTAAAATCCCTCTCATGCAGTTAGAGAGGGATCTGAAGTTGTAATATTTTTTGGACTTGGAGCTAACATTTCTGTACTCCATTCCTTATTATATTTTATGAAGGATCACATCTGGTGATTTTTGTGCTGAAATTATCTTTGAAGTGTTGCATTTCTGTACCTTTGGATTTAATTTTACATCGGAGTTACTAGATCAGAGTATCACATTTCATTTGACAATCTTCAAGATGAATGAGGTATTTCTATCTGTTCACTGTTGATTTTCTTTGTCATATGGTATTCGTTTGAAGAATTTTCTATCATTTATATATTTGGTCCTCATAACGTTTCCTTTTATATATCATTTTTGAGTATAATTGAAATGTTATCTTTTATAAGCATATATAAATGGCATACAATGATGAATGCAATATGCTAATATAACTCTGTTTAATTTTTTAAACAGAGTTATCTTTATTCGTTTCTGCATATTTCAATTTGATTAATAATACATTTTCATGGTTATTATTAGATTGAAACAATCTTAAGTTGTATTCACATATAATTACCCGGGTTAGTATTAGAATTTCTTTATCAGTATTTAGCTTAGATTAGATAGTTTTATTTCTATTAATTTAGTCTCATTTCCATCCATCCAATCCAATCCACTCAGTTATAAGGAAACTGGTCCTTTAAATCCAGTCGGAGCCACCATCCCAAACGGAAAAGGAGTTGTCTTAAGGTCCCGACCGGGTGGTTTTCCCCAATGTTTGAAGCAGAGATTTTCTAGGCTTCAACATTTTTGGCGCTAGAAGGAGGGCCAACTATGAATGGCGAGTAAATCAAAACCTACAGACCATTCTCAGAGTAAATTACCCTCCACCTCACCTCGGACATCTCATTTTCATTCTAAATCACCAGTGTCCAAACGAGAAGAAGAGGGATCAACTATCACTGCTCAATCAAAACATACTTCAGAACATTTAAGTCCGGAGTCCCCTGAAGTTCAGTCTATCATCCAGAAACTTCAAGGCTTTTCCATATCACCTCAGAGATCTGAAGTATCTCAAGGCAGTCAGACTTCGCAATTCCACCTACCTCATCATCTCACCAGACTTCAAAGCGAAAAACTTGGCATTGAACCGGCTGAGTTACCTTTACCCCAAAGGAAAAGGGAAAAAAAGAACACTGAAGGTTCTGATAGTGAGACCTTTTCTCCATCATCTTCCATCTCATCATCTCCAGTGCGAAGTCAAACACCCACTTCCCCATTACATATTATTGTTCACCAGGGATCATCACCTTCAACATCACAACCTCTTCAGTCTTTATTACTACCTCCTCCTCATTCACCTCAAACATCATCTATTCCAACAACTTCTATTCAAACACCGCCAGTTACTACTACTCCTCCGATAGTCGTTCCGATAATGGCTAGACCATGGGCTACTCCAGGAGCAGTGAACATGGCTGCACCTTTACATGATTTACTAGATAATCCTGGAAAATGGCTTCCAAAATTTAGCCCAGATCTTAACATTCCAGCTGAAGAACATATTAATAACTTTATGTTGGCTGTTAATTTGAATGGAGTTACACAGGAGGATGTTGTAGTTAGAATATTTCCTTATACTCTTCAAGGAACAGCAGGATCATGGTATTTTTCATTACCATCAGGATCTATAACAAGTTGGGATATTTTTTCAGATTATTTCTTAACCAAATTTGGAGATGATCGATCAATAGCTACTTTACTCAATGATCTCTCAAATTTGAAAATAGAACCCAAGGAACCAATTAAAGAGTTTAATTCCTGATTCAATAAGCTCTTGAATAAAATTCCCACCGATTCCAAGCCAAGTGAACAAGTCAGAATAGAATGGTACATAACTTCCTTACCCTCAAACATAGCTATTTTCGTAGACAGAGCTGCAAAGCCTACATTAGCTAAAAGTATGAAAGAAGCTATTGCAGTGGAAAAATGAATTACTTCTCTGGAAAAGAAAAACGCTCTTGAGGAAAGAAAATCGAAGAAAGTCAGCTTCAAAGATGATTTAAAGAAAAAGGCCAAAGATCCATATGACATGGAAGGTTTACATAAAGTTCTTAAAACCATGTTGAATGAAATGGTTGAAATTAAAAAACAAGTAGCTGAGACTTCTACCAAAAAACCATTCCGAAATTTTAGAAGAAACCAAATGGAATCTAAACCTCCTAATGCAATCTCTAATGCAGAATCAGAGGAAGAAGAAGAAGAAGAAGATACATCTTTAATATCAGATGAGGAAGAAGAAAATGAAGAAATCGTTGAATTACATGGAATGTGGGATTTTATTCTCCCTAATTCTGACAGTGAAGTAGAACAAGAAGCTATGCCTGTAAGTACTAGGAGTAAATCTACAGCAGAGCCTATACAAACAGCTCCTAAAAGAAAAAACACAACTCCAAGTATCAAAGACAAATCCCCTGCAAAGAAAACTTCTCCACTACCTACTCAGAATCAACCATCTTCTTTCAATCCTCCCACATCAACAACAAAGACTTTAGTAGTATTAGATCCTATGGAATACAACATTGTTGAAGACATGAAAAAGATCAAAGCCAACATTTCCTTACATGAACTCAGCAAATTCAAACACCAGCAGAAGTTGTTATTGAAAGAATTAAATGCTACACCAATTACTCCTTTACCAAGTGGTGTAGTTGCAAAAGCTGCAAGAGGAACTGGTAAGCCACCAGATAAGGTGGATGCTATTGATACTGTACTCATTGGGGAAAGGTCAAATTCTCAAATTCCTCCTTTTCTTTTGACTTATGAGATGTACAATAAAAATCTGCACAATTGTTTGATTGATTCTGGAGCTTCCTCCAATATAATGCCTACTTCTGTGTGTGCCAAATTGAATATCGAACCACAGAAATCGGCAGTACATATTATTCAATTAGATCGATCCAAAGTTCAAGTTGTAGGAGAAATCAATTCAGTAACTATCAGATTAGCTTCCGATCCTAGAATTGTCCAAAGAATTGATATTTTGATTGCTGATATTCCTGAATTCTATGGATTAGTTTTAAGTAGGGACTGGTCTGCAAAACTCAATGGTTATATCTCGACTGATTATTCTCATATGTGGCTTCCCTACAAAGGGAAACCAAATCAAATCAAAATTGAACGAAAAAAACATATGAGGCATACTGTTACTGAATTTGAACAACCTAATGAACCTGTGGCATTCAACAACAATATTCTTGGAGGTTATTCTGCTGAATCATTTCTTGGAAACTTCAAAGCACCCCAATCACCGTTTTCTGTTAATACTTTTGTTTCTCAAGTAGAAATTTTTTCACAATCTGATTCGTCCAGAATTGTAAATACTTCTGATGTAATTGTAGATAAGACAATAGATAAATCTTTGTTTTGGTCATTATATTTTGATGGATCAAAGTCTAGTGATGGAGCTGGAGCATGATGCATTTTAATTGATCCAGATGGAGAGAAAACCATGCTGTCATGTAGGCTAGAATTTGAGTGTACTAACAATACTGCTGAATATGAAGCCTTGGTTCAAGGACTTTATAAAGCAATAGGGTTAGATGTTAAATACTTGAAAGTCTTTGGTGATTCCGAAATTGTCATAAAACAAGTTAGGAACACTATTCATTGTCTTTCAGGACATCTTAAACACTATCAAACCCTAGTACAGGATCTCACCACTCATTTTTTAGCATTTAATATTTCTCCTATTCCTAGAAATCAAAATGCATCAGCTGACTTGTTAGCTAATGTTGCATCTAAACTCCTACCCGTTGAAGACTGCAGTCCTGATAGGTTTTCTGTAGAATTAATTTTTCGTCCATCTGTCCCTGATAATGTCACAAATTGGAGAGTTTTCTATCATGATCAAGATATTTTAAATTTCATGACTTCAGAGAAATCATATGATGATCAAATTATTGATGAAGAAGATCATGATTTACAAATTTCTTCAAAAGGTAATGAAAATCCCATTCCGAAATCTGTTGTTAAATTGGAGGACTTATATGATATTAAGGACAGATTCAAGAAAGTCACTAATACCAAGCTTCAAAGTTCCACTTTGAAGTTTGAATTAGTGAATCTTGGTTCTGATTCCAAACCTCAAAATGTTAATTTAGGACTTAATTTAACATCAGAGGAAAGGGATGCTTTCATTAAACTCTTAAACAAGTATAAAAATGTTTTCGCTTGGAATTATGATGATTTAAAAACATATGATACTTCGGTTATTCAGCACACAATTCCAATGCTCCCTGATATTAAACCTGTTCAACAAAAGCTAAGGAAAGTTCATCCAAATCTTGAAGATCAAATCAAATCAGAACTTAATAAACTTTTGAAAGCCAAAATCAATTTTCCTGTCAGGCATTCCAATTGGGTTTCCAATATGGTACCTGTAAGGAAGAAAAATGGTGATATAAGAATCTGTATTGATTTCAGAAATTTAAACAAGGCATGTTTAAAAGACAATTTCCCATTGCCAACCATGGAGCAGATACTTCAAAAGGTAGCTGGTTCTGAACTTATGTCCTTTCTTGATGGATTTTCAGGCTATAATCAAGTTTTAGTTCATCCAGATGACAGATTGAAAACAACTTTTAGAACAAAATGGGGAACTTATGCTTATCAGAAAATGCCTTTTGGTCTAATAAATGCAGGAGCAACTTTCCAAAGAGCCATGGACATAGCATTTAAAGGTATGATCAATAAATCAGTTGTTGTTTACCTTGATGACATAACAGTATTCTCAAAAAAGAGAACCAATCATCTACATGATCTAAAGCAAATATTTGAAAGATGTAGAAGATTTGGTATTTCCTTAAATCCAAAGAAATCTTTCTTTGCTTTGGATGAAGGAAAACTTTTAGGATTTGTTGTGTCAAAAGATGGTATATACATTGATCCAGATAGGGTAAAAGAGATTGCTGATATTTCTTTACCTCATAACAAAAAATCCATGCAATCATTTCTTGGACAGATCAATTTTGTAAAAAGATTCATTCCTGATTTTTCTTTAATTGTTTTACCTATGCAAAATATGATCAAGAAGAATTCAGTATTCAAATGGGGGCATAAAGAGAAAAAAGCCTTTGAGGCAATCAAACAGGCAATCATTAATGCACCGGCATTAAGTACTCCGGATTTTTCTAAAGACTTTATTTTGTATACCTTAGCCACAGAAACATCCTATGCAGCTGTTTTAACACAACTCAATGATCAGAAAATTGAAGCACCAATTTCTTTCTTTAGTTCAAATCTGCAAGGAGCTGAACTGAATTATTCCGACGTTGAAAAACAAGCCTTTGCTGTGTTCAAATCAATCAAGCATTTCAGACCTTTTCTCTTAAAAACTCATACAAAAATCATTGTCCCATTCTCAGCAGTGAGACAATTATTAATTCAGAGAGAAGTAGGAGAAAAACGAGCTAACTGGGTAACAGCTTTACAAGAATATGATGTTGATATTAAACCAGCTAAGATTGTTAGAGGACAAGGTTTTTTCAGATTATTAGCAGGAGCTCATAACATACCAGAGAATGAACATTCAAATCAAGATATTCAAGTAAATCAGATAAGTATTACGGATTCTGAATCTCAGTATGATGATCTTATCTATTACTTGAAAAATGGGTATGCTCCTTCTGATCTAAACTATAAGAAAAAACGTGCTTTAAGATTAAAAGCTATTAAATATGAGATCATTGATAATGTGTTATTTAGAAAAAAATATGATTCAATTTTGTTAAGATGTCTTGAGAAGACTGAAGCTGAAAAGGTTTTGCAGGAGATGCATGATGGACCAGCAGGAGGTCATTTTGGAGGTGATACCACAGCTCACAAAATAATTCGTGCTGGCTATTATTGGCCTACCCTTTTTAAAGATACACATGACTATGTAAGGAAGTGCAGAATTTGTCAAACTGCAAGTGGAAGACAAAGGAAACCAGCTTTTCCTTTGCAACCGGTAAATATTGAGCAACCATTTGAACAATGGGGGCTTGACATTATTGGTGAAATAGTACCTCATTCTTCCAAACAGCACAAGTACATTCTTACTGCAACCGATTACTTTACAAAATGGGTAGAGGCAATCCCTTTGAAGGTAGCCAATTCTGAGGCAATTATTGATTTCATAGATCAATTTATCATAACCAGGTTTGGTGTACCTCAAGCTCTTGTCTTTGATAATGCATCTTATTTTTCAGGAAACAGTTTAATAGAATTTGCGGTTAAAAGAGGTTTTAAACTCAAATATTCAGCAAATTATTACCCACAAGGTAATGGGTTAGCTGAATCCACCAATAAAAATCTCATCAAAATTATTAAAAGGACTATCGATCAAAATCAAAAGAATTGGCATAAATCTTTAATCTTTGCATTATGCGCTGATCGTATTACTGAGAAAGCTTCAATAGGAACTTCACCTTTTAATTTAGTTTATGGAAAAGAAGCTGTGATACCATCAAATTTAACTCTTCCATCATTAGCCCTAGTACAATTTATTGAAGAAAATACTTCTTCATCCATTCAATTGAGATATGATCAAATCCTTAAACTAGAAGAAGAAAGAGATAAAGCTAAAATTGTTCATGAAAAACATCAGCAGCTTGTAAAATCTTCTTTTGATGCAAGTTCTACAGGCTCAAAAATTTTGTCAATTGGTGATCTTGTTCTAAAATGGGATAAGGCACATGAAGAAAAAGGTAAGCATACCAAATTTCAGAAGATGTGGCTTGGACCATTTCAGATCATTGAAAAGATAGGCTCAAATACATTCATGCTCCAAGATCTAACAGGTAAGAGAGAATCTCTTCCTGTAAATGGGCTTATCTTGAAGAAATTCTTTTCATAAGGAGGTAACCCCTTCTTAAACTGTACATATTCCTTTCTGCAAAGTTTTTAATTGTTTTTGCAAATAAAGGTTGTTAGTAAGTCTCTAATTGACTCTTTACTTGATAGAAAATTCTTAAGAAGAATATTATAAATATTTATTTGGTGTAAATGAGAATTTTTAAAGAAATGATTATATTCTTTTGATAGTTTTAAATAAGATGTTAAACTTTGAAAGACTGTACTAATTATTTGCATGATCTTTTTGAAAAACTTGAGGGAAATGTAAATCATTATAAGTTTATTAAGCAGAGAAAGGTTATCTATAAAATTAAAGATTATTCAAGTCTTGGTACTCAAAAACTCAGAAAAATTGTCATCCATTGATTCTTAAGGACAAAACTAGTTCACCCCATTCATCTTAGATTGTGATTTTTTGGAATATAATTCTAAGAAATTATGTTAAAATTTTTAAGAGATAAGAGGTCTCATCATGAGCCGACTTACCATATTCATAAGAAATAATAAAACTGACATTACCAATATTGCATATCAAAACAGGGTAATGGCTTATAAATATAAGACAAGGGGTCTCATCACGAACCAGCTTGTTCAGTTTAATTATAACTATTGAATGGCATTGTTATCAACTGGCTACCAAACCAGAACAATGGCTCTTAAAAATAAAAAAATAAATAAAAGACAAAAGCATGAGATAATATGTCTTATGAATTTATCTTTTAAAAAGTCATAATCTTAGTTGAATGGGACAATGAATAGTTAATGGTTAAAAGGTAACCCTGTCGAGACTATGAACGTTTGCAGGCAGCAGAGGCAATACCTATGACAATAGAGTATATTATAAAACCAAACTTGAAAAAGTCCACTTACTTCATTATTAATACCAATCAAAGCTTAAGATAACCCAAAATGTTTTTATTCTCAAGAAATTTAGAAAGAAATTGTTAATAATTTTTATTCTTTTTCATAAGTTAGATTTTATTTTTGATTATCCTAAGATAGTTTTCATTATCTTTAAAAATCTTTACTTGCTTAAAATATAGTATTCATTTTATTTTTCAGAGATAACTAGTTCTTTCAGTGAATCGCCAATTGTTGTACTGTACAACAACCCTCTCTTTTTCTTAATAATTTTAGAAATAAAATTCATTTAGAAAAAGGGTCCCTTTCCCTTTTTAAAGAAATAGAAGACTTGGAAATAAAGATTCATTGTTTTGGAAAAACTCATCTTGTGTTTACTAGATAAATTCAACATTCAAAACTTATGATCCGATCCAATATAGAAGACCTTATCATAAATAACAAATCAAGTTTAAAAGTCCAATCGCAATCGGAGAATCGGAGATAATCCTTAAAAGAAGTTTCATATACTTATTTCAAATCCTTCGATGCGATTAGTTCGATCGGAAATCTTCAAATCACTAAGAGTTTAATTTGTTCGTTTGTATAACTTCCGATGCGATGCGGCCAGTCGCAATCAAATAATCGGAATAATCTTTAATAAACTCTTTACGATCAATTAAAATTCCCCGATCCGACGCGCGTTATTACAATAAACGCTTTCAAAAGAAAAATCAAACATTTGTTCAAAGTCTTATATGGTAGACCCCACACCATTAGAGATCGGAAAAGTTTTCAATCGGAATCGACCAATCGAGAAAAACGTATTGTGATCCTTACGTGCCATTCGAAAACTCTCGATGCGATTCATAAATGTCATTTATTGCATGCGAAAAGTTCAGAATGGGTGAATATTTTAATATTTCACAAGCGCCAAATCTCTATTGGTACGAGGGCATTCAATAACAAATCGAATGAATATTGTTAATGATTTGGTTTTTAATACGTGAGTGTGACCCAAAAGGAGCATTTACGCGGTATACGAAACAAATAAATAAAAATCATAAATTCATAAATCATCCCGTTTGAGTTACTTGTTTGTCACGACTGAGAGTTTATTATCTTGCAGAGCCGAAGAACACTAAGCCCGTTCATTCACAGACAAAGGGAAGCAATAGCAAACGAAGAAATGTCGAAGAGAGCGAGAAGAAGCAAGACTGCTGTTCCAGTTAAGTTCGTTGAGACGCCTACGGTTTCAAAAGAAAAGCCCACAAAACTAAGATTAGTCACAGATACATCATGCCAGGGGCTTGGGAGTATGACGTGGGAAGGAGTCTACAACCTATTAGAAAGAGAAAACCCCAAGGTCACAGTGGAAAAGGCATCGGTTCCGGACGAAGATAGCTCAGATTCTGACTCTGAGATCACTGAAAAATCACTTGCAAATTCATTTTTGCATCGAATTGCAGCCAGAGCGAGCATCATGCCTTATTATGATGCAGTTCGATGGGTTATTGACAGTGTGAAGATTCAAGACAGAACGTTTGTCTCAGCATCTGGAGTGTCTTTTGGCTCGTTCAAAGCAGAAGACTTAAAGGCAATGTATCACCTTCCAGACCCGCAGAAGGTGTATAACAAGGAGTTTATCAAAGACTTTGCTGATAATAACAAAGTCCAATCTGATCCTATTAGAGATTGGAAGAAAAATCCAGAGAAGCACCGAAATGAAGCATCCGGTATGTATTCTGTAGATTCCCTTTTACCTCCGTATTGCTATGCCACTGCCATGATGTGTAGATTATTTGGCAATGATAATTCAGCTAGGTTTTATATACAAATGGTCCCATTAATCCTAGCTGCTGTCAATTCTGACATCATGGATTGGGCTGTTATTCTTTCTGATAGAATGGCCAATAGGATACTTGAGTACAGACAAGAAAAAACCACTGGAAATTCCACTCCCTTTTTTTTTTGTGCCTATATTCTTGATGCTCTTTGTTTTAATTCCGAGTTTCCCTTATTTGGATGGAAATGGACTCCCAAAGACCCTACCCCAATTCATATTTATCATAAACTACTTTGGAAGGTTCATTTCCAAGATAATGTATATAGAATCTGCCATGGTTTCCTTATCCCTGTTTTCAAAACCATTTTTAATCGCTTTCCTCCTAGATTCTCTGAAAAAGCTAAGGCCGATTTGTCTGCAATAGGAGATTGGTTTGGGGAGGAGAAATTTACATACATCAGGGTTTTTGGTAGTATTGCGGAACCACATGTTCTTCCTCTTTTTGTTCCAGACAAACTTCTTGCTCAAGAAATTTCCTATCAATTAATAGTTGAAGGAATATCTAGGTCTTTGAATAACAGTAAGAAGAGAATGTGGCCTCAATTCCCACTCAATTGTGGTCAGT
Source organism: Pinus albicaulis (assembly GCA_034641835.2). Taxonomy (NCBI): domain Eukaryota; kingdom Viridiplantae; phylum Streptophyta; class Pinopsida; order Pinales; family Pinaceae; genus Pinus; species Pinus albicaulis. Next base: position 1,562,012,726 of record CM076582.1, read on the forward strand.
TTACTTTAAATGATTTCAAGCATGCTGAAAAAGAAGTCTCCAAGATAAAAGGTTGTAAATTTGCAACCATTCCTGGAAGACAATATGATCCAAGACAGATAGCATTTAATGTTACTTCTTCAGTTTCAATTGCTCGATTTGAGCATGAGCTAGATCCGTTTGATGACTTGTTTGTTTCTTTGGATAATTTCCCTCAAATTTATGACTTAGCCAAGTCTAAATTTCAAAAGGAGGAAATGAATAAATTTTTGTTATTCAGAAGCCAGAGATTGTTAAGAGTTCCTCTAGACCAATTAAGAATTCCAACACAAGGGTCAGAGACAGAAAGTACATCCAGCAAAACGCTAGTAGAAACATCTACTGGCAAAGTCATTACACAATCAGTTGTTAACCAGCCAACTGTACATACTCAAAAGGTGGTCGCTATTGACAAGCCTGATGCCCAAAAGGTAAATACTGATGATAAATCCGATCAAAATACTGGTCAGCAGTCTACTTCTCAGACAACAGAAAAATGCACAAGTACTGATGATGATGTGCATAATAAAAAAGGTGGATCAGATGACAAAAGCACTGAGCAGAACATAAATACAGAAAAAGGAAAAGAAACAACTAAGGAGATTATAGTTTCTGCTGATCTTAATTTTTCTTCTCAGTTATTAAAACAATATGATCAATTTGCTCAACAGCTGGGATTGCAAGATAAAGATAAATATCAAACAGAGCAGGATGTTGAAATCATTCCTGAACATCCAACAGGGCATATTGTATTAAAGGTCGAGGAGATCCCTCCTTTAGATGTATTTTACAGCCCCAAACATAAGGCTGTTGTTAGAAGACAAAGGAAAAGAAGGAAGACAGAACAGGACATATTTTCTACTCCATCAGAGGAGTTTATGAATATTATTTACAAAAACAATGAGGTAAATCCATCTGAAGACCTCACAAAATTATCCCAGTATGCAGGAGCTTATAGTGCTGCGACAGTTGATAAAGTTGTAGAAGTTTCTCAGCTGATAACTCAGAAAGATCTCCACATAGCTTCACTTGAAGAGAAAGCTAAGGAAAGTCAGCAACAGATTACCCAATTGCAACAACAACTACAAAATCAGACACTCAGGTCCAAAGAATTGGAAAAACAGCTTGCTGAAGAAAAGAAGAAGGTTGATGAACAACTCTTAGGAAAACAACAACAACTAAATGAAGAGATTTCTAAGTTACAAAGTCTGTTACAAAATGAGAAAGATGCAAAAATGATTCAAGAAAAGGAATTTCAAGCAACTTTGGATAAGTTTAAAGATTTCCCGAAGATAAGTGAATTCAAAACAGAAGCCCTGGAGGCTAACAAATTATTGTCTCAGCAATTGAATGAATTTTGTACAAAGTTGTCACAGGCAGAACCTTTTTGTGATATTACTTCATCTCTGATCAAAAATGTTATTACTCTCAGACAAGAAATAGATGATGCTGATGAAAAGATTTCCGAATTTCTCAATTGGCAAGACACAGAAAAGGGAAAACAAGCCAATCTTCCTAGAATAGAGGAAAAACACAAAGAAATCTTATTTACAGAATGGGAACATAAAATAATGAAAGCAGAGATAGCAATATCAAGGGCCAGAAGTATGATGAAAAATATCACACAATTCATAAATGACAGCTTATACTCAATCAATCTCATTGCAGACTGTGTTCCTGGCAGTTTGCTAAAAGTAAAGGAAACTGAAAACAGATGGAGAGAAGAAATGGAGAAGAAAAGTCAACAAATCAACAAACTCCAAACCATATCCTGGGACAGTATGTGGACTCACTTAATAAAACCAAACAATCAAAAAATGGCCATCAAATTCCTTTCAAATGTCGTTGATTGTTTAATTCCAGAATTTTCTGATGCCACCTATGCTGGACAGTTGCATTCCGAGATGAGTCATCCACCGAGACTCCAAGATATGTTGAAGATTTGTAACTTGGCTTCATCAAGCGAGAGAGAGAATCAATGAATCAGTTTCATTCAAGATAGCCTTTCAGTTTTTAATTTGATAGATTGTACCAGTAGTAGTAGGATTTTGTTATATAATTTCTTATTTAAATCCCTCTCATGCATTTAGAGAGGGATCTGAAGTTGTAATATTTTTTGGACTTGGAGCTAACATTTCTGTACTCCACTCCTTATTATATTTTATGAAGGATCACATCTGGTGATTTTTGTGCTGAAATTATCTTTGAAGTGTTGCATTTCTGTTCCTTTGGATTTAATTTTACATTGGAGTTACTAGATCAGAGTATCACATTTCATTTGACAGTCTTCAATATGAATAAGGTATTTCTATCTGTTCACGGTTGATTTTCTTTGTCATATGGTATTCGTTTGAAGAATTTGCTATCATTTATATATTTGGTTTTCATAACATTTCCTTTTTATATATCATTTCTGAGTATAATTGGAATGTTATCATTTATAAGCATATATGAATGGTATATAATGATGAATGCAATATGCTAATACAACTTTGTTTAATTTCTTAAAAAGAGTTATCTTTATTCGTTTCTACACATTTCAATTTGATTAATAATACATTTTCATGGTTATTATTAGATTGAAACAATCTTAAGTTGTATTCACATATAATTACCCGGGTTAATATTAGTATTTCTTTATCAGTATTTAGCTTAGATTAAATAATTTTATTTCTGTTAATTTAGTCCCATTTCCACCCCCCATCCAACCTAACTGCTAGTTATAAGGAAACTCGGGTCCTTTAAACTTGCTCGCAAGCCACCATCCCAAATGGAAAAGGAGCTGTCTTAAGGTCCCGACCGGGTGGTTTTCCCCAATGTTTGAAGCAGAGATTTTCTAGGCTTCAACAATCAGTTAACTACAGTGCATGGAAAGTTTCAGTGGAGACCAGTGGATAGGTAGGTGAAAGAGCAAGTGTGACTATCAGTTGTGACTATAGTGATGCATTGATTGCATCCAACACTCAGTGGAGATGACAATGAGGATTTCACATTGCAAGCTTGGTGAATTTAAGTTCATTCAGACCCATTCTTTAGCAGGGATTGCGCAGTAGAGGCAGGCTAGCAGGTGGCAGAGATCGGTGTAGTGATTGTATTATACTGAGAGCTTGAAATGTTCAGCTTTCTATGAGGATTTTTACATGATCTCTATGAAATATATTATATACAGATAGTTGGGGTTTTTAGCTTCAGGATTTCCCGTTAAACAACTATGTTAATGTGTGTGAATTTTTATGGTTTCATGTGTGCATTGCAATTGATTTAATTTCCGCATGTGATGATCAATAGTGGAATAGATTCTGTATTGTGCATGAAGTAAAATAATGTGTGATCAGGAGAATATTGGATATATAACACATAAGATATATAATTTCTACATGGTATCAGAACGATGTTGATCAGAGAAGATTGTAATTATTGAAGTGGTTGAGTTTTGTGCTGGTGGAATTCGAATTTGCTGCAATGTTTTCTTGGTGTCGAAGTTGAGAATTCATTGAAATGTATTTCAACGGATTGCAATTGGAGTATTCCCTTGAGGGAATCTCAAATTATATTTCATGGAAGGACAGGATGGAGGCAGTGCTGGATGTTAATGGGTTGAAGGAGTTCATAGATTCAGAAATTCCAAAACCTGCTTCTAGCGATGCAGCCGCACTTGACGCATGGAAAAAGAATACAACAAAATGTCAAAGGATTCTATTGGAAGGTGTGAAGGATCACATAGTGTCCAGTCCAACCTTCATGGTAAAGCTAGTCCATTATTGATGTGGAAAGCTTTGATAGACTTGTTCCAAATAAGAAGCGACCAGAGGAAGTTGGCGCTTAAAGACAAGCTCAGAAAAATAAAAATGGAGAAAGGCGACAGTATACCCAAGTACCTCATGAAGTTTGTCCAGTGTAGGGACGAGCTGGGAAGTGTGGGGGTTACTGTAGATGAAGAGGACTTGGTGAGCTTGGCTCTCCTTGGGCTTTCGAAGAGTTGGAATAGCTATGAGGACTTTGTCAATGGTGGGGAGAAATTTCCAAGAAGGGAGCGACTTTGGTCGGATCTTGTGCAGGAGGAGATAAGGCGGGGTACCAAGGATGGATCTTCATTGAAGAATGAAGATGAAGAAAATTGCGTTTTGGTTGCCAAAGAAAGGAAAGGGAAGGGAAAGAAAAATACTTCTCAATCCGGTGCGAAAGGCAAGAAGCAGGACTTGTCCAAGGTGAAGTGCTTTCATTGTCACCAACACGAACATTACGACACTAATTGTCCAAAGAAGAAGAAAAATAAGCAGGTTGCTTGATCTACATCTAGAGAAGCCTTAGCCTCGCACTTTGAGCTTAATTTTTTGTTGATCGCATGCTTGGTTTCAAGTGTGATGGGATCAGTGTGGTTTCTTGACAGTGGTGCATCTTTCCATATGATTGGAGACAAAGATTTGTTCAGTGATCTAAATGAGAAGGATCTTGGAGTACACATCAAGATGGGTGATGATGGTAGATAAAGTGTAACTGGTATCAGGACCATTTCCTTTGAGAGGGATTCTGGTAAACCTTTCATATTGAAGGATGTCATGCATGTTCCAGGATTGAAGAATAATCTGATCTCTGTGGTGATGTTTGAAGACAAGGGATATGATGTTGTTTTTAGCGAGGGAAAGGCTTTCCTGCGCAGTAAAGAAACTAGTGAAACCCGAAGGATAGGGGTTCCAATTAAGAACCTTTATCAATTATAGGTATATGGATACGCAGCAATGGTAGGCAAAGAAGAAGAAGTGGTGAGCCGGGATGAGGGTGAATTGTGGCATAAGAGATTGGGCCATCTTCACCATAGCGCTTTGAAAATTTTGCAGCAGATTTCTACTGGGCTTCCCAAGGGTACACTTGCACAGTCAGATCAGTGCAAGGGATGTACTCTAAGAAAATTTGTGAAGACCACTTTTCATGAGAAGGATAGTCGCACCACGACGATCCTTAAGATAATTCACACATACGTGTGTGGACCCTTCTCAGTAGCTTCGACAACAAAGCACAGGTATTATGTGATATTTGTTGATGACTTTTCTTGTAAGTGTTGGATCTTCTTCATGCAGAAGAAGAGCGAGACATACTCAAATTTCTGTGAGTTCAAGGCACTGGTTGAGAAAGTGTCAAGGAAGCAGGTTAAAGCTCTAAGGAGTGATAATGGTGGTGAATACATCTCTGGTGAATTCAAAGACTTTTGTAGCACAAAAGGAATTCGAAGAGAGCTCATAGTGCCTCATAACCCACAACAGAATGGGGCCGTGGAGAGAAATAACAGAATGATCGTGGGTGTTCCATGGGCGATGCTGCATGATTAGGGCCTTCCCATACACTTATGGGCTAAAGCATGCAACACTATGGTTTATGTGAAAAGCTATTGTCCTCATAGAGTACTTGTCATGAGTACACTCGAAGAGGCGTTTTCTGATAAGAAGCTTGATATTTCTCATTTGAATATTTTTGGCTCACCTGTTTACATTCATGTGATGAAGGATGCCAGGAAGAAACTGGAGCCGACCACAGACCTTGGGATATTTTTAGGGTACACAGAAATGTCAAACCAGGAGGTAACTCCTCAAAATCAGAATGTATATTAGCTGAAGAATGTACATGCTTTTATAGATGGGAGGTGAGGCTATTGGGATTCATCTCCCAATGACTCGTGGCCTTCCTTATTTCCTAATATTAAAAAATATACAAAAATACATATGCACACCCATCCATAGGATTAGGTGTCAACATTCCCCCCTTTAATTCAAAGGGATGTTGGTGAGTCCAAGCATCGATCTGAAATTTTCAAACTTTTCTCTTCCAAGTGCTTTGGTGAAGATGTCAGCAGTTTGCTCATTTGTGGAACAATGATGTAGATGGATGGTTTTGGCCTGAACATGATGTCGAATTAGATGGTACTTTGTATTGATGTGCTTTGTTCGATCATGGAACTTGGGGTTCTTGGCCAACTTTATTGCAGAAGTGTTGTCGATCATGAGTGGTGTGGAATACATTTGTTTCATCTGCAAATCTTCCAGGATTTTCCGAAGCCACACAATTTCCTTTGTTGCTTCAGCTGCTGCCACATATTCTGCCTCGGTCGTGGAATCTGCTGGAACTGACTGTTTGCGTGATCTCCATGAGACAGCTCCTGATCCAAGACTCATGGTGTAACCTGTAGTAGACACCCCTGTTTCTTTTTCGCCATCAAAGTCTGAATCAGAGTATCCGATCAAGCTGAAGTCGCCTACCTGTGTATATTTGAGTCCAAAGTCTTGAGCCCCCTTCAAGTACCTTAGCACTCTTTTTGTAGCAGACCAATGTCCTTCACAAGGTTTTTGCATGAACCTTGAGAGGATTCCAACAACAAATGAAATTTCAAGTCTAGTGGTGGTCAGATAGATAAGACTTCCTACAAGCTTTCTATACTTAGTTGCATCCTCAAATTTCTTCCCTTCAATAGATGTGAGCTTCAAGTTTTGTTCCATTGGAGTGCTTAAGGGATTACAGTCATTCATGCCAAATTTGTTCAAGAGATCTCCAATGTACTTCTTCTGAGAAAGAAATATGAATTTAGGATGTTGAATTACTTCAATACCCAAATAGTAGTGAACATGACCCAAATCAGTCATTTCAAAACCTTTCTTCAACTCTTTCTTCATGGATGCAATATAGCTCTCATTGTTTCCTGTTATCAAAAGATCATCTACATATACCACAAGATATACAATTGTTTTTCCAACTTTCTTAACAAACAAAGTTGCATCATCAAGATCAAAATGTTTGAAATCAAGTTTCAGAAGATGCTCGGTCAATTTCTCATACCAGGCTCGTGGTGCTTGCTTGAGGCCATACAAGGATTTTACAAGTTTTCAAACTTTTTGTTCTTGACCCTTTATCACAAATCCTTTTAGCTGGGACATATAAACTTTCACCTTTAGATCTCCATTCAAGAAGGCTGTTTTTACATCCATCTGATGGACTTTCCATCCATTCTGAGCTGCTAAGGCAAAGAGAGTCCAGATGGTGGTCCATTTTGCTGTGGGAGAAAAAGTTTCTTCATAATCGACTCCTTCTTTTTGTGCGAATCCTTTTTCCACAAGCCTGGCATTGTGCTTGTCAAGTGAGCCATCTGCTTTGTACTTGTTCTTGTAGACCCACTTACAGCCAATTGGTTTCATTCCCAAAGGCGGATCAACCAGCTTCCAAGTGCCATTCTTTATCAAGGCATCATACTCCTTCTGCATCGCTTCTTTCCATTCATCATGAGAAGTGACTTCTTTGAAGGAAGTTGGTTCATGATCTGTAGACAAAATCAATTCACAGTTATAAGCAATATCCATATCAAAAGGAGAATCAAAATTATCTACATCACCTTTGATTTCTTGAGTGGAACTTCTTGTTCCTGTTTTTCCAACCTCATCAGGATGAACATCCTCCAGTGTCTTTGTCAGCCATTTTGGGAGGACCTTTCTCGAGATGGTCCAGTTAGTCACTTGACCGAGTTGGGATTGATTCAAGATTCAATCTCCCAATTCTCGTCAATCACATCATCTAATGTGTCATCCGTGGTTGTTTCTTCATGCGGGGGAGAGAGTGCTTGCAGGACATGATTCCGCGTTTGATTCAATATCGGAATCCCCTTCAAGGTGTGGAATCACATTATCAAATTCTTGAAAAGACTTTGTATGTGTGAATCTTGTCTGTGCGATCAAGTTGCCGCTCAACAACCTTGTCACTTTGGAAGATTCAAGAAATATGACATCTCGCTATCACAAACTTCTTATTTTGTTTCATCATAGAGACGATATCCTTTGGAGGTATTGAGCAATTTAAGAAGATACATTTTCTACTTCTAGCACCAAGCTTCATTCCTTTGACCCTCGGGTATCAAGGCATAACAGACCCAAACACCCCGAAATGCTTAATAAGGGCTTCTCAGCTATGCCACATTTCAAAAGGAGTTTTATTTCTAATTGAACTTGGCTGGACACCTATTCTTTATGTAAACATCACATAGAATCGCATCACTCAAAACATCAGACTTTATCTTGAAAATAACATGGAGCGGACCATATTTAAATAGTTCGTTCATTCTTTCAGCTACATCGTTCGTTGTGGATTATATGGCATGCTTGTTTGATGTTTGATTCCATGTTGACGAAGATAATTCTTTTCAAATTATTGAAGTGTATTCTTTTCCCCATTATCAAGACGTAGAGAGCCAATATGTGTTTGTGCATCATTTTCAATCCATGCATGAAAATTCTGAAAGTTTGAAAAGCATCAGCATTTATTTCTTCGTAAGTAAATCCAACACATTCTAGTGTAGTCATCAATAAATGTCATCATGTATTTGTTTCCATTTCATGTATGTAATAGGCATAGGGCCATAAATCTGAATGAACAAGTTCAAGTTTCCTATGTGCCTTTGAGTGTGAATCATGAAATGGTTGTTTGCTATGCTTTCCTAGAATACAAGCATCACATTCCTTAGGTTTTCTAGGAATTGTATATGGGCCCATAAACACCATTTTTCTTCAAAAAACGAAGGTTTGTCATAGTTTAAGTGTCCAAATATAGCATGCCATAAAAGACTTGATGGGAATGTACCCTCATCATGATGTGAATTGAATGCAAAGTTTTGAGCATGAGCAGATGAACCTTTCAGCTTCAAGAGTCTCCCTTCTTCTATTCCCTCCATGACAAGTGAGTGGTCTGATGCTTTTCTAACCTCTGCCTTGCCATCAAACAAGTGAATTGAGTGTCCTTGCTGCCGGATTTCGACCAGGGACAACAAGTTTCTCTTTAACTCAGGGAGGTACAGAACCTCATGTAGGATATGATATGGAAGACCAGGCAACTTAAGCCTGACTGTGCCAAGCCCTGATGGCTTGAGTTTGGATTTATCTGCGAAATATACTTCTCCATCAACTTTTTTAGTAAATTCTTCAAAAAAATCTTTTCTAAATGTCATGTAACATGTTGCTCCTAAATCTAGCAACCAATCATATCTCCATGAAGTAAATGAAACATCAAATAGGTTTTCAGTTACTGCATTGTTACAATGTGCTAGAATAGAATGAGTTGATTCAGGTGCTTTACCTTTGTCTTTGTCATTAGTTTTACCTTTGTCTTGATTTCTTTGCTGCTGAGATTTAGATTGTCTGCCCCCCTTTTCTCTGAAGTTTCTTCTTCGTCTTCTGCCATCTCTTCCTCTGGATGAACCTGAAGCATGTCTCTTTTCTCTATGTGCCAAGTATGCAGCCTCTTTAGAAGATGAAGGGACTATCATCTTCTTTTGAAGGAGAAGAGAAAAAAAAACTTTGCTCGAGAATCTCTTTTGAAGGAGAGAAAAAAAAACACTCTTTGCTGGAAAATATACTCAATTTAAAGGGACAAAAAATCTTTGCTAAAAGACACTGAATTTAAAAAGACAAAAACTCTTTGCTGCAAATATTGAATTCTGCACCAAAAAAATATGTATATTTTTTTTGTTTGAAGAGAGAAAATTTATATGGATGAGTGTATTGCAAATGTGAAGGGGCGGTATTATGAATATGGGGCGTGGTATTGTAAATAGAATGAAGGGCGGTATTGAATATGGGAGGGGGCGGTATTGAATATTAAAAAAAATTGGAAGGGGCAGTATATTATAAAATGGACAGAGTATTAATATGGAGGGCAGCGTTGTATATAAAATGGACAGAGGCAGCGTATTACATATGGAGGTAGGGCGGTATTCAATATGGATGGCGTATTAAATGGAGCGATATTCAATATGGAATGGAGGGGAGGTATTACAATATATGTGAAAGCAGTGAGAGCGTGTGAGAGCGTGTGATAGCGTAATATGGAGAGTAGTGAGAGCGTAATATGTAATGCAGTGGTATTATGGAAAGCAGTGAGGGCAGTGGTACATATATGTGACAATGTATTCAAACTGCGAGGAGCGGACAACAAATATATGTGACAGGTAAGTCGAGCAGGGAGATAAGGTTAATCGACAGCGCTGTGTTGCTTGGGCGGACTGTATATATGGTGGACAACGTACAGTATATATGGTGGACTGTGTTATGGAGAGTTGGGTGAGGGATGCGTTGTAGTGTGAGGAGCCGGCTGTAAAATCCGTGAAGGGAAGAGCGATAGGAGCGAAGGGCAGAGCGATGTAAGGATGGGAGGGGGCGTAAGGAAATGGAGATAGAAGTGAGGGAGAAGACGTTGGGGAAGAGGGGAGATGTGAAAGGGCGCAGAGTTGTGAGAGGAAGGGAGCGTTGGAGAGAGGGAGGCCAAGAGGCCGTTACAAAATTTAGGAATGGGATATTTGCAGGACTGCAGAGGGGCCTGCAATTTGCAGTGTTTTAGGAACTGCAGGATTGCAGAATCTTCAGGAGCTGCAGGAGCTGCAAATGTCAGAGCTATGCAGAGATAAAAAAAATGCAGAATAACAGTATAGCAATAAGTAGGAGCAGCAAAAAAAAACTATTATTAAAAACTAACTGAGCAAAGGAGAGGGAGTTACACCACAGGAAGAAATGCCAATAGTGGGACTGGCTCTAATACCATGTCAAACCAGGAGGTAACTCCTCAAATCAGAATGTGTTATTGAATGAAGAATGAACATGCATTTATACATGGAAGTGAGGCTATTGGGCATCATCTCCCAATGACTCTAGGGAGCGTAGGTCGATGGCGTAGTGGAGTGAGAAGGCGTTGGGAAAGAGGGAGGCCGAGAGGCCGTTACAAAAAACTGGAATGGGATTTTGCAGAATGACAGAGGAGCCTGCAATTTGCTGAATGACAGAGGAGCCTGCAGTCTTCAGTAGCTTCAGGAGATGGAGCTGCAAATGTCAGGGCTATATAGGGAAAAAATAAATGCAGAATAACAGTCTAGCAATTAAAATCAGCAGAAAATTATTAATAAAAAATTGACTGAGAAAAGGAGAGGGAGTTACACCACATGCAGAAATGCCAATAGTGGAGCTGGCTCTGATACCATGTCAAACCAGGAGGTAACTCCTCAAAATTAGAATGTGTATTAGCTGAAGAATGCACATGGATTTATACATGGAGGTGAGGCTATTGGGATTCATCTCCCAATGACTCTTGGCCTTCCTTATTTCCTAATATTAATTAATATACAATATTAAATATGCACACCCATCCATAGGATTAGGTGTCAACCCTTACTAAT